>CM023143.1:42630706-43090706 GCA_013133815.1 Cromileptes altivelis | reverse complement strand
TCATAGTGTGTACTTCATAGTGTGTACTTCATAGTTTATACTTCATAGATTATACTTCATAGTGTGTACTTCATAGTGTGTACTTCATAGTTTATACTTCATAGTGTGTACTTCATAGTGTGTACTTCATAGTTTATACTTCATAGTTTATACTTCATAGTGTGTACTTCATAGTTTATACTTCATAGTTTATACTTCATAGTGTGTACTTCATAGTTTATACTTCATAGTGTGTACTTCATAGTTTATACTTCATAGTTTATACTTTATAGTGTGTACTTCATAGTTTATACTTCATAGTGTGTACTTCATAGTGTGTACTTCATAGTTTATACTTCATAGTTTATACTTCATAGTGTGTACTTCATAGTGTGTACTTCATAGTGTGTACTTCATAGTGTGTACTTCATAGTTTATACTTCATAGTTTATACTTCATAGTGTGTACTTCATAGTGTGTACTTCATAGTGTGTACTTCATAGTTTATACTTCATAGTGTGTACTTCATAGTTTATACTTCATAGTTTATACTTTATAGTGTGTACCTCATAGTTTATACTTCATAGTGTGTACTTCATAGTGTATACTTCATAGTTTATCCTTCATAGTTTATACTTCATAGTGTGTACTTCATAATGTGTACTTCATAGTGTGTACTTCATAGTTTATACTTCATAGTTTACACTTCATAGTGTGTACTTCATAGTTTATACTTCATAGTGTGTACTTCATAGTGTGTACATCATGGTGTGTACTTCATAGTGTGTACTTCATAGTTTGTACTTCATAGTTTATACTTCATAGTTTGTACTTCATAGTGTGTACTTCATAGTTTATACTTCATAGTTTATACTTTATAGTTTGTACTTCATAGTGTGTACTTCATAGTTTATACTTTATAGTGTGTACTTCATACTGTGTACTTCATAGTGTGTACTTTATAGTGTGTACTTCATACTGTGTACTTCATAGTGTGTACTTCATAGAGTGTACTTTATGGTGTGTACTTCATACTGTGTACTTCATAGTGTGTACTTTATAGTGTGTACTTCATACTGTGTACTTCATAGTGTGTACTTCATAGTGTGTACTTTATGGTGTGTACTTCATAGAGTGTACTTTATGGTGTGTACTTCATAGTTTATACTTTGTGGTGTGTACTTCATAGAGTGTACTTTATGGTGTGTACTTCATAGTGTGTACTTTATTGGGTGTACTTCATAGTGTGTACTTTATAGTGTGTACTTCATACTGTGTACTTCATAGTGTATACTTTATAGTGTGTACTTCATAGTTTATACTTTGTAGTTTATACTTCATAGTGTGTACTTTATAGTGTGTACTTCATAGTTTATACTTTATAGTGTGAACTTCATAGTTTATACTTCATAGTTTATACTTCATAGTTTATACTTCATAGTGTGTACTTCATAGTGTGTACTTCATAGTGTGTACTTCATAGTTTATACTTCATAGTTTATACTTCATAGTGTGTACTTCATAGTGTGTACTTCATAGTTTATACTTCATAGTTTATACTTCATAGTGTGTACTTCATAGTGTGTACTTCATAGTTTATACTTCATAGTTTATACTTCATAGTGTGTACTTCATAGTGTGTACTTCATAGTTTATACTTCATAGTTTATACTTCATAGTGTGTACTTCATAGTGTGTACTTCATAGTTTATACTTCATAGTTTATACTTCATAGTGTGTACTTCATAGTGTGTACTTCATAGTTTATACTTCATAGTTTATACTTCATAGTGTGTACTTCATAGTGTGTACTTCATAGTGTGTACTTCATAGTTTATACTTCATAGTTTATACTTCATAGTGTGTACTTCATAGTGTGTACTTCATAGTTTATACTTCATAGTTTATACTTCATAGTGTGTACTTCATAGTGTGTACTTCATAGTTTATACTTCATAGTTTATACTTCATAGTGTGTACTTCATAGTGTGTACTTCATAGTTTATAGTTCATAGTGTGTACTTCATAGTGTGTACTTCATAGTTTATACTTCATAGTTTATACTTCATAGTGTGTACTTCATAGTGTGTACTTCATAGTTTATACTTCATAGTGTGTACTTCATAGTTTATACTTCATAGTGTGTACTTCATAGTGTGTACTTCATAGTTTATACTTCATAGTTTATACTTCATAGTGTGTACTTCATAGTTTATACTTCATAGTGTGTACTTTATAGTTTATACTTCATAGTGTGTACTTCTTTGTGTGTACTTCATAGTTTATACTTCATAGTTTATACTTCATAGTGTGTACTTCATAGTGTGTACTTCATAGTTTATACTTCATAGTTTATACTTCATAGTGTGTACTTCATAGTGTGTACTTCATAGTTTATACTTCATAGTGTGTACTTCATAGTGTGTACTTCATAGTTTATACTTCATAGTTTATACTTCATAGTGTGTACTTCATAGTGTGTACTTCATAGTTTATACTTCATAGTGTGTACTTTATAGTTTATACTTCATAGTGTGTACTTCATAGTGTGTACTTCATAGTTTATACTTCATAGTTTATACTTCATAGTGTGTACTTCATAGTTTATACTTCATAGTGTGTACTTTATAGTTTATACTTCATAGTGTGTACTTTATAGTTTATACTTCATAGTGTGTACTTCTTTGTGTGTACTTCATAGTTTATACTTCATAGTGTGTACTTCATAGTGTGTACTTCATAGTTTATACTTCATAGTTTATACTTCATAGTGTGTACTTCATAGTGTGTACTTCATAGTGTGTACTTCATAGTGTGTACTTCATAGTTTATACTTCATAGTGTGTACTTCATAGTGTGTACTTCATAGTTTATACTTCATAGTTTATACTTCATAGTGTGTACTTCATAGTTTGTACTTCATAGTTTATACTTCATAGTGTGTACTTCATAGTGTGTACTTCATAGTTTATACTTCATAGTTTATACTTCATAGTGTGTACTTCATAGTTTATACTTCATAGTTTATACTTCATAGTGTGTACTTCATAGTGTGTACTTCATAGTTTATACTTCATAGTGTGTACTTCATAGTGTGTACTTCATAGTTTATACTTCATAGTTTATACTTCATAGTGTGTACTTCATAGTGTGTACTTCATAGTTTATACTTCATAGTGTGTACTTCATAGTGTGTACTTCATAGTTTATACTTCATAGTGTGTACTTCATAGTGTGTACTTCATAGTTTATACTTCATAGTTTATACTTCATAGTGTGTACTTCATAGTGTGTACTTCATAGTTTATACTTCATAGTGTGTACTTCATAGTGTGTACTTCATAGTTTATACTTCATAGTTTATACTTCATAGTGTGTACTTCATAGTGTGTACTTCATAGTGTGTACTTCATAGTTTATACTTCATAGTGTGTACTTCATAGTTTATACTTCATAGTTTATACTTCATAGTGTGTACTTCATAGTTTATACTTCATAGTTTATACTTCATAGTGTGTACTTCATAGTGTGTACTTCATAGTTTATACTTCATAGTTTATACTTCATAGTGTGTACTTCATAGTGTGTACTTCATAGTGTGTACTTCATAGTTTATACTTCATAGTGTGTACTTCATAGTTTATACTTCATAGTTTATACTTCATAGTGTGTACTTCATAGTTTATACTTCATAGTGTGTACTTCATAGTTTATACTTCATAGTTTATACTTCATAGTGTGTACTTCATAGTTTATACTTCATAGTGTGTACTTCATAGTGTGTACTTCATAGTGTGTACTTCATAGTTTATACTTCATAGTGTGTACTTCATAGTGTGTACTTCATAGTGTGTACTTCATAGTTTATACTTCATAGTTTATACTTCATAGTGTGTACTTCATAGTGTGTACTTCATAGTTTATACTTCATAGTGTGTACTTCATAGTGTGTACTTCATAGTGTGTACTTCATAGTGTGTACTTCAGTTTCTGTACTCAGTGTGTCTGCCTTTCAGAATAAAAGCTGATGATGTCAGCTCTTTAACAGCCCTGTTACTTTCAGAATAAAAGCTTGAGGTCTCACCAGCTGTTGGACGTCGAAGGCCAGAGATTTAAATTTCAGGCTGCTGGAATTTTTCAGCTCGTCAGAGAAAACTGCACCGTCTGTGATCACCATCTGACCGCTCAGCACCGCCGGCTCAACGCCACCTCCACACACATACAAACAACGACATCAGTTTCTGATCTCTGATTGGAGACAGACGGGATCATGTGATCTGTGTGTGTGTGTGTGTGTGTGTGTGTGTGTGTGTGTTACAAACTACTGGAGCGATCAGCCTCATGTTCTGTCTACAGGTGTATAAAGGCTTGATGAAGGACGTGTTGAGGTTGTGACGGACTCACAATCGGACTCTTCATCACGCAGTCGGACTCTTCATCACACAATCGGACTCATCATCACGTAGTCGGACTCTTCATCACACAGTCGGACTCTTCATCACAGTCGGACTCTTCATCACACAGTCGGACTCTTCATCACACAATCGGACTCATCATCACGTAGTCGGACTCTTCATCACACAATCGGACTCATCATCACGTAGTCGGACTCTTCATCACACAGTCGGACTCTTCATCACACAGTCGGACTCTTCATCACACAGTCGGACTCATCATCACGTAGTCGGACTCTTCATCACACAATCGGACTCATCATCACGTAGTCGGACTCTTCATCACACAGTCGGACTCTTCATCACACAGTCGGACTCTTCATCACACAGTCGGACTCTTCATCACACAATCGGACTCATCATCACGTAGTCGGACTCTTCATCACGCAGTCAGACTCTTCATCACACAGTCGGACTCTTCATCACAGTCGGACTCTTCATCACACAGTCGGACTCTTCATCATGCAGTCGGACTCTTCATCACGCAGTCGGACTCTTCATCACGCAGTCAGACTCTTCATCGCGCAATCGGACTCTTCATCACGCAGTCAGACTCTTCATCGCGCAATCGGACTCTTCATCACGCAGTCAGACTCTTCATCACGCAATCAGACTCTTCATCACACAGTCGTACTCTTCATCACAGTCGGACTCTTCGTCACACAGTTGGACTCTTCATTACGCAGTCGGACTCTTCATCACGCAATCGGACTCTTCATCACGCAATCGGAATCTTCATCACACAATCAGACTCTTCATCACGCAGTCGTACTCTTCATCACAGTCGGACTCTTCATCACAGTCGGACTCTTCATCACACAGTCGGACTCTTCATCATGCAATCAGACTTTTCATCACACAGTCAGACTCTTCATCACGCAGTCAGACTCTTCATCGCGCAATCGGAATCTTCATCACGCAGTTAGACTCTTCATCGCGCAATCGGACTCTTCATCACGCAGTCAGACTCTTCATCACGCAATCGGACTCTTCATCACACAGTCGTACTCTTCATCACAGTCAGACTCTTCGTCACACAGTTGGACTCTTCATCACGCAGTCGGACTCTTCATCACGCAATCGGACTCTTCATCACGCAATCGGAATCTTCATCACGCAATCAGACTCTTCATCACGCAGTCGTACTCTTCATCACAGTCGGACTCTTCGTCACACAGTCGGACTCTTCATCACACAGTCGGACTCTTCATCACAGTCGGACTCTTCATCACACAGTCGGACTCTTCATCACAGTCAGACTCTTCATCACACAGTCGGACTCATCATCACGCAGTCGGACTCTTCATCACGCAGTCGGACTCTTCATCACGCAGTCGGACTCTACATCACGCAATCGGACTCTTCATCACACAGTCGGACTCTTCATCACGCAGTCAGACTCTTCATCGCGCAATCGGACTCTTCATCACGCAGTCAGACTCTTCATCACGCAATCGGACTCTTCATCACACAGTCGTACTCTTCATCACAGTCGGACTCTTCGTCACACAGTTGGCCTCTTCATTACGCAATCGGACTCTTCATCACGCAGTCAGACTCTTCATCGCGCAATCGGACTCTTCATCACGCAGTCAGACTCTTCATCACGCAATCGGACTCTTCATCACACAGTCGTACTCTTCAGCACAGTCGGACTCTTCGTCACACAGTTGGACTCTTCATTACGCAATCGGACTCTTCATCACGCAGTCAGACTCTTCATCGCGCAATCGGACTCTTCATCACACAGTCAGACTCTTCATCGCGCAATTGGACTCTTCATCACGCAGTCAGACTCTTCATCACGCAATCGGACTCTTCATCACACAGTCGTACTCTTCATCACAGTCGGACTCTTCGTCACACAGTTGGACTCTTCATCACGCAATCGGACTCTTCATCACGCAATCGGAATCTTCATCACGCAATCAGACTCTTCATCACACAGTCGTACTCTTCATCACAGTCGGACTCTTCGTCACACAGTCGGACTCTTCATCACGCAATCGGAATCTTCATCACGCAATCAGACTCTTCATCACACAGTCGGACTCTTCATCACAGTCGGACTCTTCATCACACAGTCGGACTCATCATCACGCAGTCGGACTCTTCATCACACAATCGGACTCTTCATCACGCAGTCAGACTCTTCATCGCGCAGTCGGACTCTTCATCACGCAGTCGGACTCTTCATCACACAGTCGTACTCTTCATCACACAGTCGGACTCTTCGTCACACAGTTGGACTCTTCATCACACAGTCGGACTCTTCATCACAGTCGGACTCATCATCACGCAGTCGGACTCTTCATCACGCAGTCGGACTCTTCATCACGCAGTCAGACTCTTCATCGCGCAATCGGACCCTTCATCACGCAGTCGGACTCTTCATCACGCAGTCGGACTCTTCATTACGCAATCGGACTCTTCATCACGCAATCGGACTCTTCATCACGCAATCAGACTCTTCATCACACAGTCGGACTCTTCATCACAGTCGGACTCTTCATCACACAGTCGGACTCATCATCACGCAGTCGGACTCTTCATCACGCAGTCAGACTCTTCATCACGCAATCAGACTCTTCATCACGCAATCGGACTCTTCATCACGCAATCAGACTCTTCATCACACAGTCGGACTCTTCATCACAGTCGGACTCTTCATCACACAGTCGGACTCTTCATCACGCAGTCGGACTCTTCATCACGCAGTCAGACTCTTCATCGCGCAATCGGACTCTTCATCACGCAGTCAGACTCTTCATCACGCAATCAGACTCTTCATCACACAGTCGTACTCTTCATCACAGTCGGACTCTTCATCACGCAGTTGGACTCTTCATCACACAGTCGGACTCTTCATCATCACGCAGTCGGACTCTTCATCACACAATCGGACTCTTCATCACGCAGTCAGACTCTTCATCGCGCAGTCGGACTCTTCATCACGCAGTCGGACTCTTCATCACACAGTCGTACTCTTCATCACACAGTCGGACTCTTCGTCACACAGTTGGACTCTTCATCACACAGTCGGACTCTTCATCACAGTCGGACTCATCATCACGCAGTCGGACTCTTCATCACGCAGTCGGACTCTTCATCACGCAGTCAGACTCTTCATCGCGCAATCGGACTCTTCATCACGCAGTCGGACTCTTCATCACGCAGTCGGACTCTTCATTACGCAATCGGACTCTTCATCACGCAATCGGACTCTTCATCACGCAATCAGACTCTTCATCACACAGTCGGACTCTTCATCACAGTCGGACTCTTCATCACACAGTCGGACTCATCATCACGCAGTCGGACTCTTCATCACGCAGTCGGACTCTTCATCACGCAGTCAGACTCTTCATCGCGCAATCGGACTCTTCATCACGCAGTCAGACTCTTCATCACGCAATCAGACTCTTCATCACACAGTCGTACTCTTCATCACAGTCGGACTCTTCATCACGCAGTTGGACTCTTCATCACACAGTCGGACTCTTCATCACGCAATCGGACTCTTCATCACACAGTCGGACTCTTCATGACAGTAGGACTCTTCATCACACAGTTGGACTCTTCATCACACAGTCGGACTCTTCATCACGCAATCGGACTCTTCATCACACAGTCGGACCCTTCATCACACAGTCGGACTCTTCATCACACAGTCGGACTCTTCATCACAGTCGGACTCTTCATCACACAGTCGGACTCTTCATCACACAGTCGGACTCTTCATCACAGTCGGACTCTTCATCACACAGTCGGACTCTTCATCACGTAGTCGGACTCTTCATCACACAGTCGGACTCTTCATCACAGTCGGACTCTTCATCACGCAGTCGGACTCTTCATCACACAGTCGGACTCTTCATCACACAGTCAGACTCATCATCACATAGTCAGACTCTTCATCACACAATCGGACTCTTCGTCACACAGTTGGATTCTTCATCACACAGTCGTACTCTTCATCACGCAATCGGACTCTTCATCACGCAATCGGACTCTTCATCACACAATCGGACTCTTCATCACACAGTCGGACTCTTCATTACACAGTCGGACTCTTCATCACGCAATCGGACTCTTCATCACACAATCGGACTCTTCGTCACACAGTCGGACTCTTCATCACACAGTCGGGCTCTTCATAACACAGTCGGACTCTTCATCACAGTCGGACTCTTCATTACACAGTCGGACTCTTCATCACACAGTCGGACTCTTCATCACACAGTCGGACTCTTCATCACAGTAGGACTCTTCATCACACAGTTGGACTCTTCATCACAGTCGGACTCTTCATTACACAGTCGGACTCTTCATCACACAGTTGGACTCTTCATCACACAGTCGGACTCTTCATCACAGTAGGACTCTTCATCACACAGTTGGACTCTTCTTCACACAGTCGGACTCTTCATCACACAGTCGGACTCTTCATCACAGTCGGACTCTTCATTACACAGTAGGACTCTTCATCACACAGTTGGACTCTTCATCACACAGTTGGACTCTTCTTCACACAGTCGGACTCTTCATCACACAGTCGGACTCTTCATCACACAGTTGGACTCTTCTTCACACAGTCGGACTCTTCTTCACACAGTCAGACTCTTCATCACACAGTCGGACTCTTCATCACAGTCGGACTCTTCATCACGCAGTAGGACTCTTCATCACACAGTTGGACTCTTCATCACACAGTTGGACTCTTCATCACACAGTCGGACTCTTCATCACACAGTTGGACTCTTCTTCACACAGTCGGACTCTTCTTCACACAGTCAGACTCTTCATCACACAGTCGGACTCTTCATTACAGTCGGACTCTTCATTACACAGTAGGACTCTTCATCACACAGTTGGACTCTTCATCACACAGTTGGACTCTTCATCACACAGACTCTTCATGTTGATCATCTGCAGATGACGTTCTGATCCTCTGATGTCAGGAACCACATTATATCAATAAGTCCAGGTTTGTGTTATCTGAGTGTACGGGAGCCTGGAGAGACAACTGAAACTCTTCTTTGTCTGTGAGGGATTTATTGGACAATGTGTCCCACGTCTGTCTCCAGACAACCTGTTCACTCTGTGAGACATGATTGACATTTAAATATCAATTTGATTTTTCTTTTTTTTTGGTTGTTGTTCAGATGTTCCTTTGACGGCACTAAAAAACATCTCGTTTTTATTTCAGATTATTTCATGGTGATGTTCTCCTGTGATGTCAGGTGTCTTCAGTCCTCGTCCTCAGACCTCGTCCTCAGACCTCGTCTTCAGTCCTTGTCCTCAGACCTCGTCCTTAGACCTCGTCTTCAGACCTTGTCCTCAGACCTCATCTTCAGACCAGGTCTTCAGTCCTCATCCTTGTCCTCAGACCTCATACTCAGACCTCGTCTTCAGTCCTCGTCCTTGTCCTCAGACCTCGTCTTCAATCCTCGTCCTCAGACCTCGTCTTCAGTCCTCGACTTCAGACTTTTTATAACTAACTAATTTATAACTTTTCATTTGTCATCCACTGTCTTGTTGTTTCAAAAACTTTGAGTTTCAGATCTTGAAATAAAGTTAATTATTATTAATGTGACCTGCTCAGTGTTTATTCATCCACACTCTCCTGTTGGACAGATACATGTCCTGTTGTACAGACACATGTCCTGTTGGACAGATAAATGTCCTGTTGGACAGACATGTGTCCTGTTGGACAGATATGTGTCCTGTTGGACAGATAAATGTCCTGTTGGACAGACACATGTCCTGTTGGACAGTCACATGTTCTGTTGGACAGATAAATGTCCTGTTGGACAGACATGTGTCCTGTTGGACAGATAAATGTTCTGTTGGACAGATGTGTCCTGTTGGACAGACACATGTCCTGTTGGACCGATAAATGTCCTTTTCAACAGTTACCTGTCCTGTTGGACAAATACATGTCCTGTTGTGCAGACACATGCTCTGTTGGACAGATACATGTCCTGTTGGACAAATACATGTCCTGTTGTACAGACACATGCTCTGTTGGACAGTCACGCGTTCTGTTGGACAGATACATGTCCTGTTGGACAGTGACATGTTCTGTTGGACAGATAAATGTCCTGTTTGACAGATAAATGTCCTGTTTGACAGACATGTGTCCTGTTGGACAGATAAATGTCCTGTTTGACAGACATGTGTCCTGTTGGACAGATGTCCATCTTCTGTCTCCTTTCTAAAGTGTGTTTAACACACCGGAGAAAACGGCCAGCAACAAAGCAACGCCTCTTGCATTTTTGAAAAGGACAAGCCCTCCTGGAAATGTGCGCTCTGCCTTTTCTCATCCACAAGGACACAAACACACAGAGAGCTTGAAAATGGATGCCGAGAGATTAAACTCAGTTTTATCAAACGTGTGCTCCACAAGATTGTGGAAATGAAGGACTGACTGCGCATTCACACCAAAAGCGTCATGAGCGTTACAAGCGGCCGACAGCCATTCATTTTCAATGTACGCTTGCTACGAAGGGCGTCAGGGGCGTTGGCTGCAGTGAGCGGCACAATGCCAGCGACCAGAGCGTCAAGTAGAAGTTGAGAGAAGCTGAACTTTATGCAAATGAGCCGTGCCGCTGCCGAAGCAGCAGCCAGTTGCAGACTGGGATTCGGGTACGGAGGTCTGGGCTCTCCCGGAGCTGTGCGAGCTGGTGAAATTCACCGTGCAGGTGCCGTGTTTGCAGGACTCTGTGGACCCAGACGGTCCGACTGTGTTTCCTCAGCAAATACGCCGATGCAACAATGGAGGCTTCCGAAAGTGCGATTAATAAACTCCCGCTTTTTTACCACCAATTACATTTCTCAGTGGTCCTACGTGCCAACAGGAGGGTAAAATCATAATTATAAAAGACTCATAAAGGCTATATTGCCTGTGTTTATTAGAGTTATTTTAACTGTGTAATGAAAGTCATGGATACTATTAAGTGAAGACATGAATGATATATTTGTTCATCCTTGTAAAGTGAACAGCGTGGACACATCTGCAGCAGCTGGCCCCGCCCCTTTGGCCACTACAGGCACCAAAGGAGCTGCTGCCAGGTAGCGCAATGCCAGCGACCTGAGCGACCGCTGGCGCTCATGACGCTTTTGGTGCGAATGCACAGTTACAGCAACTTAAGCACTATTCGGACGGGATTAGTTTTACATGGGCACGTGGGGTAATGTCACTTTACCACAGGACGTCAGTAATATTAATGGCCAATTCACATGAGATAAGAAATATCAGTAAAACTACCACAAGTGGGAGCGGTAAATCCATTGACGCACCTCTGTCCCCTCCTGCCGTCATGTGCGTATGATAGGACTGTCAAAAGCACCATGAAATTGAGTTCGAATATTTTCAAATTAATCTAGTAGAGTTCGAATAATATTAGAATTTATTATTATTATTATTATTTTACAAAAACACCAAAAATAAGATGCTTATTGCTGACGCAATATGAACGTGACACTCGGATGAAAACACTCGTTCTGACCTCACTGAAGTGCCAGGTATGACCAACTTCTGCCTCACTATCTGAGCAATGTTTGGATACTTCAGTGTGTAGTTTTCCACCACAACAGTGGATCCTGGTCGGCTCGTAGTGGTGTCTCATTCTGGTAACGTTTCATGTCTTCTTCAAAAAGGGTAGGCAGGGATGCAGCATGTGCAACACTCTCCCTGTATGTCTCCCCAAACAGGTCACACACCACGGACAGTGCAGTGGGTGGTGTTGGTGCAGCGGGCTCCTCTGTCGGCACCCGCTGCGTCCCTCTCTGGCCCAGCTCGTGTGTGAGCCATCTCCGCCTGAACGGGATTTGCTGTGATATACAACATTATTGATAGTATTAATTAATTCTTAATGATATTCGAATTATCAAATTTAGGTTCAAACTTATAAAAAATATATATTAATATATTCAAATATATTTCGAACTGAGAATTTCTTTTGACAGCCCTAACACACACGTTTACTGCTGGTCTATTTGCACGGGATTAGTATTACCTGAGGAAACTGTCTGGGACCCTTTTACAGAAGGTAAAAGTCACGATAATGATTACTGACATGGCACATTCGGACGGGACTAAAATCTCTGGTAATTATTACTTTACCCCACGTACCTATGTAAAACTAATCCTGTCGGAACAGGGCTTTAGTTTGAAACTTTTAATGTAGTTGGACTACGTTTATGAGCACAAGAGTTCAGCGAGCCACCGAAGGACTACCCTGTGGATTTACCATTGGTTCTGCAAAGAAGGGAGTTTTTTTTAAACTCTGAAATTGTATCCGCCCATCTAAGCACAAAATCAGGGAGAATGTCATCACATCAGTCTTTAGATAAGCAAAGCGTCTAAAGACTGATGACTACTGACTTGTGAGTCTACACGTCTGATGAAAACGTCTTACTTTCAGTCTTCAGGCTGATCCACGACAGGACGATCAGTCCAACACA
Source organism: Cromileptes altivelis (assembly GCA_013133815.1). Taxonomy (NCBI): domain Eukaryota; kingdom Metazoa; phylum Chordata; class Actinopteri; order Perciformes; family Serranidae; genus Cromileptes; species Cromileptes altivelis. The sequence continues at coordinate 43,077,804 of CM023143.1, read as the reverse complement.
GCAGACGAGTAGAAGAGACACCACGATGGCAAGGAGGAACTCCAGAGACGACAGACTGCGCTTCATCCTGACAGCTGCAACATCAGTCAGTCAGTCAGTCAGTCAGTCAGTCAGTCAATCAATCAGTCAGTACCAAATAATTGATATAAATATGATATAAATCTATAATCAATAACCTGTGTCGTCACCTCGTCAGACAGGATGTAGCGGTCGGTCACACACTGCGTTTCCTGTGACCTCACATTAACTGTTTTTAAGCAGAGCATGCACGTGTTCCTGAGCGCCTGTTCTTCAGGGCGTGGCGGCTGCACCTGAGATAACCTGAAGTCAACATTTGGAACACAGCAGCTTGCTGCATGTCATGTGACAAGGACTGACCAATCACAGCCCGCAGATATCTGTGTTTTATATGTTTGTAGGTGATTGTTGTTCCCATCGGTCCCACAGACAGACAGAAAGTAGATCAACTCTGCTCTCAGGATGTCAGGTAAACAGGCTGTGATATGGTGGTTGTTATGGTTGCTTAGCAACAGACACAACCTGCTGCTGTGTAGTTTAAAGCTGGAACAGAAAAACATCAGAGCGGCGCCCAGCGGTGACCTCACGTTCACCAGGAGGTCAAAGACGCAGCGTGTGAGCGACCTCTGAGGAGTGTGTCCTCCGTCACAGACACAGGTCATTGATCCTCAGACTGACTCTTATTGATTGTCAATATAAAGACTAAACACATGCAGATCTATGATTTATAATCAATATTCCAACAGAGACTCACCTGCTGCAGACTTCAGATCAACCTGTCTGACTCTGACTCCGACCTGAGATCAGCTTTATACAGCTCACCATGATTAATGACTCTTTCAAGGTTCAAGGTTCAAGGTTCAAGGAGTCTTTATTATCCCCGTGAGACAATTTGTTGTACAACCAGCAGTAATAGACAACAATGAATAATCAAGCAACAATCACTCAGACAACAATAAATAACAAGAGACAACAGAAAATGAAGAGCAGGTCAGTCACTTATTCAGGAGAGCAATGGCAGCAGGGGCAAAGCATTGTTTTAATCTGTTAGTCCTGCATTTTGGCAGGATGTACCTACGCCCCGACGGAAGCAGCAGGAATTCACCAGCCAAGGGCTGGCTCTGGTCCCCAAGGATGGAACGGGCTTTGCTTAAAGTTCTGAGCTGGTAAAGGGCAGCGAGGTCATTCAGGTTAACACAACTTGTACAATACCCTGCAGTCTGTTTTTGTTTCTGAGGGAGAGGGAGTCGTACCAACAAATGAAGGTGAGGATGGATTCAATAAAACAAGAGTAAAACATCTGCAGTGAAGTGCTGTCGACATTAAAATTACGCAGCTTCCTGTAGAAATACATGTGCTGGTGGGCCTTTATACACACAGCATCAACTTGAGTCTCCAAGGTCAGCTTGTCATCTATACAAGTCCCAAGGTACTAATTGTTGACTAGCTCCACTGCTTCATTCTCAATCATAACAGGGGAGATGATGTGGGATTTATTCAAAAGTCAGCCAACATCTCTTTAGTTTTTGCTGGATTGATATGTAGGAAGGAAGGGCTGCACCAGACCATGAATTCCTTCACTACAGGTCCATGCTCCAGGTCGTCACTGCTCAGCAGGGACACAATGACAGAGTCGTCCGCAAATTTAACAATGTGTTGCCCCACATGTTGACTCTGGCATTCAGTTGTGTATAAAACAAATAATAAAGGTGAAAGAGGTGATCCAGTGGAGGAGACAAGTGTCTGACAGAACACCATTAACCCTCACATGTTGTGGTCTCACTGTTAAAAAGTCAGTAACCCAGAATATAAGACCAGGATCAATGTTATGGGAGTCCCTTAGTCTCTCTGCTAAAATTTTTGGCTGAATACAATTAAAAGCGGACGAGAAATCAATAAATAAAAGACGGGCGAAAGACTTCCCTCAAGATGAGTTAAAACAAAGTCCAGCAGGGTGCCAACTGCATCTTCAACACCTCTGCCTGACCTGTAGGCAAACTGCAGTGGGTCCAAGTTATTTTGGACACAGATCAGAAGTGAGTCATAACAAGGGAGCTCAGTGCGACAGGTCTGAAGTCATCATAGTGATTTTGGAGATGCAGATTTGGGTACTGGAACTATAATAGAATTCTTCCAGAGTGAAGGGACCTTGTGAAGCTGGAGGGACGTTGACAAAATAAAACTAAAAATATGTGCCAGCTGGACAGCACAGTTCTTGAGGACCCAACCTCCAATGCCACCCCAGCCTGGACTTTTCCTCTCCTTGACACACTGAAAAAGTCTACAAACTGTGTTCCTGTCAACAATGGCTCCTACCATAAGCTTTAGATTGCTTCCTCAGGAGACCAATTCACATGCCTAAAAAATATGATTTTGGTAAATAATGATTTGTGTGTGAATAAAGCAGTACCACTACTAAAAAAACAACACTGTTCTGTGAGGAGACAATGTTTTTAAAAACTGACAGTTCATCATTAAAATCACAGGCATTCAAACGGTTGTAAAAACTGTTCAGTTTGTTCGAGAGGACCAGATCAGGCTTCCCATTAAGGGATATGTTACACTTCTTGTGTTGCGTCCCCATCATAGATTTTATGTCCTCCCAAGCAGGGCGTGAGCTGCCTGTGCTTAACATGCTCTCAACTTTGTCTTTATACTTGCGCCTGGCAACATTGAGCTCCTTTTTGAGCTGCTTTTGAAGCTCTTTATATTGTGTGGTGTCGCCCTGCAAGAAGCAAATATTCCTCTGATTAATTATTTTTTGACACCTTTTGTCACCCATGGCTTATTGTTAGGATGAAAGGGAATTATAGAGCTCTCACAAAAGGAAATATATGAGGAGACAACATCAGTGAGTTGTCCAGGTCCTCACAGACATTTATAAACAGATCCCAGTCCGTATCATGAAAGCAATCTTGGAGACAGTAAATTGATTCCTCCGACCAAATGGGAACCAAACGTCTCTCTGGCTTGTTTCTCTTCAGGACAGATTTGAAGGACGGAACTAAGTACACCAGACTGTGGTCCAACAGACCCAGCGGAGCTCTTCTGAAAGATTTGTACGCTCCCTTTATGGAACCAAAGCAAAGGTCTAGACACTTTCCATTTTGAGTGGGACACGTCACATATTGGTAAAAGCCCGTCTGTATTTATCAATACAGCAGCTGATAATCAATAATCATGAACCACTGACACAACGTCAATGTCAGAAACAAACAGGTCGATCATGTTTATTAAATCAATCGTTACTGATCAGATTATTGATGAATTAAAATGAAGCTTTACAATTTCTGTGGCTCCGCCTCTCGTACGCCTGTCAGTCAATAAAATAATATCTCAGACAGGTGAGGATCAATAATTACCTTCGAGTGTGTTTATCAGAGTCTGAAGTCCAGCTGCTGTAAAGCTGTCAGTTAACCTGCTGGCTCCACCCCCCTGTGCTCACCTGACAGGTGATACGTCGACACTTTGACCCCATTAACGTCTGAACACTGGAACAACATTAAACATTCACATGACGAAAACATACTGACAACATGATGACAGCATCATGAAAACATGCTGACAACATGATGACAACATGATGAAAACATGGCAACAGCAGGACGACAACATGATGAAAACATGATGACAACATGAAGTAAACATGATGACAACATGAAGACAACATGATGACAACATGAAGTAAACATGATGACAACATGAAGACAACATGATGACAACATGTAGACAACATGTAGACAACATGAAGACAATATGATGACAACATGAATTAAAAATGAAGACAACATGAAGACAGCATCATGAAAACATGATGACAACATGATGACAACATGATGACAACATGATGAAAACATGGCAACAGCAGGACGACAACATGATGAAAACATGATGACAACATGAAGTAAACATGATGACAACATGAAGACAACATGATGACAACATGAAGTAAACATGATGACAACATGAAGACAACATGATGACAACATGTAGACAACATGAAGACAATATGATGACAGCATCATGAAAACATGATGACAACATGATGAAAACATGACAGCAAGATGACAACATGACAACACCAGGACGACAACATGAAGACAACAAGATGACAACATGAAGTAAACATGATGACAACATGAAGACAACATGATGAAAACATGGCAACAGCAGGACGACAACATGATGAAAACATGATGACAACATGAAGTAAACATGATGACAACATGAAGACAACATGATGACAACATGAAGTAAACGTGATGACAACATGAAGACAACATGATGACAACATGTAGACAACATGACGACAATATGATGACAACATGAATTAAACATGATGACAACATGATGACAGCATGATGACAACATGATGAAAACATGGCAACAGCAGGACGACAACATGATGAAAACATGATGACAACATGAAGTAAACATGATGACAACATGAAGACAACATGATGACAACATGAAGTAAACATGATGACAACATGAAGACAACATGATGACAACATGTAGACAACATGAAGACAATATGATGACAGCATCATGAAAACATGATGACAACATGATGACAACATGATGAAAACATAACAGCAAGATGACAACATGACGACAACATGACAGCACCAGGACGACAACATGAAGACAACATGATGACAACATGACGACAGCAGGACGACAAAAGGATGACAACATGATGACAGCAGGACGACAACATGAAGACAACATGATGACAACATGAAGACAACAGGATGACAACATGAAGTAAACATGATGACAACATGAAGACAACATGATGACAACATGAAGACAACAGGATGACAACATGAAGTAAACATGATGACAACATGAAGACAACATGATGACAACATGAAGACAACATGATGACAACATGATGACAACATGAAGACAACATGATGACAACATGACAACATCTTGACAACATGACACCAACATGAAGACAACATGATGACAACATGAAGTAAACATGATGACAACATGACAACATGACACCAACATGACACCAACATGAAGACAACATGATGACAACATGAAGACAACATGATGACAACATGATGACAACATGAAGACAACATGATGACAACATGACAACATCTTGACAACATGACACCAACATGAAGACAACATGATGACAACATGAAGTAAACATGATGACAACATGACAACATGACACCAACATGACACCAACATGAAGACAACATGATGACAACATGAAGACAACATGATGACAACATGAAGTAAACATGATGACAACATGACAACATGTTGACAACATGACACCAACATGAAGACAACATGATGACATGAAGTAAACATGATGACAACATGAATTAAACATGATGACAACATGATGACAGCATGATGACAACATGATGAAAACATGGCAACAGCAGGACGACAACATGATGAAAACATGATGACAACATGAAGTAAACATGATGACAACATGAAGACAACATGATGACAACATGAAGTAAACATGATGACAACATGAAGACAACATGATGACAACATGTAGACAACATGAAGACAATATGATGACAGCATCATGAAAACATGATGACAACATGATGACAACATGATGAAAACATAACAGCAAGATGACAACATGACGACAACATGACAGCACCAGGACGACAACATGAAGACAACATGATGACAACATGACGACAGCAGGACGACAAAAGGATGACAACATGATGACAGCAGGACGACAACATGAAGACAACATGATGACAACATGAAGACAACAGGATGACAACATGAAGTAAACATGATGACAACATGAAGACAACAGGATGACAACATGAAGTAAACATGATGACAACATGAAGACAACATGATGACAACATGAAGACAACATGATGACAACATGATGACAACATGAAGACAACATGATGACAACATGACAACATCTTGACAACATGACACCAACATGAAGACAACATGATGACAACATGAAGTAAACATGATGACAACATGACAACATGACACCAACATGACACCAACATGAAGACAACATGATGACAACATGAAGACAACATGATGACAACATGATGACAACATGAAGACAACATGATGACAACATGACAACATCTTGACAACATGACACCAACATGAAGACAACATGATGACAACATGAAGTAAACATGATGACAACATGACAACATGACACCAACATGACACCAACATGAAGACAACATGATGACAACATGAAGACAACATGATGACAACATGAAGTAAACATGATGACAACATGACAACATGTTGACAACATGACACCAACATGAAGACAACATGATGACATGAAGTAAACATGATGACAACATGACAAAATGATGACAACATGACACCAACATGAAGACAACATGATGACAACATGAAGTAAACATGATGACAACATGAGGATAATATGATGACAACATGAAGTAAACATGATGACAACATGACGACAGCAGGACAACATGAAGACAACATGAAGACAACATGATGATGAACATCAAGACAACATGATGACAACATGATGACAACATGAAGACAACATGAGGACAAAACGATGACAACATGACAACAGCAGGACGACAACATGAAGACAACATGATGACAACATGAAGTAAACATGAAGACAACATGACAACAGCTGGATGACAACATGAAGACAACATGAAGACAACATGATGACATCATGAAAACATGACAAAAGCAGGATGACAACATGATGACAAAATGATGACAACATCATGATAACATGATGACAACATGATTAAAACATGACAACAGCAGGGTGACAACAGGGTGACAACATGATGACAACATGAAGACAACATGACAACAGCTTGATGACAACATGAAGACAACATGATGACAACATCATGAAAACATGATGACAACACCATGAAAACATGACAACAGCAGGATGACAACATGATGACAACATGACAACAACATAAAGACAACATGATGGCAATATGATGACAATATGATGACTACATGACCACAACATGACAACAACATGATGACAACATGAAGATAACATGAGGACAACATGCCAACATGAAGAAAACATGATGACATCATGATGACAATATGACAACATGACCACAACATGATGACAGTATTATAAGATGATGACAACTTGACGACAACATGATGACAACATGACCACAACATGATGACAGTATGATAAGATGATGACAACTTGACGACAACATGATGACAACATGACCACAACATGTCCACAAAATGATGACAATATGATGACTACATGACCACAACATGACAACAACATGTTGACTACATGACCACAACATGATGACAACATGACAACAACATGTTGACTACATGACCACAACATGATGACTACATGACCACAACGTGACAACATGTTGACAACATGATGACTACATGACCAAAACATGTTGACAACATGATGACTACATGACCACAACATGTTGACAACATGATGACTACATGACCACAACATGATGACAACATGACAACATGTTGACTACATGACCACAACATGTTGACAACATGATGACTACATGACTACAACATGATGACAATATGACCACAACATGATGACAACATGATGACTACATGACCACAACATGATGACAATATGACTACATGACCACAACATGATGACAACATGACAACAACATGTTGACTACATGACCACAACATGATGACAACATGATGATTACATGACCACAACATGACCACAACATGATGACAATATGATGACTACATGACCACAACGTGACAACATGTTGACAACATGATGACTACATGACCACAACATGTTGACAACATGACCACAACATGACCACAACGTGACAACATGTTGACAACATGACCACAACATGATGACAATATGATGACTACATGACCACAACGTGACATGTTGACAACATGATGACTACATGACCACATGTTGACAACATGATGACTACATGACCACAACATGATGACAACATGACAACAACATGACCACAATATGACCACAACATGATGACAATATGATGACTACATGACCACAACGTGACATGTTGACAACATGATGACTACATGACCACAACATGTTGACAACATGATGACTACATGACCACAACATGACGACAACATGACAACATGTTGACTACATGACCACAACATGTTGACTACATGACCAAAACATGTTGACAACATGATGACTACATGACTACAACATGATGACAACATGACCACAACATGATGACAACATGATGACTACTTGACCACAACATGATGACAATATGATGACTACATGACCACAACATGATGACAACATGACAACAACATGATGACTACATGACCACAACATGACAACAACATGTTGACTACATGACCACAACATGATGACAATATGATGACTACATGACCACAACATGATGACAACATGACAACAACATGATGACAACATGAGGACAATATGCCAACATGAAGACAACATGACGACAACATGATGACAACATGACCACAACATGAAGTAAACATGACCACAACATGATGACAGTATGATAACATGACAACAACTTGATGAAAACATGATGACAACATGACCACAACACGATGACAACATGACCACAACATGACAGTATGATAACATGATGACAACTTGACGACAACATGACGACAACATGACCACAACATGACAGTATGATAACATGATGACGATGTGATGACAACATGACCACAACATGACAACCACATGACAACAACATGATGACAACATGACCACAATATGATGACTACATGACCACAACATGACAACATGACAACATGTTGACAACATGACCACAACATGACCACAACATGATGACAATATGATGACTACATGACCACAACGTGACAACATGTTGACTACATGACCACAACATGATGACAATATGACAACAACATGTTGACAACATGACCACAACATGATGACAATATGATGACTACATGACCACAACGTGACAACATGTTGACAACATGACCACAACATGATGACAACATGACCACAACGTGACAACATGATGACTACATGACCAAAACATGTTGACAACATGATGACTACATGACCACAACATGTTGACAACATGATGACTACATGACCACAACATGTTGACAACATGATGACTACATGACCACAACATGATGACAACATGACCACAACATGTTGACCACATGATGACTACTTGACCAGAACATGATGACAATATGATTACATGATGACAACATGACGACAACATGTTGACTACATGACCACAACATGATGACAACATGATGACTACATGACCACAACATGCTGACAATATGATGACTACATGACCACAACATGATGACAATATGATGACTACATGACCACAACATGATGACAACATGACAACAACATGTTGACAACATGACCACAACATGATGACAATATGATGACTATATGACCACAACATGACGACAACATGACAACAACATGTTGACTACATGACCACATGATGACAATATGATGACTACATGACCACAACATGACGACAACATGACAACAACATGTTGACTACATGACCACAACATGATGACAATATGATGACTATATGACCACAACATGACGACAACATGACAACAACATGTTGACTACATGACCACAACATGATGACAATATGATGACTACATGACCACAACATGACGACAACATGACAACATGTTGACTACATGACCACAACATGATGACAATATGATGACTACATGACCACAACGTGACAACATGTTGACAACATGATGACTACATGACCACAACATGTTGACAACATGTTGACTACATGACCACAACATGATGACAATATGATGACTATATGACCACAACATGACGACAACATGACAACAACATGTTGACTACATGACCACAACATGATGACAATATGATGACTACATGACCACAACATGACCACAACATGACAACAACATGTTGACTACATGACCACAACATGATGACAATATGATGACTACATGACCACATGACCACAACATGACAACATGACAACATGTTGACTACATGACCACAACATGACGACAACATGACAACATGTTGACTACATGACCACAACATGATGACAATATGATGACTACATGACCACAACATGACCACAACATGACCACAACATGACAACATGTTGACTACATGACCACAACATGACGACAACATGACAACATGTTGACTACATGACCACAACATGATGACAATATGATGACTACATGACCACAACGTGACAACATGTTGACTACATGACCACAACATGATGACAACATGACAACAACATGTTGACAACATGACCACAACATGATGACAATATGATGACTATATGACCACAACATGACGACAACATGACATGACGACAACATGACAACAACATGTTGACTACATGACCACAACATGCTGACAATATGATGACTACATGACCACAACATGATGACAATATGATGACTACATGACCACAACATGATGACAACATGACAACAACATGTTGACAACATGACCACAACATGATGACAATATGATGACTATATGACCACAACATGACGACAACATGACAACAACATGTTGACTACATGACCACATGATGACAATATGATGACTACATGACCACAACATGACGACAACATGACAACAACATGTTGACTACATGACCACAACATGATGACAATATGATGACTATATGACCACAACATGACGACAACATGACAACAACATGTTGACTACATGACCACAACATGATGACAATATGATGACTACATGACCACAACATGACGACAACATGACAACATGTTGACTACATGACCACAACATGATGACAATATGATGACTACATGACCACAACGTGACAACATGTTGACAACATGATGACTACATGACCACAACATGTTGACAACATGTTGACTACATGACCACAACATGATGACAATATGATGACTATATGACCACAACATGACGACAACATGACAACAACATGTTGACTACATGACCACAACATGATGACAATATGATGACTACATGACCACAACATGACCACAACATGACAACAACATGTTGACTACATGACCACAACATGATGACAATATGATGACTACATGACCACATGACCACAACATGACAACATGACAACATGTTGACTACATGACCACAACATGACGACAACATGACAACATGTTGACTACATGACCACAACATGATGACAATATGATGACTACATGACCACAACATGACCACAACATGACGACAACATGACAACATGTTGACTACATGACCACAACATGACGACAACATGACAACATGTTGACTACATGACCACAACATGATGACAATATGATGACTACATGACCACAACGTGATGACAATATGATGACTACATGACCACAACATGACCACTGTGACCATGTGCTCCAACATGGCCCGTGCATCTCTGACACAATAAACACCAAACAAAGGATATTCAAACAACTTGTATTTGTGTGGTGTCCCTGAGGGTGCACACTCCGGTTTACCAAACTCAACAGTATTTAACACCTAGCTTGAAATATCACCTTTGTTTAACAGTCATTCCTCCACACAACAGCCACACCATTACCTGGATTACTTCCTGGATTTCTCAAGGGCCGTGGGTCGGATTTGCACTGCTTAAATAGTGAACTGATTGTGAACTGATTGCACTGACTGGTTACACCTGCACTATGGAGGTGTGTAGATGGACCAAACCAAGTGACAAAGCAACTTTAAAAGACAATAATGGACAGTAATGGACATTAATGGTTAATGTTAATGTTAATGTTAAAATGGATTCCTGTGTTAAAAGCATATGAATTTTGTACAAACAATATTAAAAGTGTGAACAGAGGATGACCTCGACTACAGTTAAAAAAACACACAGATAATGTGATATTAAAATGGATTGTGCTGGTGGGCGGGGTTATGAGTATAAAAACAGGGTACCACCTCCCCAGTTCATTGAGTCCTGCTAAAGAGGTGCTGTGAGGAGCTCTTGACAGCTTTCTTTGAGGGTGAAGTTTGTTATTTGTGTTTAAAAACCATGGTTAAAATGTGTTTTCTATGTTTATTTACTAGTTTATTTGGATTCATTATTACACTGTTAATTTTCTCTTTTTCTGGTGTTTAATCCTTTGGTGTTGGTTTATTGTTGATTGCAGGCAATCCAGGATGTGTCTCCTGTTTTGCTGCTTTTGATGTTGGGAAAATAAATCACCCTGCGCCTTGCCTCAGTGTGTGCTTGTCATCCTTTGTTGACCTATGTGATGAGTCTGGTTCTAGTGATGGTTACACTTCCCTCACCTAAGTCATAGGTGTGACAACCACAACATGATGACAACATGACCACAACATGACGATGTGCTGAGATCAGATTATTCATATTTCATGATTCATAACAGACTGAAGTTTATTTTCTCAGCTGTTTGATTATTCTGATCAATAATCAATGCCTGCTGTTTTTAACATTTTATCATGTCCTTGATTATTGATTTAAATCTCTCCCTCCCTGACAGTAAGCAATGTTATTAATCTGTGATGTCACAGATCGTCCAGGTGTGTCCAGGTGTTAGACTGGTTCAGAATCAGAATCAGCTTCCTTCTCCCAGTACGTGTACACACACAGGGAAGTTGACTGCCGTAGACCTGCTCTCAGTGTACCAGAAATGACTCAAGGTACTCAAATTTACAGATGTGAAAAAAAATGAATTTATTTTTTACACTGTAAAAATATAAAACATTAAATCGCAGTTCTGATCAATGAAACAGTTCATTTGATTTTTATTAAAAAAATTCTTAAAAAGTTGATCCAGTAAAATAAAAAGATCAAATGCACAGCGTGTTCAGAGTCTGCTTACATTTAATCGTTTTAATGTCCATCTGATTTTTAGAAAAAAAAAAATCATTTGTTTCATAGCTGAGTTTGTTTATTCGTTTGTTTGTTGGGAATCTTCGGCACAATAATGTCAGTGTTCACGTGATCAGACCTGTCATCACTCTGGATTTCTCAATAAAGTTTTGATTTTAACATCTTTCCAAATGACAGCAGCATGTCACATCAGGCTCCGCCCCTTTTTGGGTGAAATCAGCACTTCCTGTATCAAATTTAAATTCTCAAGTTTTTAAAATAAAAAAATGCATGGAAATAAAAAACAACATCAAGATGAACGATGACATCACTGCAGGTCAACCATCGCTGTCGTCATGGAGACAGAAATAAACTTGATTTTGATTAATTTTCACGTTACTGTTATTTTGTGTTCGTGTTTATGCTTTGGCAATAATGTTTTACTGAAAACTTTCATGCCAATAAAGCTTTTGAATGTGAATTTAAAGAAATATGTTAATGATTTGGTTCGTGTCCATCACAGTGACCCAACGTGTCACTTCCTGAACAGGACGTCAGTTTGGCTCAACTGTGCTTCAACAGCTGTACGGCAATTAACTTGTTACTGACTGGGTCATTTTTAAGAGAAAATACATAAAATGTCATTGACATTCATTTGGAGCAAGTCAAATAAACGACTCGTGCAGCACTCTGACCACAACACGCCTCCTCACTCACGCTTCATATGACATCCTGCGATTTATTGCCCCACGAATGACATCACATCCTCATTACGAAGTTTCTGTGGTTAAAGAAAAAACAAACATGGTGACAACGTTCCTTAAATTAAGTCAGAGCTCAGAGACTGATGAACTGAACACTTCCTGTGGAAACAGAAGTTTATTTTGAAAAGACATGATGATGTCCGCAGCAGATTCAAGAGGAAACTCAGCGCGTCACATTAAGACGTGGAAGTCGACGGACAACGCAACGTTTTATGATGAGAGCACGTGTGCTGACTTCCTGGTCAAAGTTGGTCTTCCTGTCCGTCCTCCTCAGACTTTCTCGCTCTTTGTGCTTTTTTGCCGACGGCGTCACAAACTGCCGACACCTGTTCTGAATCAGTCTGTGTCCGACTGTTCCAGATTCTGATGTGTGATGAAGGCTTCGTCTCACACATCCGTTGCTCTTTGGGGATGAGACAAAATCCTAAACTATATTTTTATTTTTTTGTCGGCAGCTTTTTTGCAGTGTTGTTTTTACCTAAAGGGGGCGTGGCCTTTGTGACGACGCTGTCATGACAGCATGAAACACTGAGAGACATTTTGATTGGACGAAATGATCAGGACAGCTGGTAGATGTTCTTCAACATCGGCTCCTCCTCATTGTTGTCATCATCATCATCATCACCCTCATGGCACTCTGAGAGGATAAAAAGGAGGCGGAGTCAGAGCAGATTTTTACAGGGGAGCTTCTTTTAATAACAGGTGGCGGTTTAATGACCTCTGTGAGCTCGCTCCTCTCCTCCTCCACCTCCTCCTCCTCCTCTCTTCACTGCATCTCCTCCTCTGACCTCCTCTTCCTCCTCCTCTCTGAACTCACAGATGTTCCTGTACGCCAACTGTGAAGAAGAAGACAACACCGTGTTCAGATGCGACCTGAAGCCTGCCAGACACATCTGAGGGCACAGCTCAGACAGGAAGTTGTCTCACCTGCTCGCTGTGATGTGGCGACATGTCACTGGTGGAGGGGAGGAGCCTGTTGATGAGCTCAGCGATCGATTTAAAGGTTGGTCTGTGTGTGGGCTCCAGACTCCAGCAGAGCTTCATCAGCTGATACCTGAGAGGACGACAGGTGAGTCCGTCACAATCATAACAACTTTATTTAAACTAACGTCTGTCTGTCCGTCTGCTCACATGTCTGCTGGAGCAAAGTCAGGCTGATCCATGTGGCGTCCATCTTGGATCATCTTGTAGAAGTTGGTATCCACGGCAACATTAGGGTATGGACTCTTACCTGAACAGGAGGACACAAACACACTGTAAGCCAATCACAGAGCTTCAAACTGTGTCGCCAGGCAGACATGTCATAGGTCTGAGTGGAGGCGTCTCCATGGCAACAGCTGCTGAACTACTGAAGAACTTAACGTCACGATCAATTACTAATATTAACCAGAGCTGTGATGTGATTGGACGAGGTGTTGCAAAGGTTACCCAGGGAAAAGGTCTCCCACAGTAGGACTCCGTAGGACCAGACGTCGCTCTGGACCGTGTAGACGCACTGAAAGATGCTCTCTGGCGCCATCCACTTCACCGGGAGACGAGCCTGTCAAAATAAAACACAGGAAGACGTCACAAAAAAAATCGGGGACGTGGTTCCACCTGATTCACCTGGGCACTGAGGACAGACACGCACGTTTCCCTGGACGATGTAACTGTCGTCGTTACGGATGTCTCGGGCCAAACCAAAGTCACAGATCTTTGCTACACGACGATCAGTCAGCAGGACGTTCCTCGCCGCCACGTCTCTGTGGATACACTGAGAGACAGACAGGTGGACAGACAGGTGGAGAGACAGATGGGTGGACAGACAGGTGGAGAGACAGAAAGGTGGAGAGACAGATGGGTGGACAGACAGGTGGACAGACAGGTGGAGAGACAGATGGGTGGACAGACAGGTGGAGAGACAGACAGGTGGAGAGACAGATGGGTGGACAGACAGGTGGAGAGACAGATGGGTGGACAGACAGGTGGAGAGACAGAAAGGTGGAGAGACAGATGGGTGGACAGACAGGTGGAGAGACAGACAGGTGGAGAGACAGACAGGTGAAGAGACAGGTGGAGAGACACAGAGGTGTTTAATAATGTTTTGATGTTTCTGGACTAATTTTAGTTTTAATGATGATAATGAGGACTCGTCTGTCCTCACTCGTTAGAGTCAGGTTGAGGTTGAGTGGAGAGTGTGTGTGTGTGTGTGTGTGTGTGTGTGTGTGTGCGTGTGTGTGTGTTCTTACATTCCTGGTGGACAGGAAGTCCAGACCCTGAGCGACCTGGTAGGAAAACCTCATGAGGTCTTCAACAGAGATACTGTCTGTCTGCATACCTGAGGGACAGACAGACAGTGAGACAGACAGACAGTGAGACAGACAGACAGGTGTGACCTCAGAAACAAAATTACAGGTGTGTTCAGGTTGTTACCTGAGTGTTTTTGTCCTGGACTCAGAGCCGGCTGCATCTCCTGATAATCTGAACAACACGAGATCCCACTGTCACTGAGACACACACACACACACACAATGTGAGCAGGTTGATTTGTGTTGTTGGCATCGCAGTTTGGACACGTGTGAGCTTGTGTATAACCTGACCTCCTGAGCCTGGCGTGCTGGGCGGCCATGTTCTTATAGAACACCTCCCCCTCTGATTCATCCACGCTCACAATGGACGTCATGAAGTCCTGAGCGTGAGCCCGCAGGAAGTTGAGCAGGTCGCCGTGGCTACAGTACTCTGTGATCATCAACATGGGGCCTGATGGAAGGAAGACAGAGGTCAAAGGTCAGAGAGACGACAGGAAACAGTGAAAACTGTGCGTCACAGTTTCTCAACATTAACACGTTCATTCCATCCAAAAATTCTGTTTAACCTCCTGTCAGAGTGAAACTGCAACGCACGCCGTGTGTCGACTGACACGCAGTAATCTGTGGCGACACACTGAGACCAGATGGAGGCTGTTTGTTACATTATTTAATGACTGAATAATTCATGTGTTTATCAAAACGTTGTGACTTCCTGTTGCCGGCTCTGATTGGTTCAGATTGAAGATCTTTATAATAAACTCTGTCTCGCCGCTCGCCGTGGATCTGATCACACAGAAGGAAGTGGGGAAGCTGTTAGGAGCTACTTTCAGCGGCGGATGAATCCACAGCAGAGTCTGTGGTTAAACATCGAACCATCATCACCTCCTCGCGTGCAGGCTCCCAGCAGGTTGACGATGTTGTCATGGTAACCAAGGTAGCCGAGGATTTTGAGCTCTGACATCAGAGCTTCACGTTCCACCAAGTGAGCGCTCGCTGTTCAGGAAGACAGGAAGTATGAGTCACAGCCATGATGATGATGATGATGATGATGAAGGTGAAGATCTGGGGACTCACGTTTGAGCATCTTGACGGCAACTCGGGTGGCGTCCTTCGTTCCCAGACCGTACGCTGTCGCCTCAACGACTTTCCCGAACGCCCCCGATCCCAAAACAGCGCCTGAGAGACAGAGAGGAGGTCAAACTAACTCATAGGACAGAGAGGACAGACGACCAAGACGAAGAGGACGGAGGACGGGGGACAGAGAGGACAGAGGACCAAGACGGAGAGGACGGAGGATGGAGAACAGAGGACCAAGACGGAGAGGACGGAGGACGGGGGACAGAGAGGACAGAGGACCAAGACGGAGAGGACGGAGGACGGGGGACAGAGAGGACAGAGGACCAAGACGGAGAGGACGGAGGATGGAGAACAGAGGACCAAGACGGAGAGGACGGAGGACAGGGGACAGAGGACCAAGACGGAGAGGACGGAGGACGGGGGACAGAGAGGACAGAGGACCAAGACAGAGAGGACAGAGGATGGAGGACAGAGGACAGAGAGGACAGAGAGGACAGGAGGACAGAAGGACAGACAGCTGAGACATGTCTTCACATGAGACGTGACAGCAAAGGATGATGGGAGATCAGTGACTGTATCAATAATGAACACAGATAAAAGGAGTGTTGAGACGTGCAATGCTGTGATTGGATGGTGTGTCGCACCGAGGCGGAGCTTGTCTCGAGGAAACTCCCACTTGTGGTTGTACGGCAGCTGGGTGGGGTCAACAAAGGTGTAGCTGTTTCCATCAGTGCTCTCGATGATCTTCCAACGAGTCTCGTATTTGGGTTTCTGAGACAACAAGAAGAAGAATGAGTGAATGATTGAGTGAGAGAATGAATGAGTGAATGAGAGTTTCAGAGGATGACAGAATGAATGAGTGCATGAGTGAATAAGTGAATGAGAGAATGAGAGAATGAGTGAATGAGTCAGCGTTCAGGAAAATAAATTTAACAGGTCAGAGAGAAGAGGAAAGTTAATTTGTCTCTAAGAGACAAACTGTCTCTCAGGCTGAGCGATGATGAACATTATCATCTCTGAGCTTACTGAGGACACAGAGAGACACTGAGGACACAGGGACACATTGAGGACACAGAGACACACTGAGGACACAGACACACACTGAGAACACAGAGACACACTGAGGACACTGAGACACAATGAGAACACAGGGACACATTGAGGACACTGAGACACAATGAGAACACAGGGACACACTGAGGACACTGAGACACAATGAGAACACAGGGACACACTGAGGACACAGAGACACACTGAGAACACAGAGACACACTGAGGACACTGAGACACAATGAGAACACAGGGACACATTGAGGACACAGAGACACACTGAGGACACTGAGACACAATGAGAACACAGGGACACATTGAGGACACAGAGACACAATGAGAACACAGAGACACACTGAGGACACAGAGACACACTGAGGACACAGAGACACAATGAGAACACAGGACACAATGAGACACATTGAGGACACTGAGACACAATGAGAACACAGGGACACACTGAGGACACTGAGACACAATGAGAACACAGGGACACACTGAGGACACTGAGACACAATGAGAACACAGGGACACACTGAGGACACTGAGACACAATGAGAACACAGAGACACACTGAGGACACAGAGACACACTGAGACACACAGAGAGGACACTGAGACACAATGAGAACACAGGGACACATTGAGGACACAGAGACACACTGAGGACACTGAGACACAATGAGAACACAGGGACACATTGAGGACACAGAGACACACTGAGGACACAGAGACACACTGAGGACACAGAGACACACTGAGAACACAGGGACACATTGAGGACACAGAGACACAATGAGAACACAGAGACACACTGAGGACATTGAGACACAATGAGAACACAGAGACACACTGAGGACACACACAATGATTGAGGACACAGAGACACACTGAGGACACTGAGACAGACACACTGAGGACACTGAGACACAATGAGAACACAGAGACACACTGAGAACACAGAGACACACTGAGGACACAGAGACACACTGAGAACACAGAGACACACTGAGGACACAGAGACACACTGAGAACACAGGGACACATTGAGGACACAGAGACACACTGAGAACACAGAGACACACTGAGGACACAGAGACACACTGAGGACACAGAGACACACTGAGAACACAGAGACACACTGAGGACACAGAGACACACTGAGAACACAGAGACACACTGAGGACACAGAGACACACTGAGAACACAGAGACACACTGAGGACACAGAGACACACTGAGGACACAGAGACACACTGAGGACACAGAGACACACTGAGGACACAGAGACACACTGAGAACACAGAGACACACTGAGAACACAGAGACACACTGAGGACACAGAGACACACTGAGGACACAGAGACACACTGAGGACACAGAGACACAATGAGAACACAGGGACACAATGAGAACACAGAGACACACTGAGGACACAGAGACACACTGAGGACACAGAGACACACTGAGGACACAGAGACACACTGAGAACACAGAGACACACTGAGGACACAGAGACACAATGAGAACACAGAGACACACTGAGGACACAGAGACACACTGAGAACACAGAGACACACTGAGGACACAGAGACACAGAGACACACACTGAGGACACAGAGACACACTGAGGACACAGAGACACACTGAGGACACAGAGACACACTGAGAACACAGAGACACACTGAGGACACAGAGACACACTGAGGACACAGAGACACACTGAGAACACAGAGACACACTGAGGACACAGAGACACACTGAGAACACAGAGACACACTGAGGACACAGAGACACACTGAGAACACAGAGAAACATTGAGGACACAGAGACACACTGAGGACACAGAGACACACTGAGGACACAGAGACACACTGAGGACACAGAGACACACTGAGAACACAGAGAAACATTGAGGACACAGAGACACACTGAGGACACAGAGACACACTGAGAACACAGAGACACACTGAGGACACAGAGACACACTGAGGACACACAGAGACACACTGAGGACACAGAGACACACTGAGAACACAGAGACACACTGAGGACACAGAGACACACTGAGGACACAGAGACACACTGAGGACACAGAGACACACTGAGGACACAGAGACACACTGAGGACACAGAGACACACACTGAGGACACAGAGACACACTGAGGACACAGAGACACACTGAGAGACACAGAGACAGAGACACTGAGGACACAGAGACACACTGAGGACACAGAGACACACTGAGAACACAGAGACACACTGAGGACACAGAGACACACTGAGAACACAGAGACACACTGAGGACACAGAGACACACTGAGGACACAGAGACACACTGAGGACACAGAGACACACTGAGAACACAGAGAAACATTGAGGACACAGAGACACACTGAGGACACAGAGACACACTGAGGACACTGAGACACAATGAGAACACAGGGACACATTGAGGACACAGAGACACACTGAGGACACAGACACACACTGAGAACACAGAGACACACTGAGGACACTGAGACACAATGAGAACACAGGGACACACTGAGGACACTGAGACACAATGAGAACACAGGGACACACTGAGGACACAGAGACACACTGAGAACACAGAGACACACTGAGGACACACTGAGGACACAGAGACACACTGAGGACACAGGGACACACTGAGGACACAGAGACACACCGAGGACACAGAGACACAATGAGAACACAGAGACACACTGAGGACACAGGGACACATTGAGAACACAGAGACACACTGAGAACACAGGGACACATTGAGAACACAGAGACACACTGAGAACGCAGGGACACACTGAGGACACAGAGACACACTGAGGACACAGAGACACACTGAGAACACAGGGACACACTGAGGACACAGAGACACACTGAGAACACAAAAACACACTGAGGACACAGAGACACACTGAGGACACAGAGACACACTGAGAACACAAAAACACACTGAGGACACAGAGACACACTGAGGACACAGAGACACATTGAGGACACAGAGACACACTGAGACACACTGAGACACACTGAGGACACAGAGACACACTGAGGACACTGAGACACAATGAGAACACAGAGACACACTGAGAACACAGGGACACACTGAGGACACAGAGACACACTGAGGACACTGAGACACACTGAGGACACTGAGACACAATGAGAACACAGAGACACACTGAGAACACAGGGACACACTGAGAACACAGGGACACACTGAGGACACAGAGACACACTGAGAACACAGGGACACACTGAGGACACAGAGACACACTGAGGACACAGAGACACACTGAGAACACAGAGACACACTGAGGACATTGAGACACAATGAGAACACAGAGACACACTGAGAACACAGAGACACACTGAGAACACAGAGACACACTGAGAACACAGAGACACACTGAGGACACTGAGACACAATGAGAACATAGGGACACACTGAGGACACAGAGAGACACTGAGAACACAAAAACACACTGAGGACACAGAGACACACTGAGGACACAGAGACACACTGAGAACACAGAGACACACTGAGGACACTGAGACACAATGAGAACATAGGGACACACCGAGGACACAGAGACACAATGAGAACACAGAGACACACTGAGAACAGAGAGACACACTGAGGACACTGAGACACAATGACAACATAGGGACACACTGAGAACACAGGGACACACTGAGGACACAGAGACACACTGAGAACACAGAGACACACTGAGGACATTGAGACACAATGAGAACACAGAGACACACTGTGAACACAGGGACCCACTGAGGACACAGAGACACACTGAGAACACAGAGACACACTGAGAACACAGGGACACACTGAGGACACAGAGACACACTGAGAACACAGAGACACACTGAGGACACTGAGACACAATGAGAACATAGGGAAACACCGAGGACACAGAGACACAATGAGAACACAGAGACACACTGAGAACGCAGGGACACACTGAGGACACAGAGACACACTGAGAACACAAAAACACACTGAGGACACAGGGACACACTGAGGACACAGAGACACACTGAGAACACAGAGACACACTGAGAACACAGAGACACACTGAGGACACAGGGACACACTGAGAACACAGGGACACACTGAGAACACAGGGACACACTGAGGACACAGAGACACACTGAGAACGCAGGGACACACTGAGGACACAGAGACACACTGAGGACACAGAGACACACTGAGGACACAGAGACACACTGAGAACACAGAGACACACTGAGGACACTGAGACACAATTAGAACATAGGGACACACCGAGGACACAGAGACACAATGAGAACACAGAGACACACTGAGAACACAGGGAAACACTGAGGACACAGAGACACACTGAGGACACTGAGACACACCGAGGACACAGAGACACACTGAGAACACAGAGACACACTGAGGACACTGAGACACAATGAGAACATAGGGACACACCGAGGACACAGGGACACAATGACAACACAGAGACACACTGAGGACACAGGGACACACTGAGAACACAGGGACACACTGAGAACACAGGGACACATTGAGGACACAGGGACACACCGAGGACACAGAGACACAATGAGAACACAGAGACACACTGAGGACACAGGGACACACTGAGAACACAGGGACACACTGAGAACACAGGGACACATTGTGGACACAGAGACACACTGAGGACACAGAGACACACTGAGGACACAGAGACACACTGAGAACACAGAGACACACTGAGGACACACTGAGGACACAGAGACACACTGAGGACACAGGGACACACTGAGAACACAGAGACACACTGAGAACACAGAGACACACTGAGGACACAGAGACACACTGAGGACACTGAGACACAATGAGAACATAGGGACACACCGAGGACACAGAGACACAATGAGAACACAGAGACACACTGAGGACACAGGGACACACTGAGAACACAGGGACACATTGAGGACACAGAGACACACTGAGGACACTGAGACACACTGAGGACACAGAGACACACTGAGGACACAGAGACACACTGAGGACACAGAGACTCACTGAGGACACAGAGACACAATGAGAACACAGAGACACACTGAGAACACAGAGACACATTGAGGACACAGAGACACACTGAGACACACTGAGGACACAGAGACACACTGAGGACACTGAGACACACTGAGGACACAGAGACACACTGAGGACACAGAGACACATTGTGGATACTGAGACACACTGAGGACACAGAGACACACTGAGGACACAAAGACACATTGAGAACACAGAGACACACTGAGGACACTGAGACACAATGAGAACATAGGGACACACCGAAGACACTGAGACACACTGAGACCAACCTGGTCTAACAGAAATAAGTAAAACGACCACGACGTCTTAACTCCGCATTCCATGGTGGCAGCACGTAATGGGTTGAAATTACGTGCCGGTTTCACCGCGGCTCCTCTGCAGGAGGCTCCTCTGCAGGAGGCTCCTCTGCAGGAGGCTCCTCTGCAGGCAGTCTGTGACACAGGTAACAGTGAGACAAACGCACCTGTGTCCACTTGTAAAAGAAGACTGACGACAGCAGGAAGAGGAAGACGGCGGTGCTCAGAGCTCCGATCAGAGGCAACGTGAAGATGCGTTCAGGTTCTCCTGCAGGAAACACAAACGTAAACATCAACAACATCGAAGCGACGCCTTCAGTCATGACAGGTTTTATAGTCAGTCAGGTCTTCAGACACCTACGGAGGTTAAGGACGTCACGGGACTCTCCCATCTGATTGTAGGCCACACATTCCACAGTGACATCATCACCAGGTGACACAGGGACACTCAGGCGTGTCTGAACTTCCTCCTCTTCCTTCTGTGAGGTCACATCAGCTGAAGAAACCTGATTGGTGGAGTCCTCTCCACACCTGCAGAGAAGATGGAGGACGAGATGTTTCTTAGTTTTTTATTCAGTTTCTTTCTCTTTGACTCTGTTCACAGTGTTGAATCATTTTTATTTTCCTCTGTTGTCAAAATTATTTTCCTCTGTTGTCAAAATTATTTTCCTCTGTTGTCAAAATTATTTTCCTCTGTTGTTAAAATTATTTTCCTCTGTTGTAAAATTATTTCCTCAGTTGTCAAAATTATTTCCTCAGTTGTCAAAATTATTTTCTCTGTTGTTAAAATTATTTTCCTCTGTTGTCAAAATTATTTTCCTCTGTTGTCAAAATTATTTTCCTCTGTTGTTAAAATTATTTTCCTCTGTTGTAAAATTATTTCCTCAGTTGTCAAAATTATTTCCTCAGTTGTCAAAATTATTTTCTCTGTTGTCAAAATTATTTTCCTCTGTTGTTAAAATTATTTTCCTCTGTTGACAAATTATTTTCTCTGTTGTTAAAATATTTTCCTCTGTTGTAAAATTATTTCCTCAGTTGTCAAAATTATTTCCTCAGTTGTCAAAATTATTTTCTCTGTTGTTAAAATTATTTTCCTCTGTTGACAAATTATTTTCTCTGTTGTTAAAATTATTTTCTCTGTTGTTAAAATTATTTTCCTCTGTTGTAAAATTATTTCCTCAGTTGTCAAAATTATTTTCTCTGTTGTTAAAATTATTTTCCTCTGTTGACAAATTATTTTCTCTGTTGTTAAAATTATTTTCTCTGTTGTTAAAATTATTTTCCTCTGTTGTAAAATTATTTCCTCAGTTGTCAAAATTATTTCCTCAGTTGTCAAAATTATTTTCTCTGTTGTTAAAATTATTTTCCTCTGTTGACAAATTATTTTCTCTGTTGACAAATTATTTTCTCTGTTGTTAAAATTATTTTCCTCTGTTGTTAAAATTATTTTCCTCTGTTGACAAATTATTTTCTCTGTTGTTAAAATTATTTTCCTCTGTTGACAAATTATTTTCTCTGTTGTTAAAATTATTTTCCTCTGTTGTTAAAATTATTTTCCTCTGTTGACAAATTATTTTCTCTGTTAAAATTATTTTCCTCTGTTGTTAAAATTATTTTCCTCTGTTGACAAATTATTTTCTCTGTTGTTAAAATTATTTTCCTCTGTTGTTAAAATTATTTTCCTCTGTTGACAAATTATTTTCTCTGTTGTTAAAATTATTTTCCTCTGTTGACAAATTATTTTCTCTGTTGTTAAAATTATTTTCCTCTGTTGTTAAAATTATTTTCCTCTGTTGTCAAATTATTTTCCTCTGTTGACAAATTATTTTCTCTGTTGTTCAAATTATTTTCTGTTGTTAAAATTATTTTCCTCTGTTGACAAATTATTTTCTCTGTTGTTAAAATTATTTTCCTCTGTTGTTAAAATTATTTTCCTCTGTTGACAAATTATTTTCTCTGTTGTTAAAATTATTTTCCTCTGTTGTTAAAATTATTTTCCTCTGTTGACAAATTATTTTCTCTGTTGTTAAAATTATTTTCCTCTGTTGACAAATTATTTTCTCTGTTGTTAAAATTATTTTCCTCTGTTGTTAAAATTATTTTCCTCTGTTGACAAATTATTTTCTCTGTTGTTAAAATTATTTTCCTCTGTTGACAAATTATTTCCTCTGTTGACAAATTATTTTCCTCTGTTGTCAAATTATTTTCCTCTGTTGACAAATTATTTTCTCTGTTGTCAAATTATTTTCTGTTGTTAAAATTATTTTCCTCTGTTGAAAAATTATTTTCCTCTGTTGTTAAAATTATTTTCTCTGTTGTCAAAATTATTT
Source organism: Cromileptes altivelis (assembly GCA_013133815.1). NCBI lineage: Eukaryota > Metazoa > Chordata > Actinopteri > Perciformes > Serranidae > Cromileptes > Cromileptes altivelis. The sequence goes on along the minus strand of CM023143.1, from coordinate 43,051,943 downwards.
TCTTCTGTTGTTAAAATTATCCTCTCTTGTGTCGAAATTATTTTCCTCTTTTGTTAAATTACTTTCCTCTCTTGTTGAAATTATTTTGCTCTGTTGTTAAAATTATTTCCTCTCCCTCTGTTATTAAAATTATTTCCTCTGTTGTTAAAATTATTTTCCTCTGTTGTTAAAGGAAAATTTCGGTTTATTTCAACCTGTCTCCTATCGTCCTAAATTTGTTTCAAGTGACTAGTGACACAGAAATAATAGTTAGCATGTTAGCCGTTAGCCTAGATACAGCCGGAGCGTCTGTTGTTAAAATTATTTTCCTCTGTTGTTAAAGGAAAATTTCGGTTTATTTCAACCTGTCTCCTATCGTCCTAAATTTGTTTCAAGTGACTAGTGACATAGAAATAATAGTTAAATAAGGGCGGTCATCGCCTCTCAATGTGGAAAGCCTATACAATAACATTCCACATTTAGGTGGTCTTCAGAGTTGTTGTCTTTCCTTACGGTGTGTTTACCATCTGGCTCTGCTTTCCAAAGCACAGCCGAAATCTTCCTGAGAAGTTCATTAATTTATTTTATGAAAGATTTATAGAATAATGGCTGACTTTTTGCCAGACTTCAACTTTGTGGAGGAGGAATTTGATTTTGCAGAGTTTGATGGCCGCCCTTATTTATTTGAGCCAGAATACACTGACGAAGAGCTTCGTGAAATTGAAGAATGGAGGAGGAGAGAGAGAGAGGCGCAACAGGTAGAGGACGAGAGAGGAGGAATGGCTGCTGCAAGGCTGCGTAGCTCTGGAGATTGGTGGTGTACCTGTGAATGCTGTGCCCCAGTGCCCACAGAAGAGGAATGCCTCTGTTTTTCTATATGTTCTCTGACATTTATCCTAACGATATGAGGCGGTCTTTGTGGAGAAAAAGCTTGTTTAGTGGACTAACTTTGCACTTGAAGGTTGCCCGTTCACTTACCTTTTAACAGGTCTGACGCTACGGCTGTATCTAGGCTAATGGCTAACATGCTAACTATTATTTCTATATCACTAGTCACTTGAAACAAATTTAGGACGATAGGAGACAGGTTGAAATAAACCAAAATTTCCCTTTAAAATTATTTCCTCTGTTGTCAAAATTATTTCCTGTTGTGAAAACCCCGAGTTTCCCTCATGTCAGAGTTAACATACTCAGAGTTTCCACTGAACCCACTCTCTGGAAGACCCCCAGGACAGGATCACTCTGATCCAGGATTACACTTTAAGGACCTCCAATCCAGATTACCAGTACTTTACCTGGGCTGCAGGGGGCACCAACATTCACACAACATAAAGGATCTTTCATTAATTATATGATGTTGCATTTGTTTCCCTCTGATTTGTTTTTGATTTTTTAGTTTGTATGTCTGAAACACTGATTAACAGTGCAGTGCAGACCTGTGAACAGGTGCCTTTACATTTCCTGTCTCACCTGAAACAGGTGAAATAAACAGGGTGAGGAAAACAACAGCTGGACAGAAAGGTTGCTGCTGTTCTTATCAGAGCAGGTCTGAACATTTCTTTGTGTTTGTGTCAAGCTGTGAAACAATGACCAGCAGGTGGCAGCAAACATCAAGAACACCTGGAAATGATTCACTTTGATCTAATCACTGTAATCCTATCAAAGTAATCCTGTCACAGTAATCTATCAAAATAATCCTATCACAGTAATCTATCAAAGTAATCATATCACAGCAATCTATCAAAGTAATCCTATCACAGTAATCCTATCACAGCAATCTATCACAGTAATCTATCAAAGTAATCTATCAAAGTAATCCTATCACAGTAATCCTATCACAGCAATCTATCACAGTAATCTATCAAAGTAATCATATCACATCAATCTATCAAAGTAATCTATCAAAGTAATCCTATCACAGTAATCCTATCACAGCAATCTATCGCAGTAATCTATCAAAGTAATCTATCAAAGTAATCCTATCACAGTAATCCTATCACAGCAATCTATCACAGTAATCTATCAAAGTAATCTATCAAAGTAATCATATCACAGCAATCTATCAAAGTAATCCTATCACAGTAATCCTATCACAGTAATCATATCACAGCAATCTATCAAAGTAATCCTTTAACAGTAATCGTATCTCAGTAATCCTATTACAGTAATCCTATCACAGTAATCTATCAAAGTAATCTATCAAAGTAATCCTTTCACAGTAATCCTATGACAGTAATCCTTTCAAAGTAATCCTATCACAGTAATCCTATCACAGTAATCCTGATCTTATTCAAATGTGGTGCCACAGAGACCAATGGGAACGTTTCCATTTTTGTTGTTTGATTCTGATAATCTATGATGTCATCATCCTTTTTTTTTACCTTGGTGTAGTGAAGGGGTGAACAGGCAGCCTGATGTCTCCTGTATTTAAAGTAACCGTAAAACAATCAGGTGCTAAATATAAATAAATGTTTATATATTTGACCTGTTTAAAAGTTTTTATTTTGTTCCTATATCCTGTATCCTACACCTTATGTCCTATATACTGTATCCTACACCCTATGTCCTATATCCTGTATCCTACACCCTATGTCCCATATCCTGTATCCTACACCCTATGTCCTATATCCTGTATCCTACACCCTATGTCCCATATCCATTATCCTACACCCTATGTCCTATATCCTGTATCCTACACCCTATGTCCTTTATCCTGAATTCTACACCCTATGTCCTATATCCTGTATCCTACACCCTATGTCCCATATCCTGTATCCTACACCCTATGTCCTATATCCTGTATCCTACACCCTATGTCCTTTATCCTGAATTCTACACCCTATGTCCCATATCCTGTATCCTACACCCTATGTCCTTTATCCTGAATTCTACACCCTATGTCCTATATCCATTATCCTACACCCTATGTCCCATATCCTGTATCCTACACCTTATGTCCTATATCCTGTATCCTACACCCTATGTCCTATATCCTGTATCCTACACCCTATGTCCTATATCCTGTATCCTACACCCTATGTCCTATATCCTGTATCATACACCCTGTGTCTCATATCCTGTATCCTACACCCTATGTCCTATATCCTGTATCCTACACCCTATGTCCCATATCCTGTATACTACACCCTATGTCCTATATCCTGTATCCTACACCGTATGTCCTATATCCATTATCCTACACCCTATGTCCTATATCCTGTATCCTACACCCTATGTCCCATATCCTGTATCCTACACCCTATGTCCTTTATCCTGAATTCTACACCCTATGTCCTATATCCTGTATCCTACACCCTATGTCCTATATCCTGTATCATACACCCTGTGTCTCATATCCTGTATCCTACACCCTATGTCCCATTGTCATGTCTCCGTTTAGTATCTTTGTCCCCAGGACAAAGTTTAACTGTTGTTCTGTTCCAGTTGAATCAGGCTGTTGTTAGTAATGACCTCTGCTGCCTGCAGGAGGCACTGGCAGCACATGCTCAGTCTGGATAGTACATACGTGTTGTGGTTGCCGGCGCAGGTGTACCAGAGGATTATGGGTGGTGGATATCCAGAGCTGCTGCAGGTCAACATGTCCTTCTCCTGACTGATGACGACACTCGGAGAACCTGAGGGAGCAGTTTTTATTTTGTGTCTCTGTTGAGCTCCAAGATTAAAAATAAAATATAAACACTGACATCTTTAAAACTGATTTTCTCAGCATCAACATGAGGAAGAGGAGGAGGAAGAGGAGAAGAGGAACAGGAGGAGAGGAAAAGGTTGAGGAAGATGAGGAAAAGTTTCTTACGGTAAATTCGGAGGTTGATGTTCTGCGAGCCGTTAAAGAACAAGTTAACAAAGTGGAACGAGTATTGACCCCGATCTTCCTGTCGAACCCGCCGCAGCAGCAAGCTAGCCTCTGACCTGCAACACAACAACACCACCTTAAAACAACAATACCATCTTAAAACAACAATACCTCCTTAAACTGTCCATAGCACCTTAACAAACTGCAACATGAGATTTTACTCCTTAACAAACCTCAAGGTGGAATGTTTAGTGTCCCAGGTCTGACCTGTAGTAGAAATCTGAAAGTGTTAGCCTGTGACTGTTAGCATGCTAACCTGTAGCCATTTGTAACGTAGCTCTCCAGGTACGCAGTGCTGTTGTTGTTGAAGTGTGTTGAGGTCGTCCAGCGCCAGTTCCCGATTGGAGGATATGCCTCTATCACAAAGGTCAGCATCACATCCAGACCTTCGTACACCTCCACTGCGCTACTGCCGCTAATGTTAGCACTGCTATCCCCATTCACATCCATTCTAATGTTAACATTAGCAGTTAGCTCCCCGTTCACCTCCAGTGAATCACTACTAACGTTAGCTGCTAGCTCTTCTTTCACCTCCATCAGCATGCTGCTAACGTTAGCCACCAGTTCCTTGTTGACCTCCATGGTCTTAGCGTTAGCATTAGCCTGCAGGTAGATCCTTAGGTAGGGTCGATCTGGTGAGGAAGAAGAGGAAGAGAAGAGACATTCAGTTTGTTCATCTTCATCCTGAGAGATGCACCTGGAGCTGTCTCAGCCTTTGCATCAGATCTGTGTGCTCCCAAAATGTTTCTTATTCCAACAGGTGATCACCTGGTCCTGATCACCTGGTTCTGATCACCTGGGCCCAGTATTTCAAAGTGATCTGATAGGATTATGGATTAAATCCTGATCTGATCTGAAAACTGGGTATTTCAACACAGATCCTGAGGATCAGGATTCAGATCTGGTAATCCAATCCTCCCTTTAATCCAGATAAAGGCTGCATTTGGGTATTTCACACGTTAAGTCAGAGATCTGGATCAATTTGATACCAAATTTCAGGATTATTTGGATCCCACCTCAGAGGTGGATTTGACAAAGCCTTAGCTCCACTTCTCCTAGATATTGATACTCAAGATGTTCATTACACTTTATCTAAATTAGTGTTTTAGTTGTAAGTAATTTCAAGCATAGACAAATATTGTTTGGCCATACTTCCTGAAGCTGCTGTAAATAAGAGTAACAAATACAGACCTATTTCTCAACGTCTAGTTTCACCTAACATTGTAACCTGTTTGTACCAAAACATCCGACATATGTTTGTGGTCAGACAAAGGCAAGGAAATGCAATGCAAATTTATTTGTATAGCACATATTTTTCTTTACAGATAGTGACAGAAACAACACAGGGATTAACATAATAAGCACATGGCAGTTCAAACGAAGTATTAAAAAAGCAATTAGAAACAAAATGTAAATCTAAATAGTGTCACAGAACCTAAAGACTGCTCACAGGTCTGAGGTGAGCTTCTTTTCCAGAAGTTTTATCTTCAATTCTGTCTCTCTCTGCTGAAGCAGCATCAGCTTGAGCTGCTCGTCAGCCAATTCAATTTGTCTCTCCGCCCTCTCAGTCTCCATTCTCTGTCAGGAATCCACAATAGTCACAGAAATTGTTTAAGTACAGAAAAACACATCACCATCATTACTGTGGCATATCAAAACTCGGTCCTCTGACACTTCTGAATGAACGGCATAATTCATACTAGTCCTGTGTATTTTTCCTATACTGCAGCAGTCTGCTCTGCACACATGTAAAAAAAAATATTAAATAAAGTCCGTTGTGTTGGCAATAACATAACGTTAAACTCTGAACAGGTTGGTGTTTAAAGAGTTCATGTATGACATATGGCCTTTTAAATTAAACCATAGACCGCAAAATACATCAACAAAGCCAGCTACCTCACTAGGCTGCTAGCTACTTAACATGCAAGTCAAGCTACTGTTAGCATGACCTCAGCTCAATTAGAGATCGGTACGCCCACATTTGAATTAGGTGACAATTCAAATAGCGCGCTCACATGAGATGGTGGGTGGCCTTCTTATGGTCTTAAAAACGCTACACATTAGATAACGGTAAACCTACATTTTGATGTGAAAGCTGTGCTACCAGCTGCTCCTTTAGTGAAATAGTCCGCCAAGTTTCAGATCCGGGGGCAGAGTCGTAAGATTTGGAAATCCATATCCAGTCAGATTGGGATCAAAGTGATCCACCCTGGCAATGTTTTGAAATACCCAGATAAAGTCAGCAGGATCACCTTGATCCCTGACTGAGAACAGGAGGATTTCATTATCCGGATTATTCTGATCCAGATTACATTTTGAAATACTGGGCCCTGGTTCTAATCAGCTGGTTCTCATTAGTTCCCTCTGGTTCCCACAGATCAGAGGTTTGTTGGTATCTTTTTTTTTAACGAGTCATGATCTCGTTCTTTTATCTGGATTTGATTCGTTGATCTTACCCACAACTCTCAGCTGCGTGGTTGCCGTGGCGACTCCAGCCTCGTTGTGAGCAGTACAGGTGTAGGTGCCGCTGTCTGTCAGAGTGACATCAGAGACCATCAGAGTGCTGTTCTTGTACAGACAGTTGCCATTGCGACAGCTGACAAAGACGTGTGGGGGCATCTGGAAGAAAAAACAAACAGTGAAGATCAGAACAGGAAGTCCATCGGGACAGAAGACAGTCTGGTGACCCCTGACCTTCCTGTTTGGGTGAGTCCAGGTGAGGTTGTAGAAGTTGTTTGGGTTCCTGGCCAGACAGGTGACCTCGAACGTCTCTCCCTCCAGACGGACAAACTCATCCTGACTGATGGACAGGGACGGAGGACAATGCAGACGCAGCCCTGCAGACAGACAGATAGACGGGTCACTCAGTTAGACAGACAGACAGACAGACAGACAGACAGTCAGACAGATGGGTCTTACTGCGGGACACCAGCAGGTTGACAGGTTTGGATCTGAACTCTCGTCCCTCCTTCCAGCCTGAACAAACATAGCGTCCCTTGAAGGACATCTGCAGGTCTCGGATCAGGGCTCCTCTCTGGGGGTCAAAGGTCACATTCATGCCCTGAGGCAGGCCCCGCCCCTTGCCCATGGTGCTGTCATGTGATTGGAGGGTGAGGTTTGTCACCGACGGGTCGGTCAGCAGACACCTGAACAGGAAGTCCTGGCCCTCCTTGACATCAGGGAGACGATAAGGTGTGACGAAGACGCTGTCGGGGTCAGCTGGGTCTGACAGAGGTGCATCATGGGAAATAAAGGACAGTTTTAAGTGTTAGAAACATCGGCAGGTGACAGCAGGTCAGAACCAGTCTATGAGGTCTCTGGAGGTCTGATCTGACTCCGCCCTCTGACGTACGGCACATATGACGAGGACAACTCAACTCAGGGGGAGGAGTAACTCTGAGAGGGAGCGTGGCCTCAGTGAGTCTTACCTTTGACATACAGGTGTATCCAGGTGTTCAGGTGTTCCAGGCTCTGGTTGATGTACCCACAGCGATACGTTCCAGTGTGTCTGGGGTTCGATCTCCTGATCTCCACCGGGTTCTGCAGTCCGTCCTGGTACAACAGATTGAACGCAGTGAAGGTCCAACCAACTGAAATGTTACCATGACAACTGAGGGTGAAGGTGGAGCCAGCGGTCAGAACCATCTCGGTTTGGTTTGGCAGAAAGTCGGAGTTGAGACGGATTGAAGGAGGACCAGGAGGATCTGAAACAAACACAGCGTCAGGTCAACAACAACTCTGAAACAAACAGATAGTGATGACGACACATGACCACGCCCATATGTGCTGATGGGTGGGATTATAACACCTGGCCCCGCCCACACACCAACAGACTGCAGGGGCTTCTTACGGAGTCAGCTAAAGTTTCTCTGATCTGATGGTCGTCTCTGAGGTTCTGGCGGATCTTTGTCTCGTTCAGACTCTTCTCTGTCACACACCTGACACCTGTGGGGTGGGTGCAGGTGAGCTAATTTAAATACTCAGCCTTGATTGGACAGTTATTGTGTGCCATGATACTGGTCATTTCCTACGTCGTGTCTCCACACACGGTTTTAAAGTCGGGGACCTTTGTTGAAGTTTTATTTGCTGTACACACAATGACACACAATAACACATAGTAACACACAATGACACACAGTAACACACAGTAAAACACAGTGACACACAATAACACAAAGGAACACACAGTGACACACAGTGACACACAGTAAAACACAGTGACACACAGTGACAAACAGTGACACACAGTAACACACAGTGACACACAATAACACACAGGAACACACAGTGACACACAGTAACACACAGTGACACACAGTGACACACAGTAACACACAGTAACACACAGTGACACACAGTGACACACAGTGACACACAGTGACACATAGTAACACACAGTGACACACAGTAAAACACAGTGACACACAATAACACACAGGAACACACAGTGACACAAAGTAACATACAGTGACACACAGTAAGACACAGGAACACACAGTGACACACAGTAACACACAGTGACACATAGTAACACACAGTGACACACAGTAACACACAGTAACACACAATAACACACACAGTGACACACAGTGACACACAGTAAGACACAGGAACACACAGTGACACACAGTAACACACAGTGACACATAGTAACACACAGTGACACACAATAACACACAGGAACACACAGTGACACACAGTAACACACAGTGACACATAGTAACACACAGTGACACACAGTAAGACACAGTAACACAAAATAACACACACAGTGACACACAGTGACACACAGTAAGACACAGTAACACAAAATAACACACACAGTAACACACAGTAACACACAGTGACACACAGTAAGACACAGTAACACACAGTGACACACAGTAACACACAGTGACACATAGTAACATACAGTGACACACAGTAAGACACAGTGACACACAGTGACACACAGTAACACACAGTGACACATAGTAACACACAGTGACACACAGTAACACACAGTAACACACAATAACACACACAGTGACACACAGTGACAAACAGTAAGACACAGTAACACAAAATAACACACACAGTAACACACAATGGCACACAGTGACACACAGTAACACACAGTGACACACAGTAACACACAGTGACACACAGTAAGACACAGTAACACACAGTGACACACAGTAACACACAATAACACACAGTGACACACAGTAACACACAATAACACACAATAACACACAGTAACACACAGTTACACACAGTAACACACAATAACACACAGTAACACACAGTGACACACAATAACGCACAGTAACACACAATAACACACAATGACACACAGTAACACACAATAACACACAGTGACACACAGTAAAACACAGTGACACACAATAACACAGTAACACACAGTGACACACAGTAAAACACAGTGACAAACAATAACACACAGGAACACACACTGACACACAGTGACACACAGTAACACACAGTGACACACAGTAACACAGTAACACACAGTGACACACAGTAACACACAATGACACACAGTAACACACAGTGACACACAGTGACACAGTAACACACAGTGACACACAGTAACACACAATGACACACAGTAACACACAGTGACACACAGTGACACAGTAACACACAGTGACACACAGTGACACACAGTGACACACAGTGACACACAGTGACACACAATAACGCACAGTAACACACAATAACACACGACACACAGTAACACACAATAACACACAGTGACACACAGTAAAACACAATGACACACAGTAACACACAGTGACACACAGTAACACACAATAACACACAGTGACACACAGTAACACACAATGACACACAGTAACACACAGTAACACACAGTGACACACAGTGACACACAGTAACACAAAGTGACGCACAGTAACACACAGTGACACACAGTAACACACAGTGACACACAGTAACACACAGTGACGCAAAGTAACACACAGTGACACACAGTAAAACACAGTAAGACACAGTAACACACAGTGACACACAGTGACACACAATAACACACAGTAACACACAGTGACACACAGTAACACACAGTAACTCACAGTGACACACAGTAACACACAGTAACACAGTAAAACACAGTAAGACACAGTGACACACAGTAACACACAGTGACACACAGTGACACACAGTGACACACAATGACACACAGTAACACACAGTAACACACAGTGACACACAGTAACACACAGTAACACACAGTGACACACAGTGACACACAGTGACACACAATAACACACAGTAACACACAGTAAAACACAGTAAGACACAGTAACACACAGTGACACACAATGACAAACGATAACACACAGTAACACACAGTGACACACAGTAACACACAGTAACACACAGTGACACACAGTGACACACAGTGACACACAATAACACACAGTAACACACAGTGACACACAGTAAGACACAGTAACACACAGTGACACACAGTAAAACACAGTAAGACACAGTAACACACAGTGACACACAATAACACACAGTAACACACAGTGACACACAGTGACACACAGTGACAGTGACACACAGTAACACACAGTGACGCACAGTAACACACAGTGACACACAGTAACACACAGTGACACACAGTAACACACAGTGACGCACAGTAACACACAGTGACACACAGTAAAACACAGTAAGACACAGTAACACACAGTGACACACAGTGACACACAATAACACACAGTAACACACAGTGACACACAGTAACACACAGTAACTCACAGTGACACACAGTGACACACAATAACACACAGTGACACACAGTGACACACAGTGACACACAGTAACACACAGTGACACACAGTGACACACAGTGACACACAGTGACACACAGTAACACACAGTAACACACAGTAACACACAGTAAAACACAGTAACACACAGTAACACACAGTAACACACAGTGAAACACAGTGACACACAATAACACACAGTAACACACAGTGACACACAATAACACACAGTAACACACAGTGACACACAGTAACACACAGTAACACACAGTGACACACAGTGACACACAGTAACACACAGTAACACACAGTGACACACAGTGAAACACAGTGACACACAATAACACACAGTAACACACAGTGACACACAGTAAGACACAGTAACACACAGTGACACACAGTGACACACAATAACACACAGTAACACACAGTGACACACAGTAAAACACAGTAACACACAGTAACACACAGTGACACACAGTGACACACAATAACACACAGTAACACACAGTGACACACAGTAAGACACAGTAACACACAGTGACACACAGTGACACACAATAACACACAGTAACACACAGTGACACACAGTGACACACAGTAACACACAGTAACACACAGTGACACACAGTGACACACAATAACAAACAGTAACACACAGTAACACACAGTAAAACACAGTAACACACAGTAACACACAGTAAAACACAGTAACACACAGTAACACACAGTAACACACAGTGACACACAGTGACACACAGTAACACACAGTAACACACAGTGACACACAATGACACACAGTAACACACAGTGACACACAGTAACACACAGTAACACACAGTGACACAAAGTGACACACAGTAAGACACAGTAAGACACAGTGACACACAGTGACACGCAATGACACACAATGACACACAATAACACACAGTGACACACAGTAACACACAATAACACACAGTAAAACACAGTAACACACAGTAACACACAGTGACACACAGTGACACACAGTAACACACAGTAACACACAGTGACACACAGTGACACACAGTAAGACACAGTAAGACACAGTGACACACAGTGACACGCAATGACACACAATAACACACAATAACACACAGTAACACACAGTAACACACAGTAACACACAGTTACACACAGTAACACACAATAACACACAGTCACACAGTAAAACACAGTAACACACAGTGACACACAGTGACACACAGTAACACACAATAACACACAGTGACACAGTAAAACACAGTAACACACAGTGACACACAGTGACACACAATAACACACAGTAACACACAGTGACACACAGTAACACACAGTAACTCACAGTGACACACAGTGACACACAATAACACAGTAACACACAGTAACACACAGTGACACACAGTGACACACAGTGACACACAGTAACACACAGTAACACACAGTAAAACACAGTAACACACAGTGACACACAGTAACACACAGTGACACACAGTAACACACAGTGACACACAGTGACACAGTAACACACAGTGACACACAGTGACACAATAACACAGTAACACACACTGACACACAGTAACACAGTAACACACAGTGACACACAGTAACACACAATGACACACAGTAACACACAGTGACACGGTAACACACAGTGACACACAGTGACAAACAGTGACACACAGTAACACACAATGACACACAGTAACACACAGTGACGCACAGTAACACACAGTGACACACAGTAAAACACAGTAAGACACAGTAACACACAGTGACACACAGTGACACACAATAACACACAGTAACACACAGTGACACACAGTAACACACAGTAACTCACAGTGACACACAGTGACACACAATAACACATAGTAACACACAGTGACACACAGTGACACACAGTGACACACAGTAACACACAGTGACACACAGTGACACACAGTGACACACAATGACACACAGTAACACACAGTGACACACAGTAACACACAGTAACACACAGTAAAACACAGTAACACACAGTAACACACAGTAACACACAGTGACACACAGTGAAACACAGTGACACACAATAACACACAGTAACACACAGTGACACACAGTAACACACAGTGACACACAGTGAAACACAGTGACACACAATAACACACAGTAACACACAGTGACACACAGTAACACACAGTAACACACAGTGACACACAGTGAAACACAGTGACACACAATAACACACAGTAACACACAGTGACACACAGTAAGACACAGTAACACACAGTGACACACAATAACACACAGTAACACACAGTGACACACAGTAAAACACAGTAAGACACAGTAACACACAGTGACACACAGTGACACACAATAACACACAGTAACACACAGTGACACACAGTGACACACAGTAACACACAGTAACACACAGTGACACACAGTGACACACAATAACACACAGTAACACACAGTAACACACAGTGACACACAGTGACACACAGTAACACACAGTAACACACAGTGACACACAGTGACACACAATAACACACAGTAACACACAGTAACACACAGTAAAACACAGTAACACACAGTAACACACAGTAAAACACAGTAACACACAGTAACACACAGTGACACACAGTGACACACAGTAACACACAGTAACACACAGTGACACACAGTGACACACAGTAACACACAGTGACACACAGTGACACACAGTGAAACACAATGACACACAGTAACACACAGTGACACACAGTAACACACAGTGACACACAGTGAAACACAGTGACACACAATAACACACAGTAACACACAGTGACACACAGTAACACACAGTAACACACAATGACACACAGTGAAACACAGTGACACACAATAACACACAGTAACACACAGTGACACACAGTAAGACACAGTAACACACAGTGACACACAGTGACACACAATAACACACAGTAACACACAGTGACACACAGTAAAACACAGTAAGACACAGTAACACACAGTGACACACAGTGACACACAATAACACACAGTAACACACAGTGACACACAGTGACACACAGTAACACACAGTAACACACAGTGACACACAGTGACACACAATAACACACAGTAACACACAGTAACACACAGTAAAACACAGTAACACACAGTAACACACAGTAAAACACAGTAACACACAGTAACACACAGTGACACACAGTGACACACAGTAACACACAGTAACACACAGTGACACACAGTGACACACAGTAACACACAGTGACACACAGTGACACACAGTGACACACAATGACACACAGTAACACACAGTGACACACAGTAACACACAGTAACACACAGTAAAACACAGTAACACACAGTAACACACAGTAACACACAGTGACACACAGTGAAACACAGTGACACACAATAACACACAGTAGCACACAGTGACACACAGTAACACACAGTGACACACAGTGAAACACAGTGACACACAATAACACACAGTAACACACAGTGACACACAGTAACACACAGTAACACACAGTGACACACAGTGAAACACAGTGACACACAATAACACACAGTAACACACAGTGACACACAGTAAGACACAGTAACACACAGTGACACACAGTGACACACAATAACACACAATAACACACAGTGACACACAGTAAAACACAGTAAGACACAGTAACACACAGTGACACACAGTGACACACAATAACACACAGTAACACACAGTGACACACAGTGACACACAGTAACACACAGTAACACACAGTGACACACAGTGACACACAATAACACACAGTAACACACAGTAACACACAGTGACACACAGTAACACACAGTAACACACAGTAAAACACAGTAACACACAGTAACACACAGTGACACACAGTGACACACAGTAACACATAGTAACACACAGTGACACACAATGACACACAGTAACACACAGTAACACACAGTGACACACAGTAACACACAGTAACACACAGTGACACACAGTGACACACAGTGACACACAATAACACACAGTAACACACAGTAAAACACAGTAAGACACAGTAACACACAGTGACACACAATGACAAACGATAACACACAGTAACACACAGTGACACACAGTAACACACAGTAACACACAGTGACACACAGTGACACACAGTGACACACAATAACACACAGTAACACACAGTGACACACAGTAAGACACAGTAACACACAGTGACACACAGTAAAACACAGTAAGACACAGTAACACACAGTGACACACAATAACACACAGTAACACACAGTGACACACAGTGACACACAGTGACAGTGACACACAGTAACACACAGTGACGCACAGTAACACACAGTGACACACAGTAACACACAGTGACACACAGTAACACACAGTGACGCACAGTAACACACAGTGACACACAGTAAAACACAGTAAGACACAGTAACACACAGTGACACACAGTGACACACAATAACACACAGTAACACACAGTGACACACAGTAACACACAGTAACTCACAGTGACACACAGTGACACACAATAACACATAGTAACACACAGTGACACACAGTGACACACAGTGACACACAGTAACACCCAGTGACACACAGTGACACACAGTGACACACAGTGACACACAGTAACACACAGTAACACACAGTAACACACAGTAAAACACAGTAACACACAGTAACACACAGTAACACACAGTGACACACAGTGAAACACAGTGACACACAATAACACACAGTAACACACAGTGACACACAGTAACACACAGTGACACACAGTGAAACACAGTGACACACAATAACACACAGTAACACACAGTGACACACAGTAACACACAGTAACACACAGTGACACACAGTGAAACACAGTGACACACAATAACACACAGTAACACACAGTGACACACAGTAAGACACAGTAACACACAGTGACACACAGTGACACACAATAACACACAGTAACACACAGTGACACACAGTAAAACACAGTAACACACAGTAACACACAGTGACACACAGTGACACACAATAACACACAGTAACACACAGTGACACACAGTAACACACAGTAACACACAGTGACACACAGTGACACACAATAACACACAGTAACACACAGTGACACACAGTGACACACAGTAACACACAGTAACACACAGTGACACACAGTGACACACAATAACAAACAGTAACACACAGTAACACACAGTAAAACACAGTAACACACAGTAACACACAGTAAAACACAGTAACACACAGTAACACACAGTAACACACAGTGACACACAGTGACACACAGTAACACACAGTAACACACAGTGACACACAATGACACACAGTAACACACAGTGACACACAGTAACACACAGTAACACACAGTGACACAAAGTGACACACAGTAAGACACAGTAAGACACAGTGACACACAGTGACACGCAATGACACACAATGACACACAATAACACACAGTGACACACAGTAACACACAATAACACACAGTAAAACACAGTAACACACAGTAACACACAGTGACACACAGTGACACACAGTAACACACAGTAACACACAGTGACACACAGTGACACACAGTAAGACACAGTAAGACACAGTGACACACAGTGACACGCAATGACACACAATAACACACAATAACACACAGTAACACACAGTAACACACAGTAACACACAGTTACACACAGTAACACACAATAACACACAGTCACACAGTAAAACACAGTAACACACAGTGACACACAGTGACACACAGTAACACACAATAACACACAGTGACACAGTAAAACACAGTAACACACAGTGACACACAGTAACACACAGTAACTCACAGTGACACACAGTGACACACAATAACACAGTAACACACAGTAACACACAGTGACACACAGTGACACACAGTGACACACAGTAACACACAGTAACACACAGTAAAACACAGTAACACACAGTGACACACAGTAACACACAGTGACACACAGTGACACAGTAACACACAGTGACACACAGTGACACACAATAACACAGTAACACACACTGACACACAGTAACACAGTAAAACACAGTGACACACAGTAACACACAATGACACACAGTAACACACAGTGACACGGTAACACACAGTGACACACAGTGACAAACAGTGACACACAGTAACACACAATGACACACAGTAACACACAGTGACGCACAGTAACACACAGTGACACACAGTAAAACACAGTAAGACACAGTAACACACAGTGACACACAGTGACACACAATAACACACAGTAACACACAGTGACACACAGTAACACACAGTAACTCACAGTGACACACAGTGACACACAATAACACATAGTAACACACAGTGACACACAGTGACACACAGTGACACACAGTAACACACAGTGACACACAGTGACACACAGTGACACACAATGACACACAGTAACACACAGTGACACACAGTAACACACAGTAACACACAGTAAAACACAGTAACACACAGTAACACACAGTAACACACAGTGACACACAGTGAAACACAGTGACACACAATAACACACAGTAACACACAGTGACACACAGTAACACACAGTAACACACAGTGAAACACAGTGACACACAATAACACACAGTAACACACAGTGACACACAGTAACACACAGTAACACACAGTGACACACAGTGAAACACAGTGACACACAATAACACACAGTAACACACAGTGACACACAGTAAGACACAGTAACACACAGTGACACACAGTGACACACAATAACACACAGTAACACACAGTGACACACAGTAAAACACAGTAAGACACAGTAACACACAGTGACACACAGTGACACACAATAACACACAGTAACACACAGTGACACACAGTGACACACAGTAACACACAGTAACACACAGTGACACACAGTGACACACAATAACACACAGTAACACACAGTAACACACAGTAAAACACAGTAACACACAGTAACACACAGTAAAACACAGTAACACACAGTAACACACAGTGACACACAGTGACACACAGTAACACACAGTAACACACAGTGACACACAGTGACACACAGTAACACACAGTGACACACAGTGACACACAGTGACACACAATGACACACAGTAACACACAGTGACACACAGTAACACACAGTGACACACAGTGAAACACAGTGACACACAATAACACACAGTAACACACAGTGACACACAGTAACACACAGTAACACACAGTGACACACAGTGAAACACAGTGACACACAATAACACACAGTAACACACAGTGACACACAGTAAGACACAGTAACACACAGTGACACACAGTGACACACAATAACACACAGTAACACACAGTGACACACAGTAAAACACAGTAAGACACAGTAACACACAGTGACACACAGTGACACACAATAACACACAGTAACACACAGTGACACACAGTGACACACAGTAACACACAGTAACACACAGTGACACACAGTGACACACAATAACACACAGTAACACACAGTAACACACAGTAAAACACAGTAACACACAGTAACACACAGTAAAACACAGTAACACACAGTAACACACAGTGACACACAGTGACACACAGTAACACACAGTAACACACAGTGACACACAGTGACACACAGTAACACACAGTGACACACAGTGACACACAGTGACACACAATGACACACAGTAACACACAGTGACACACAGTAAAACACAGTAACACACAGTAACACACAGTAAAACACAGTAACACACAGTAACACACAGTAACACACAGTGACACACAGTGAAACACAGTGACACACAATAACACACAGTAACACACAGTGACACACAGTAACACACAGTGACACACAGTGAAACACAGTGACACACAATAACACACAGTAACACACAGTGACACACAGTAACACACAGTAACACACAGTGACACACAGTGAAACACAGTGACACACAATAACACACAGTAACACACAGTGACACACAGTAAGACACAGTAACACACAGTGACACACAGTGACACACAATAACACACAGTAACACACAGTGACACACAGTAAAACACAGTAAGACACAGTAACACAGTGACACACAGTGACACACAATAACACACAGTAACACACAGTGACACACAGTGACACACAGTAACACACAGTAACACACAGTGACACACAGTGACACACAATAACACACAGTAACACACAGTAACACACAGTAAAACACAGTAACACACAGTAACACACAGTAAAACACAGTAACACACAGTAACACACAGTGACACACAGTGACACACAGTAACACACAGTAACACACAGTGACACACAATGACACACAGTGACACACAGTAACACACAGTGACACACAGTAACACACAGTAACACACAGTGACACAAAGTGAAACACAGTAAGACACAGTAAGACACAGTGACACACAGTGACACACAATAACACACAGTGATTCACAGTAACACACAGTAACACACAGTGACACACAGTGACACACAGTAAGACACAGTAAGACACAGTGACACACAGTGACACGCAATGACACACAATGACAAACAATAACACACAGTGACACACAGTTACACACAATAACACACAATAACACACAGTAACACACAGTAACACACAGTAACACACAGTTACACACAGTAACACACAATAACACACAGTCACACAGTAAAACACAGTGACACACAGTGACACACAGTGACACACAGTAACACACAATAACACACAGTGACACACAGTGACACACAGTAACACACAGTGACACACAGTGACACACAATAACACACAGTAACACACAGTGACACACAGTAACACACAGTAACTCACAGTGACACACAGTGACACACAATAACACAGTAACACACAGTAACACACAGTGACACACAGTGACACACAGTAACACACAGTAACACACAGTAAAACACAGTAACACACAGTGACACACAGTAACACACAATGACACACAGTAACACACAGTAACACACAGTGACACAGTAACACACAGTGACACACAGTGACACACAATAACACAGGAACACACAGTGACACACAGTAACACAGTAACACACAGTGACACACAGTAACACACAATGACACACAGTGACAAACAGTGACACACAGTAACACACAATGACACACAGTAACACACAGTGACACACAGTGACACACAGTAACACACAGTGACACACAGTGACATACAGTGACAGTGACACACAGTAACACACAGTAACACACAGTGACACACAGTAACACACAGTGACACACAGTGACACACAGTGACACACAGTGACACACAGTGACACACAATAACGCACAGTGACACACAATAACACACGACACACAGTAACACACAATAACACACAGTAACACACAATAACACACAGTAAAACACAGTGACACACAGTGACACACAATAACGCACAGTAACACACAATAACACACGACACACAGTAACACACAATAACACACAGTGACACACAGTAAAACACAGTGACACACAGTGACACACAGTAACACACAATGACACACAGTAACACACAGTAACACACAGTGACACACAGTGACACACAGTGACAGTGACACACAGTAACACACAGTAACACACAATGACACACAGTAACACACAGTAACACACAGTGACACACAGTGACACACAGTGACAGTGACACACAGTGACACACAGTAACACACAGTGACACACAGTAACACACAATGACACACAGTAACACACAGTAACACACAGTGACACACAGTGACACACAGTGACAGTGACACACAGTGACACACAGTAACACACAGTGACACACAGTAACACACAGTGACGCACAGTAACACACAGTGACACACAGTAAAACACAGTAAGACACAGTAACACACAGTGACACACAGTGACACACAATAACACACAGTAACACACAGTGACACACAGTAACACACAGTAACTCACAGTGACACACAGTGACACACAATAACACATAGTGACACACAGTGACACACAGTGACACACAGTGACACACAGTGACACACAGTGAAACACAGTGACACACAATAACACACAGTGACACACAGTGACACACAATAAAACACAGTAACACACAGTGACACACAGTGACACACAATAACACACAGTAACACACAGTGACACACAGTAACACACAGTAACACACAGTGACACACAGTGACACACAGTAACACACAGTAACACACAGTGACACACAGTGACACACAGTGACACACAATAACACACAGTAACACACAGTGACACAAAGTAAGACACAGTAACACACAGTGACACACAGTGACACACAATAACACACAGTAACACACAGTGACACACAGTAAAACACAGTAAGACACAGTAACACACAGTGACACACAGTGACAAACAATAACACACAGTAACACACAGTAACACACAGTAACTCACAGTGACACACAGTGACACACAATAACACATAGTGACACACAGTGACACACAGTGACACACAGTAACACACAGTGACACACAGTGACACACAGTGACACACAATAAAACACAGTAACACACAGTGACACACAGTGACACACAATAACACACAGTAACACACAGTGACACACAGTGACACACAGTAACACACAGTAACACACAGTGACACACAGTGATACACAGTGACACACAATAACACACAGTAACACACAGTGACACAAAGTAAGACACAGTAACACACAGTGACACACAGTGACACACAATAACACACAGTAACACACAGTGACACACAGTAAAACACAGTAAGACACAGTAACACACAGTGACACACAGTGACAAACAATAACACACAGTAACACACAGTGACACACAGTAAAACACAGTAAGACACAGTAACACACAGTGACACACAGTGACACACAATAACACACAGTAACACACAGTGACACACAGTAACACACAGTAACTCACAGTGACACACAGTGACACACAATAACACATAGTAACACACAGTGACACACAGTGACACACAGTGACACACAGTAACACACAGTGACACACAGTGACACACAGTGACACACAATGACACACAGTAACACACAGTGACACACAGTAACACACAGTAACACACAGTAAAACACAGTAACACACAGTAACACACAGTAACACACAGTGACACACAGTGAAACACAGTGACACACAATAACACACAGTAACACACAGTGACACACAGTAACACACAGTAACACACAGTGAAACACAGTGACACACAATAACACACAGTAACACACAGTGACACACAGTAACACACAGTAACACACAGTGACACACAGTGACACACAATAACACACAGTAACACACAGTGACACACAGTAAGACACAGTAACACACAGTGACACACAGTGACACACAATAACACACAGTAACACACAGTGACACACAGTAAAACACAGTAAGACACAGTAACACACAGTGACACACAGTGACACACAATAACACACAGTAACACACAGTGACACACAGTGACACACAGTAACACACAGTAACACACAGTGACACACAATAACACACAGTAACACACAGTAACACACAGTAAAACACAGTAACACACAGTAACACACAGTAAAACACAGTAACACACAGTAACACACAGTGACACACAGTGACACACAGTAACACACAGTAACACACAGTGACACACAGTGACACACAGTAACACACAGTGACACACAGTGACACACAGTGACACACAATGACACACAGTAACACACAGTGACACACAGTAACACACAGTGACACACAGTGAAACACAGTGACACACAATAACACACAGTAACACACAGTGACACACAGTAACACACAGTAACACACAGTGACACACAGTGAAACACAGTGACACACAATAACACACAGTAACACACAGTGACACACAGTAAGACACAGTAACACACAGTGACACACAGTGACACACAATAACACACAGTAACACACAGTGACACACAGTAAAACACAGTAAGACACAGTAACACACAGTGACACACAGTGACACACAATAACACACAGTAACACACAGTGACACACAGTGACACACAGTAACACACAGTAACACACAGTGACACACAGTGACACACAATAACACACAGTAACACACAGTAACACACAGTAAAACACAGTAACACACAGTAACACACAGTAAAACACAGTAACACACAGTAACACACAGTGACACACAGTGACACACAGTAACACACAGTAACACACAGTGACACACAGTGACACACAGTAACACACAGTGACACACAGTGACACACAGTGACACACAATGACACACAGTAACACACAGTGACACACAGTAACACACAGTAACACACAGTAAAACACAGTAACACACAGTAACACACAGTAACACACAGTGACACACAGTGAAACACAGTGACACACAATAACACACAGTAACACACAGTGACACACAGTAACACACAGTGACACACAGTGAAACACAGTGACACACAATAACACACAGTAACACACAGTGACACACAGTAACACACAGTAACACACAGTGACACACAGTGAAACACAGTGACACACAATAACACACAGTAACACACAGTGACACACAGTAAGACACAGTAACACACAGTGACACACAGTGACACACAATAACACACAGTAACACACAGTGACACACAGTAAAACACAGTAAGACACAGTAACACAGTGACACACAGTGACACACAATAACACACAGTAACACACAGTGACACACAGTGACACACAGTAACACACAGTAACACACAGTGACACACAGTAAGACACAGTAACACACAGTGACACACAGTGACACACAATAACACACAGTAACACACAGTAACACACAGTAAAACACAGTAACACACAGTAACACACAGTGACACAGAGTGACACACAGTAACACACAGTAACACACAGTGACACACAGTGACACACAGTGACACACAGTAACACACAGTGACACACAGTGACACACAGTAACACACAGTAACACACAGTAACACACAGTGACACACAGTGACACACAGTGACACACAGTAACACACAGTGACACACAGTGACACACAGTAAGACACAGTAACACACAGTGACACACAGTGACACGCAATGAAACACAATGACACACAATAACACAGTGACACACAGTAACACACAATAACACACAGTAACACACAGTAACACACAGTAACACACAGTAACACACAGTAACACACAGTTACACCAGTAACACACAGTAACACACAGTCACACAGTAAAACACAGTAAGACACAGTGACACACAATAACACACAGTAACACACAATAACACACAGTCACACAGTAACACACAGTAACACACAGTAACACACAGTGACACACAGTGACACACAGTACACACAGTAACACACAGTGACACACAGTGACACACAGTAACACACAGTAACACACAGTAAAACACAGTAAGACACAGTGACACACAATAACACAGTAACACACAGTGACACACAGTGACACACAGACACAGTGACACACAATAACACAGTAACACACAGTGACACACAGTGACACACAGTAAGACACAGTAACACACAGTGAAACACAGTGAATCACAATGACACACAATGACACACAATAACACACAGTGACACACAGTAACACACAATAACACACAATTACACACAGTAACACACAGTTACACACAGTAACACACAATAACACACAGTAACACACAATAACACACAGTAACACACAGTGACACACAGTAACACACAGTAACACAATGACACATAGTAACACACAATAACACACAGTAACACACAGTTACACACAGTAACACACAATAACACACAGTAACACACAGTGACACACAATAACGCACAGTAACACACAATAACACACAATGAAACACAGTAACACACAATAACACACAGTAACACACAGTTACACACAGTCACACAGTAAAACACAGTAACACACAGTAACACACAGTGATACACAATAACACACAATAACACAGTAACACACAGTTACACACAGTAACACAATAACACACAGTAACACACAGTGACACACAATAACGCACAGTAACACACAATAACACACAATGACACACAGTAACACACAATAACACACAATAACACACAGTAACACACAGTTACACACAGTCACACAGTAAAACACAGTAACACACAGTGACACACAGTGATACACAATAACACACAGTAACACACAATAACACACAATAACACACAGTCACACAGTAAAACACAGTAACACACAGTAACACACAATAACACACAGTAACACACAGTAACACACAGTAACACAGTAAAACACAGTAACACACAGTGACACACAGTGATACACAATGACACACAGTAACACACAGTGACACACAGTGACACACAATAACACACAGTAACACACACAATGACACACAATAACACACAGTAACACACAGTGACACACAATGACACACAATAACACACAGTAACACCCAATAACACACAGTGACACACAGTAACACAACACACAGTAACACAAAATAACACACAATAACACACAGTAACACACAAGAACACACAGTAAAACACAGTAACACAACACACAGTAACACAAAATAACACACAGTAACACACAACACACAATAACACACAGTAAAACACAGTAACACAACACACAATAACACAAAATAACACACAGTAACACACAACACACAATAACACACAGTAAAACACAGTAACACAACACACAGTAAAACACAGTAACACAACACACAGTAACACATTGTAACACACAATAACACACAGTAACACAACACACAGTGACACACAATAACACACAGTAACACACAATGACACACAAAAACACACAGTCACACACAGTGACACACAATAACACACAGTAACACACAGTGACACACAATGACACACAATAACACACAATAACACACAGTAAAACACAGTAACACACACACAGTAACACACAACAACACACAATAACACACAGTAAAACACAGTAACACAACACACAGTGACACACAATAACACACAGTAACACACAACAACACACAATAACACACAGTAAAACACAGTAACACGACACACAGTAACACATAGTAACACACAATAACACACAGTAACACACAAAAACACACAATAACACACAGTAAAACACAGTAACACAACACACAGTGACACACAATAACACACAGTAACACACAATGACACACAATAACACACAGTAACACACAGTGACACACAATAACACACAGTAACACACAATAACACACAGTAAAACACAGTAACACAACACACAGTAACACACAACAACACACAATAACACACAGTAAAACACAGTAACACAACACACAGTAACACAAAATAACACACAATAACACACAGTAAAACACAGTAACACAACACACAGTAACACACAACAACACACAATAACACACAGTAAAACACAGTAACACAACACACAGTAACACAAAATAACACACAATAACACACAGTAACACACAACAACACACAATAACACACAGTAAAACACAGTAACACAACACACAGTAACACAAAATAACACACAATAACACACAGTAACACACAACAACACACAATAACACACAGTAAAACACAGTAACACAACACACAATAACACATAGTAACACACAGAGAAGTGACGACTGTTTGAATGAAATAAAATAAATTTATTTAAAATCAGAGAAGAGTCGACAGCAGAATTTACAACAAGAGAAGAAGATCGTTTTTCTGTGAATGAAATCAGAAACATCGTGAGCTGTTGATTGGCTCAGCCAATGAGCTTCTGTGATGTCATCAACAGGTGAGAAAGACAACATCTGTTCACTTTTATTGATCATTTATCAACATGTTTCTAATAAATTTCCTGATTTTTAATGAAAAACAATGTCTTAATGTTGAAGCTTGATGATTAGCATCATCATTGATTAACATCAGTCTCATTGATTAGCTGGTTACTGATTATTGATTAGGTGGTTACAGATTATTGATTAGCTGGGTACTGATTATTGATTAGCTGGTTACTGATTATTGATTAGGTGGGTACTGATTATTGATTAGCTGGTTACTGATTATTGATTAGGTGGTTACAGATTATTGATTAGCTGGGTACTGATTATTGATTAGCTGGTTACTGATTATTGATTAGGTGGGTACTGATTATTGATTAGCTGGTTACTGATTATTGATTAGGTGGTTACAGATTATTGATCAGCTGGGCACTGATTATTGATTAGCTGGTTACTGATTTTTGATTAGGTGGTTACAGATTATTGATTAGCTGGGTACTGATTATTGATTAGCTGGTTACAGATTATTGATTAGCTGGTTACTGATTATTGATTAGCTGGTTACTGATTATTGATTAGCTGGTTTCTGATTATTGATAAGATGGGTACTGATTATTGATTAGGTGGGTACTGATTATTGATTAGCTGGTTACTGATAATTGATTAGCTGGTTTCTGATTATTGATAAGCTGGGTACTGATTATTGATTAGCTGGTTACTGGTTATTGATCAGATGGTTACAGATTATTGATTAGCTGGTTACTGATTAATGATTAGCTGGTTACTTATTATTGATCAGCAGATACAATAAAGTTAAGATAAACGTCCAGTTGAATAACTCGATCTTATTGGCTCAGAACATTTTCCACTGTCAATACAATCAGAGGATCTCATTTGCCGGGGGCGGTGAGCGGCGGCGCAGCAGGTTTTTTGGCGAGTTCCTGCAGCTGGGTGGCGATACGTGACGTCTGCAGCAGTAATGCCTGATGGTTCTCAACCAGTAGACTCTGGTGACGAGCCACGTTCTGCAGGTCCTGGATCTGCTGGGAGCCCTGGAAACACCACGTCAGAACACTGGTTAGACCGGTTTCAACCAGATCAGACGAGTTGACATCATCATCAACATGTGATCAGATTCAGGTCGTCAACTGACAGACTGTCATTTAGATTACACCAGATTAAATCAGAATAAACCAGATTAGACTGGTTCGGTTTAATCTGGTCTGAAAATCCACACTGTCAGTGAGACCAAGTCTGAACCAGTTTATATCATCTTACTTCAGCCTGAGCTCTGAGCACATCAAGCAGTTTGACCACCTAAACTCAAACTACACTAAACTGAGATAATCTTAACTAAACCTGAGCTAAACCTCAGCTAATCTCAACTATACTAAACCTGAGATAATCTCAACTGAACCTGAGATAATCTCAACGGGACTAAACTTTAGATAATCTCAGCTAAACTAAACCTGAGATAATCTCAACTACATTAAACCTCAGATAAACTAAACCTGAGATAAAATCAAATGAATTTAACTAAACCTGAGATAATCTCAACTACACTAAACATGAGATAATCTCAAATGAATTTAACTAAACCTGAGATAATCTCAACTACACTAAACATGAGATAATCTCAAATGAATTTAACTACACCTGAGATAATCTCAACTACACTAAACCTGAAATAATCTCAAATGAATTTAACTAAACTTGAGATAATCTCAACTACACTAAACCTGTGATAATCTCAAATGAACCTGAGATAATCTTAACAAGACTAAACCTGAGATAATCTCAACTACACTAAATATGAGATAATCTCAACTATACTAAACTGAGATAATCTCAACTGAACCTGAGATAATCCCAATGAGACTAAACCTGAGATAATCTCAGCTAAACTAAACCTGGGATAATCTCAAATGAATTTAACTAAACCTGAGATAATCTCAACTACACTAAACCTGAGATAATCTCAAATGAATTTAACTAAACCTGAGATAAACTACATTAAACATATACTAAACTGAAATGTAACCCAAGATAATCTCAACTAAATTCAACTAAACCTGAGATAAATTCTGTCTCAACTAAGATTAAACCAGATTAAACCCACCTGAGTCCCCAGAGTTCCTAGCAGTTGGGCCACCTGCACCTGACCTCCGGCGACCTCCTTCTGGATCAGGACCAGCTGTTTCAGCAGATCCAGGACCTCCGTCCTCCACCGCGCCTCGTGCTGATCCTCGATCAGCTCCGCCAGCCTGGGGGAGGGGTCGCCATCCGGTTGGGTGGGTGACTGGGCTGCGCCCATCGTCATGGCAGCAGGCAGGTTGTCATGGTGATCCCCTGCAGTGAAGACGCCTGAAGTCAAAACTTCAGTTTTTACACGACACGAACAGAATTCAGGTTCCTCTGATTTTCACAATAAAAGTCCTGATAAATTAAAACCCAAAGGAATAGGCCACCTACAGCGGCTTTTAATGTGAAATATGTTGTAATGTCTGACGGGGACAGAGTGGCGCCGCGAGCTCATTAATATGTCAGAAGAATTATTACAGAGCATGACGGAAATATTAAACAGTCTGACAGGATCAGAGTGACGACTCTGACAATATGACGGACGGAGAGTTCAGGGTGTGACGGAGATATTACAGGAAAACTACAGCCACACATCTGAGTAACAACAACACACACACACACACACACACACAGCACCATCACGAGCTACCACTACTCCAACTGTTAGCTGAGGCTGAGTAACTGTGCGTTCAAACCAAAAGCTGCCAGAGCTGCAAAATAGCTGAATTTCCTCTAGCAGCACTGGTGGTAAAATATTTGTGGTGGCTCAAGTTGCTCATGAGTCAAATTCTGAACATTTGATTATGCTTCTTGATTTAAAGGAGCTGCAAAGCAGGTTACTGGCTGGAGCACAGAAATGTGACAATGAAAACAGAATAAAAAGTCTAAATAGTTCTGACATTAAACAATAAACACACAGCCTGTGTTGTGTTCAGGCGTTGTCACGTAAATAACAAATTCCAGCACTTGAATAGGCCGTAGCACGACACAGCAGCATGTCAAGTGGGCTGAACCCGAACCGAATATTAGCAAAAGTTTTTGATTTGTTAACCCCCCCCCCCCCCCCCCCCCCCCAATTTCTTTGTGTTCCAGAACACAAAGAAATTGTATAAGTACGTGCACTTGTCCACACTTGTGTATTGATTCAACATGGAAGAAAACATTCTTGTAATTTTTGCTGCCGTGTGGTACCTGTGGATGTAGCCGCCATCGGCTCTGGGTTCACAATATCCTCCGGGGCCATGAACAGCACGGGGAATACCATGGGCTGGCGCAGGAGCTGCGGCTGGATGGGGAGAGCTTCCAGCGCTACTTCAGGCTGCTGCTTGTTTTGAAGTAGGAACGAATGTTTGGTAGGAACTAAAAGTTTCCGAGGATGTTCTCTGGGTTCCACACAAGCAGTGGACATCTACATTCTGATTGGTTGCTGGTCATTTGCAGCTCAAAACGCTTCTAGTCGCCACATGTCCATTGAAAATGAATTAGACCTGACGCCTTTGCAGCTCTGGCAGCTTTTGGTAACAGTAACAGCTGCTAACATGCTAAAATGCTACAATTCTACAATTCTACAATTCTACAATTTCATTTAGCAGACGCTTTTGTCCAAAGCGACGTACAACACAAGCAGGATTCTAGACTTAAGGAAAAAACCGTAGTAAGTGCAAAAAGTGCTTCAGGTGTGATTGGTCACAGGTATTGCCATCTAGTGGCAGAAGAAGTGCCGCCCCTCCCACCACTTTTTTTTTTTTTTTTTTTGGAAACCAAAGTAAGAACCAGTAACAAACTCAGCATTTGAGATTCAACAATCAACATACATCACACAACTTTGTCAGTGCTAGACAATCATTAAGTGCTGGGTTTTGGACCACCTGACTTACTCTACCCTAAGGGCAAAGAGGAGAAGAGTCAGGTTAAGTGCCAAGGTGTTCTCGGAACAATTGAGTCTTCAATTGTCTCTTGAAGGTAGAAAGGGACTCAGCATCGCATTGTATTGCAAAATTTAAGGAAAAGATTACTTCATCGTTAAATTCAATACCAATACCTTCAGTAACAGAGGTTTCCTGTGCCGACTTTAACCTCTCCCAAATTGATAATTTTGTCGATAGCGCCGTAGGCTCGCTGCGAACAACACTCGACTCTGTAGCTCCTCTTAAAAAGAAGTTAAAAAAGCAAAGAAAGTTCGCTCCTTGGTATAACTCTCAAACCCGTAGGTTAAAACAAATATTGCGGAAATTTGAAAGGAATTGGCGATTAACCAAACTGGAAGAATCTCGTTTAATCTGGACAGACAGTCTCAAAACTTATAAGAGGGGCCTCCGCAATGCCAGAGCAAACTATTACTCAGCATTAATAGAAGACAATAAGAACAACCCCAGGTTTCTTTTCAGCACTGTAGCCAGGCTGACTGAGAGTCAAAGCTCTATTGAGCCTTGTATTCCTTTAGCCCTTAGCAGTAACGACTTTATGAGCTTTTTTAATGACAAAATTCTAACTATTAGAGGCAAAATTCATGACCTCCTGCCATCAGATGGTAGGCCTACCTATCTAACCTCAAACACAGCTGTAGAACCTAATATATATTTAGATTGCTTCTCCCCAATTTCTCTTCAAGAATTGACAGCAGTGATTTCTGCTTCTAAATCATCAATGTGTCTCTTAGACCCCATCCCAACTAGGCTACTTAAGGAGGTCTTTCCTTTAGTTAACACTCATATATTAGATATGATCAATATATCCTTATTAACAGGCTATGTACCACAGTCTTTTAAGGTAGCTGTAATTAAACCTCTCCTAAAAAAGCCCACCCTGGATCCAGAAGTGTTAGCCAACTATAGACCAATATCTAATCTTCCCTTTATGTCAAAGATCCTTGAGAAAGTAGTCACAGACCAGCTGTGTGATTTTCTCCATGATAATAATTTATTTGAGGAATTTCAGTCAGGATTTAGAGTGCATCATAGCACTGAGACAGCACTAGTTAAAATTACAAATGACCTTCTGATTGCTTCAGACAAAGGACTTGTCTCTGTTCTTGTTTTATTAGATCTTAGTGCGGCGTTTGACACAATTGACCATCAAATTCTACTGCAGAGACTGGATCACTTAATTGGCCTAAAAGGTTCTGCACTGAGCTGGTTTAAATCTTATTTATCTGATCGTTTTCAATTTGTTGACGTTCATAATGAATCATCCTTACGTACCAAAGTTTGTTTTGGAGTTCCGCAAGGTTCTGTGCTCGGACCAATCCTATTTACTCTATATATGCTTCCTTTAGGTAACATCATTAGAAATCACTCTATAAATTTCCATTGTTATGTGGATGATACTCAGTTGTATTTATCTATGAAGCCAGAAGAAAGTAATCAATTAACTAAACTCCATAACTGCCTTAAAGACATAAAAAATTGGATGAGCACCAATTTCCTGATGTTAAATTCAGACAAAACTGAAGTTATTGTTCTTGGCCCCAAACAACTCAGAGACTCTTTATCTGATGACATAGTTTCTCTAGATGGCATTGCTCTGGCCTCTAGCTCTACCATAAGAAACCTCGGAGTAATATTTGATCAAGATTTGTCTTTTAATTCTCATTTAAAACAAACCTCACGGACTGCATTTTTTCATCTGCGTAATATTGTGAAAATTAGGCCTATCCTGACCCGAAAAGATGCAGCAATATTGGTCCACGCTTTTGTTACCTCAAGGCTGGATTACTGTAACTCTCTATTATCAGGTAGCTCCAGTAAGTCCCTAAAAACTCTCCAGCTAATTCAGAATGCAGCAGCACGTGTACTAACAGGAACTAAGAAACCAGATCATATTTCTCCTGTTTTAGCTTCTCTGCACTGGCTCCCTGTAAAATCCAGAATTGAATTCAAAATCCTACTGTTAACTTATAAAGCTCTAAATGGTCAAGCTCCGTCATATCTTAGAGAGCTCATAGTGCCATATCACCCCACCAGAACACTGCGCTCTGAGAACGCAGGGTTACTCGTGGTCCCTAAAGTCTCCAAAAGTAGATCAGGAGCCAGAGCCTTCAGCTATCAGGCTCCTCTCCTGTGGAATCATCTTCCTGTTACGGTCCGGGAGGCAGACACCGTCTCCACATTTAAGACTAGACTTAAGACTTTCCTCTTTGATAAAGCTTATAGTTAGGGCTGGCTCAGGCTTGCCCTGTACCAGCCCCTAGTTAGGCTGACTTAGGCCTAGTCTGCCGGAGGACCCCCCTATAATACACCGGGCACCTTCTCTCCTTCTCTCTCTCTCTCTCTCTCTCTCTCATATTCTATTACTGCATCTTGCTAACTCGGCCATTCTGGATGTCACTAACTCGGCTTCTTCTCCGGAGCCTTTGTGCTCCACTGTCTCTCAGATTAACTCATATCACAGCGGTGCCTGGACAGCGTGACGTGTGTGGTTGTACTGCTGCCGTGGTCCTGCCAGATGCCTCCTGCTGCTGCTGCTGCCATCATTAGTCATTAGTCATACTTCTACTGTTTTTTTACACATATGACTATTGTCACACATGTATACTGCCAGATATTAATACATACTTTCAACATATTGTACCACAGTAGCCAGAACTACAACTATAATATTATTACTTTCATTAACGTTGTTGTAAGCTACTGTCATTACCTGCATCTCTCTCTCTCTCTCTCTGTCTCTCTCTCTCTCTCTCATTGTGTCATACAGATTACTGTTAATTTATTATGCTGATCTGTTCTGTACGACATCTATTGCACGTCTGTCCGTCCTGGAAGAGGGATCCCTCCTCAGTTGCTCTTCCTGAGGTTTCTACCGTTTTTTTTTCCCCGATAAAGGGTTTTTTTTTTGGGGAGTTTTTCCTGATCAGCTGTGAGGGTCTTAAGGACAGAGGGATGTCGTATGCTGTAAAGCCCTGTGAGGCAAATTGTGATTTGTGATATTGGGCTTTATAAATAAAATTGATTGATTGATTGATTGATTGAGCAGAACGCACAGAGTTTGGTAGTTTGTTCCACCATTTCGGAACAACAGAGGAGAAGAGTCTGGCTAGAGATTTAGAGCCGTGGTGGGCTGGAAGCACCAGGCGTCTTTCACATGCAGAGCGTAGTGGGCGAGAAGGAGAGTAGACCTGGATTACGGATTCAAGGTAGGCCGGAGCAGTTCTTGTAATTGTTTTGTAAGCCAAGAGCAGTGCTTTGAATTTGATTCTGGCTGCCACTGGAAGCCAGTGAAGAGAAATGAGCAGCGGGGTGACATGTGCTTGTTTGGGCTGGTTGAAGACCAGACATGCTGCTGCATTCTGGATCATCTGAAGAAGAGCATGCTAACATGCATGCATGTTTGCATGTTTGCTAACATGCAAACATGCAAACTCTACATGGTTGATACAGTTGTTTGTTAAAGTCACAGAGTAAACAACAATAACAATAATGTGCCACTAAAGTTAAAGCATTTGTCCCAAAACAACAGACCTGGATAAATAAATACAGCCTGAACTCCACATGAACTCCACATGAACTCCACCTGAACTCCACATGAACACCACCTGAACTCCACATGAACTCCACATGAACACCACATGAACACCACCTGAACTCCACATGAACTCCACATGAACACCACATGAACACCACATGAACTCCACATGAACTCCACATGAACTCCACCTGAACTCCACCTGAACTCCACATGAACACCACATGAACACCACATGAACTCCACCTGAACTCCACCTGAACTCCACATGAACACCACCTGAACTCCACCTGAACTCCACATGAACTCCACATGAACACCACATGAACTCCACATGAACTCCACCTGAACTCCACCTGAACTCCACATGAACACCACATAAACTCCACATGAACTCCACATGAACTCCACATGAACACCACATGAACTCCACATGAACTCCACCTGAACTCCACCTGAACTCCACATGAACAACACATGAACACCACCTGAACTCCACATGAACTCCACATGAACACCACATGAACACCACATGAACTCCACCTGAACTCCACCTGAACTCCACCTGAACTCCACATGAACACCACATGAACTCCACCTGAACTCCACATGAACACCACATGAACACCACATGAACTCCACATGAACTCCACCTGAACTCCACATGAACACCACCTGAACTCCACCTGAACTCCACATGAACTCCACATGAACACCACATGAACTCCATATGAACTCCACCTGAACTCCACCTGAACTCCACATGAACACCACATAAACTCCACATGAACTCCACATGAACTCCACATGAACTCCACATGAACACCACATGAACACCACATGAACTCCACATGAACTCCACCTGAACTCCACCTGAACTCCACATGAACACCACCTGAACACCACCTGAACTCCACCTGAACTCCACATGAACACCACATGAACTCCACATGAACACCACATGAACACCACCTGAACACCACCTGAACTCCACCTGAACTCCACATGAACTCCACATGAACACCACCTGAACACCACCTGAACTCCACATGAACACCACATGAACACCACATGAACACCACATGAACTCCACATGAACTCCACCTGAACTCCACCTGAACTCCACATGAACACCACCTGAACACCACCTGAACTCCACCTGAACTCCACATGAACACCACATGAACTCCACATGAACACCACATGAACACCACCTGAACACCACCTGAACTCCACCTGAACTCCACATGAACACCACCTGAACACCACATGAACTCCACCTGAACTCCACATGAACACAACATGAACTCCACATAAACTCCACATGAACTCCACATGAACTCCACATGAACACCACATGAACTCCACATGAACTCCACCTGAACTCCACCTGAACTCCACATGAACAACACATGAACACCACCTGAACTCCACATGAACTCCACATGAACACCACATGAACACCACATGAACTCCACCTGAACTCCACCTGAACTCCACCTGAACTCCACATGAACACCACATGAACTCCACCTGAACTCCACATGAACACCACATGAACACCACATGAACTCCACATGAACTCCACCTGAACTCCACATGAACACCACCTGAACTCCACCTGAACTCCACATGAACTCCACATGAACACCACATGAACTCCACATGAACTCCACCTGAACTCCACCTGAACTCCACATGAACACCACATAAACTCCACATGAACTCCACATGAACTCCACATGAACTCCACATGAACACCACATGAACACCACATGAACTCCACATGAACTCCACCTGAACTCCACCTGAACTCCACATGAACACCACCTGAACACCACCTGAACTCCACCTGAACTCCACATGAACACCACATGAACTCCACATGAACACCACATGAACACCACCTGAACACCACCTGAACTCCACCTGAACTCCACATGAACTCCACATGAACACCACCTGAACACCACCTGAACTCCACATGAACACCACATGAACACCACATGAACACCACATGAACTCCACATGAACTCCACCTGAACTCCACCTGAACTCCACATGAACACCACCTGAACACCACCTGAACTCCACCTGAACTCCACATGAACACCACATGAACTCCACATGAACACCACATGAACACCACCTGAACACCACCTGAACTCCACCTGAACTCCACATGAACACCACCTGAACACCACATGAACTCCACCTGAACTCCACATGAACACCACATGAACTCCATATGAACTCCACGTAAACTCCACATGAACTCCATATGAACTCCACATGAACTCCATCTTAACACCAACTCCTGAATCAA
Source organism: Cromileptes altivelis (assembly GCA_013133815.1). NCBI lineage: Eukaryota > Metazoa > Chordata > Actinopteri > Perciformes > Serranidae > Cromileptes > Cromileptes altivelis. Next base: position 43,015,558 of record CM023143.1, on the reverse strand, counting down.
CAGTGATCAGTGAACAGATCAATAATCGATCAGAGATAAACATGTTGTAAACTTCCATGTGACAGCTCAAGGTTTCACGTCAGTGAGTTTCTCAATCTGAATGTTTCTGTGCCACAAAACAGGAAGTGAAACAACCAACGCTGATTGTGTGTGTCGGACACAGATCTTGTAAAGTTCACCTTCAGTCACTGAGTTAGACATGATTGTATTTCAGTGTGAAACTTGTCTATCTGAGTGTTTTCTTGAACAAAGATCCACCAGATGACTGGGAGGACTGGGAGGACTGGGGGAACTGGGAGGACTGAGGGAAGTGGGAGAACTGGGAGGACTGGGAGGACTCGGGGAGCTGGGAGGACTGGGGGAACTGGGAGGATTGGGAGGACTCGGGGAGCTGGGAGGACTGGGGGAACTGGGAGGACTGGGGGAACTGGGAGGATTGGGAGGATTGGGAGGACTGGGGGAACTGGGAGGACTGGGAGAAATGGGAGGACTGGGGGAGCTGGGAGGACTGGGAGGACTGGGGGAGCTGGGAGGACTGGGAGGACTGGGAGGACTGGGGGAGCTGGGAGGACTGGGAGGACTGGGGGAGCTGGGAGGACTGGGGGAACTGGGAGGACTGGGACAAATGGGAGGACTGGGGGAGCTGGGAGGACTGGGGGGACTGGGGGAGCTGGGAGGACTGGGAGGACTGGGAGGACTGGGGGAGCTGGGAGGACTGGGAGTACTGGGGGAACTGGGAGGACTGGGAGGACTGGGGGAACTGGGAGGACTGGCGGAACTGGGGGAACTGGAAGGACTGGGAGAACTGGGAGGACAGGGGGAACTGGGAGGACTGGGAGGACACAGGGAGCTGGGAGGACTGGGAGGACTAGGGGAACTGGGATGACTGGGGGAACTGGGGGAACTGGGAGGACTGGGGGAACTGGGAGGACTGGGAGAACTGGGAGGACTGGGAGAACTGGGAGGACTGGGAGGACTCAGGGAGCTGGGAGGACTGGGAGGACTAGGGGAACTGGGAGGACTGGGGGAACTGGGGGAACTGAAAGGACTGGGGGAACTGGGAGGACTGGGAGAACTGGGAGGACTGGGAGGACTCGGGGAGCTGGGAGGACTGGGGGAGCTGGGAGAACTGGGAGGACTGGGAGGACTGGGGGAACTGGGAGAGCTGGGAGGATTGGGAGTACTGGGGGAACTGGGAGAGCTGGGAGGACCGGGGGAACTGGGAGGACTGGGAGGACTTGGGGAACTGGGAGGACTGGGAGGACTTGGGGAACTGGGAGGACTGAGGGAAGTGGGAGGACTAAGGGAACTGGGAGAGCTGGGAGGACTGGGAGGACTGGGGGAATTGTCAGGACTGGGAGGACTGGGAGGACTGGGGGAACTGGGAGGACTGGGGGAACTGGGAGGACTGAGAGGACTGGGGGGACTGGGAGGACTGGGGGAACTGGGGGAACTGGGAGGACTGAGGGAAGTGGGAGGACTGGGGGAATAGGGAGAGCTGGGAGGACTGGGGGAACTGGGAGGACTGGGAGGACTGGGGGAACTGGGAGGACTGTGGGAGCTGGGAGGACTGAGGGAAGTGGGAGGACTGGGAGGACTGGGGGAACTGGGAGGACTGGGGGAACTGGGAGGACTGGGAGGACTGGGGGAACTGGGAGGACTGGGGGAGCTGGGAGGACTGAGGGAAGTGGGAGGACTGAGGGAACTGGGCGAGCTGAGAGGACTGGGGGAACTGGGCGAGCTGGGAGGACTGGGGGAACTGGGAGGACTGGGGGAACTGGGGGAACTGGGAGGACTGGGAGGACTGGGAGAACTGGGAGGACTGGGTGGACTCAGGGAGCTGGGAGGACTGGGAGGACTGGGGGAGGTGGGAGGACTGGGAGGACTGGGGGAGGTGTGTGGACTGGGAGGACTGGGGGGACTGGGAGGACTGGGGGAGGTGGGAGGACTGGGAGGACTGGGAGGACTGGGGGAGGTGGGAGGACTGGGAGGACTGGAACGACTGGGGGAAGTGGGAGGACTGGAACGACTGGAACGACTGGGGGAGGTGGGAAGACTGGAACGACTGGGGGAGGTGGGAGGACTGGGAGGACTGGAACGACTGGGGGAGGTGGGAGGACTGGGAGGACTGGGAATTGATCTAAATACTTTAGATAAATACACAAATCCATTGGAGTATATTCTTATAACTAACAGTATCGTATATAATGTAAATAATAATAATTAAAATAACAAACACAATACATGATTTATACACATGAAGTGCTCACTAGATGCTGTGCTGATCCATAGACACGTCACTTGATGCCACAGATTGTTTCTGTGTGGCGAGCACCACACCTGCCTCACTGAGCCACAGAGCTAGCTGTCCTCTTTCATGACTGCTGGACACACATATCAGGCACTGTGGGTGCACTTTGCTGCACCATCCCACTCTTAATACTCTCTTAATGTTCCTGCTACTGTGTCATCTACAACCTAGCCGTCAACTATTCAGTGATTCATCATCCATCCGCCCCAAATACAAACTTAATGCATGTCACATGGCTGTGCAGTTGTCCAACAACTGCCGTCCTGTGTGCACATATTCAACCTACTCATGATGCTCTTACAAGGGGCAGATTAACACCGTGCTCCCAGAGGAGGACTTTACTCTCTGCTGTCGCCACATATTCTGTTATCATAAACTTTTTAGTAACTGCTGGAGGACAGAGAAGCACCACCACCAAATAAAAGGGTGAGACACAAGGTGTGATGCAAATCAGATTTCTTTCTTTTTTCACTCCTTGGCTGTGTGTGACTGAACTAATCATTATAATAAACAACATCACAATCAGATCCATTACTTTTCTTGAACATTTCCCACATAATGATAAACAGCATCACAGTTCTCGTCACACGGAGGACGGCACATGTCGACGGGCTTAGATCTAGTTTTATTCCTTTAGTTTTAGTCAACTATTCTCCATTGATAAATGACATGATGAAAACAAAGATATTCTGTTTTAATATTTATATTTATTTTATATTACTGTGAAATTAAAACCATTAAGTGCATTTTATTGTCAGTTTTATTTTTTACCTCCACATATTGAGAAAGAGAGATAGAGGGGAGAGTGTGTTTGAGCTCATCACAGTGAAAGTAAGCTGCAATACACACAGCTGCTTTTTGTCATCCATTTCTGTAAAGCTTGGGCTCTACACAGTGGTGACGCACACTGACTACTGTGGAGAGAGTATGACGATGAAGCTACAGAATATTGTTTCCCAGCCAAGAGGAGGAACTGGGACGCAGCATAAGAGTGACACAATACGTACTGACCACGGTGTGTAGTTATGTACTCAACAGAAAGTAGTTACTGTTGCCATGGTAACTCTCCAGCGGCTGCTGCTACCACTCAAACCCTGGTGCCATCAGGCCAGTAGTATTACACCCAGTGAATGCTGTCAACCAATCACATGGCAGGATGGTACTGTCCACCAATCACATCACAGTATACTCCAAAGGGGCGTAACTTCAGGACCAGCCTGCGGCCTGCAGTTGGATTGGTGACAGTGATCTGAACTGATATCAGGTAAAAACACATATTTATAATGCTGAATCTCCTCCTGTCTCTTCTCCATCTCCTCCATTGTCTCCTCCATCTCCTTCATCTCCACCTGTCTCTTCTCCATCTCCTCCTGTCTCTTCTCCATCTCCTCCACTGTCTCCTCCATCTCCTTCATCTCCTCCTGTCTCTTCTCCATCTCCTCCTGTCTCTTCTCCATCTCCTCCATTGTCTCCTCCATCTCCTCCATCTCCTTCATCTCCTCCATCTCCTCCATCTCCTCCTGTCTCTCCTCCCTCCCCTTCATCTTCTCCAGTCTCTCCTCTATCTCCTCCTGTCTCTCCTCTATCTCCTCCTGTCTCTCCTCCTGTCTCTTCTCCATCTCCTCCTGTCTCTTCTCCATCTCCTCCATTGTCTCCTCCATCTCCTCCATCTCCTCCTGCCTCTTCTCCATCTCCTCCATTGTCTCCTCCATCTCCTCCTGTCTCTCCTCCATCTCCTCCATCTCCTTCATCTCCTCCATCTCCTCCTGTCTCTCCTCCCTCCCCTTCATCTTCTCCAGTCTCTCCTCTATCTCCTCCTGTCTCTCCTCTATCTCCTCCTGTCTCTCCTTCATCTCCTCCTGTCTCTCCTCCATCTTCTCCATCTCCTCCTGTCTCTCCTCCATCTCCTCCTGTCTCTCCTCCATCTCCTCCATCTCCTCCTGTCTCTCCTCCATCCCCTTCATCTTCTCCAGTCTCTCCTCTATCTCTTCCTGTCTCTCCTCCATCCCCGTCATCTCCTCCAGTCTCTCCTCTATCTCCTCCTGTGTCTCCTCCATCTCCTTCATCTCCTCCAGTCTCTCCTCTATCTCCTCCTGTCTCTCCTCCATCTCCTCCATCTCCTCCAGTCTCTCCTCCATCTCCTTCAGTCTCTCTCCTACTTGTCATCTGACACAAAATATATTGATGCGAGACATGGGACAACAGTCCCACTGGTCACAGGTGCAACAGTCATAGATTTTGATTGTTGTAGCCTGAGGAAAACATACTGAGTGTTTTACAGTTTTGTAACTCATTAAACACCATCTGAATGTATATAGGCTAGAGAACAGCCATAATGTCAACACAAGTTAGTCAGCTTCATCATGTTAAACATAAATAAAATAAATCAACAAAAATGTAAATGCTCCAAAATGTTGCACTTACACCCGGTATCTATTACATGAATATGACTCAGTGTTGGTGTTTTTACTGGGAGCAGTGGATCTCTATTCTCCTCAGTCTCTCCTTCACACACCACGGATGCTGAAGACTGTCACTGAAGGAGCTATTATTATAGTGTTTACACTTTATTTATTCAGACTGTTTCTATCATGTCATCTTACTACAAACATTAATGTGAACTATGTCATCACTACATGACATCTATGATTGCTGACGGAGCATGTGAAGTGGAATTTCATGTTCTCTGGCATATAATATTGATCTAATAGTTGCCAAACTTAGCTCAGCTAGTATTAGCTCGTTAGCTAATTATCTATCTATCTAATCTGACCTTATGGAACAAGTTGGTTTTGGTCTCACTTCCTCTGGACTTTAGCTCCTCCTTTACTGAACTCACTTCCTGTTTGTCTGCTCCTCACCTGAGCTCAGCTGACAGTCAGAGGGAGGTCATCCACTGATGTCTCAAACCTCCGTTCAACAGGCAGAATCAGCCAATAGAAACAAACTGATGGGCTGACGAGGGGGAACTAAGGCAATGCTCAGTGACAGCACAATATTGCCCGACGGCTCAGTGTTGACGTGGTGTGTCAGGGCCTTTAAAGAGAGGCAGCGTTGTCGACGGCAGTGATGTGTGAGGACATTAAATACATCACAACAAGTTTTTTTTTTTCACTACTTCACTGATTGGCTCTGTTTCACCAGTTTTAAAATCCCTTCATCATCTACCTGAGGTCAGATCTGACTTTAAGCTCTCGGCCTCCATGATCTGTGGGGACTCTGCAGCATCGTGTCCGTTAGCTTCAGAACAAGTGCAGGGATACTGTAGAGATGAAAACGGAGTACGGACAGAGAGCCACATCTCTCTCTGTCTCTGTCTGTCTGTGTCTCTGTCTCTGTCTCTGTCTGTCTGTGTCTGTGTGTGTGTGTGTCTCTGTGTCTGTCTTTGTCAATGTATCTGTGTTAGTCTCTGTGTCTGTCTCCGTCTGTCTCTGTCTGTCTCTGTGTCTTACGTTGAGCATTGACTCAGATGTCCTGCAGGTCCTTTTGATAACAACGCCACACATTCGCTCTGTGTTCCTTCACCGCTTCGTCATGACTCAACATGTTTACATTTACAGCTCTGTGAACATGTTGAAGACAAACAGCAGTGAGGACAAATATGTCTTCAGCAGTGAGGACAAACATGTCTTCAGCAGTGAGGAGAAACATGTCTTCAGTGGTGAGGACAAACATGTCTTTAGCAGTGAGGACAAACAGTCTGCGGCTGAAACCCTTCCTCCTGAGGCATGCTGGGAAACCAGGCCACAGCAGGATGAAGACATTGTGAAACTTTGTGACTGCTGGTGAGTCACAGCTCGACACAGTCATTAACCCTCTGAACTCTGAAACGTTCCTGCACTGCCTGAAGCTGTATTTCTGCTCATCGTGATGTCACTTCCTGTCTTATCTTCAAAGGCTTCATCTCCCAGAAACCTGTCCAACCTCAGCTCATATTAGACAAAATAAACCACAACAACTGATTTACAAAATAAAAATATTTTGATCTAGGCTATCCATCCATCCATCCATCCATCATCCATCCATCCATCCATCCACCCATCCATCCATCATCCATCTATCCATCCATCCATCCATCCATCCATCCATCCATCCATCCATCGTCCATCCATCCATCCATCCATCCATCCATCCATCCATCGTCCATCCATCCATCCATCCATCCATCCATCCATCCATCCATCCATCGTCCATCCATCCATCGTCCATCCATCCATCCATCCATCCATCCATCCATCCATCCATCCATCGTCCATCCATCCATCCAAACAGGTGAAGAATAAGAATACAGCAACACATGAACAAATTAACAACAACAATAATAATCACAGAAATGATATTAAATATATGGGATCAAGCATTAGCTGCAGTGTTCACATTTCAGTCTGTGTTTGTGATGTCAGCAGGAAGTTCCTGATGACATCACATACTTTATAATCTCTGATGTCACATCTGAACTCACTTGTTGTTTTAACCTCATACAAACATGTTTTCTTCTTCAGTCTGACCGTTGCATTAATCTAATTTTACTGATGTGTGAATAATTTTGTCTCCTCTGATACACATTATAAACTATTTTAATGTTTGTTATTGTTCATCAGTTTTATCTTCAGAAAGTTTTATTGCTATGCTTATAAGTCCTGTTTGAATAAAGTGTAGTCCTGTTTAAATAAAGTTCATCATTCTTCTAACCGCTTCATTCTCTTGAGGGTCGCGTCATGCTACATTAGCTTTACAGTTAGCGATGGCTTCTCCCTCTGCTCTTTCTTGCTCAGTGTGTGTTCAGTTATGCCTCTTCCTCCTTTAGCAACAGTGGTAATTGTAATAAGTGTAGCCTATTTGCTGCATTGGAGGCGAGGCTTAGTGAATTAGAAGCGCGGCTCCGCACCATCGAAAACCATTCAGTAGCTGCGGTAGTTAGCCAGCCCCCTGTAGCCGGTGCGGAGCCACATAGCATAGCCTTAGCCTCTGCTAATTGTCCTCCGGCAACTCCTGTTCAGCCGGGAGGTTGGGTTACAGTTCGCCAGAAGCACAGCTCCAAGCCGAAGCCCACGGCTCACCACCAGCCTGTTCACGTTTCCAACCGCTTTTCCCCACTCAGCGACACACCCGCTGGGGATAAAACTCTGGTTATTGGCAGCTCTATTCTGAGAAACGTGAAGTTAGCAACACCAGCGACCAAAGTCAAATGTATCCCTGGGGCCAGAGCAGGCGACATCGAGTCAAATTTAAAACTGCTGGCTAAAGCTAAACTTAGATTCAGTAAGATTGTTATTCACGTCGGCGGCAATGACACCCGGTTACGCCAATCGGAGGTCACTAAAATTAATATTGCCTCGGTGTGTGAATATGCAAAAACAATGTCGGACTCTGTAGTTTTCTCTGGACCCCTCCCAAATCTGACCACTGATGACATGTTTAGCCGCATGTCATTACTTAATCGCTGGCTGTCCAGGTGGTGTCCAGCAAACAATGTGGGTTTTGTTAATAATTGGCAAACTTTCTGGGGAAAACCTGGTCTTATTAGGAGAGACGGCATTCATCCCACTTTGGATGGAGCTGCTCTCATTTCTAGGAACCTGGCAAACTTTATTAGTAATTCAAATCCCTGACAACCCAGAGTTGAGACCAGGACTCAGAGTCGCAGTCCTATACGCCTCTCTGAACTTCTAGTTCAGTTACCCAGCCATAGTTTTCAAAGGTTTATACAAACGGTGTCTGTCCCCCGACCACCTAAATTATTTAAATCTAAAATTAAACAAAGAGGAGTTGTGCATAACAACCTCATAAAAATTAAAACCTCTTCTGTGACAGAAAGACAAAACAGGAGAATTAAATGCGGACTGTTAAATATCAGGTCATTGTCGTCTAAAGCAGCATTAGTAAACGAATAAATATCAGATAATCATATTGATTTACTCAGTCTCACTGAAACCTGGCTGTGTCCAGATGAATATGTTAGTCTACATGAGTCCACTCCTCCCAGTCATAATAATACCCACATTCCTCGAGGCAGCGGCCGAGGAGGGGAAGTTGCAGCCATTTTTAACTCTAGTCTGTTAATCAGCCCTAAACCTAAGCAAGATTATAATTCATTTGAAAGCATCGTTCTTAGTCTTTTACACCCGACCTGGAAAACCTCGCAGCCACTTTTATTTGTTATAGTGTACCGTGCTCCTGGCCCGTATTCTGAATTTGTATCTGAATTCTCAGAGTTTTTATCCAGTTTAGTTCTTAAATCAGATAAAGTTATTATTGTAGGCAATTTTAACATTCATGTCGACGTTGATAATGACTCCCTGGCTACCATGTTTATCTCACTATTAGACTCCATTGGCTTCAGTCAGGGTGTACATGAACCCACTCACTGTTTTAACCATACCCTCGATCTAGTTCTGATGTATGGAATTGAAATTGATAACCTAAAAGTCTTTCCACAGAATCCCTCGCTATCGGATCATTATCTGATTACTTCTGATTTCTTTTTACTCGATTACATGCCACTCAGCAACAGTTACTATACTAGATGTTTATCAGATAGTGCTGTCACAAAATTTAAGGAAAAGATTACTTCATCGTTAAATTCAATACCAATCCCTCAGTAACAGATGTTTCCTGTACTGACTTTGATCATTTTGTCGATAGCGCTGTAGGCTCACTGTGAACAACACTCGACTCTGTAGCTCCTCTTAAAAAGAAGTTAAAAAAGCAAAGAAAGTTTGCTCCTTGGTATAACTTTCAAACCCGTAAGTTAAAACAGATATCGCGAAAATTTGAAAGGAATTGGAAATTGACCAAACAGGAAGAACCTCGTTTAATCTGGAAAAACAGTCTCAAAACTTATAAGAGGGGCCTCCGCAATGTCAGAGCAAACTATTACTCAGCATTAATAGAAGACAATAAGAACAACCCCAGGTTTCGTTTTAGCACTGTAGCCAGGCTGACTGAGAGTCAAAGCTCTATTGAGCCTTGTATTCCTTTAGCCCTTAGCAGTAATGACTTTATGAGCTTTTTTAATGACAAAATTCTAACTATTAGAGGCAAAATTAACGACCTCCTGTCCTCAGATAGTACATATCTAACCTCAAACACAGCTGTAAAACCTAATATATATTTAGATTGCTTCTCCCCAATTTCTCTTCAAGAATTGACAGCAGTGATTTCTTCATCTAAATCATCAACGTGTCTCTTAGACCCCATCCCAACTAGGCTACTTAAGGAGGTCTTTCCTGTAGTTAACACTCATATATTAGATATGATCAATATATCCTTATTAACAGGCTATGTACCACAGTCTTTTAAGGTAGCTGTAATTAAACCTCTCCTAAAAAAGCCCACCCTGGATCCAGAGGTGTTAGCCAACTATAGACCAATATCTAATCTTCCTTTTATGTCAAAGATCCTTGAGAAAGTAGTCGCAGCTGTGTGATTTTCTCCATGATAATAATTTATTTGAGAAATTTCAGTCAGGATTTAGAGTGCATCATAGCACTGAGACAGCACTAGTTAAAATTACAAATGACCTTCTGATTGCTTCAGACAAAGGACTTGTCTCTGTTCTTGTTTTATTAGATCATAGTGCGGCGTTTGACACTTTTGACCATCAAATTCTACTGCAGAGACTGGATCACTTAATTGGCCTAAAAGGTTCTGCACTGAGCTGGTTTAAATCTTATTTATCTGATCGTTTTCAGTTTGTTGACGTTCATAATGAATCATCCTTATGTACCAAAGTTTGTTTTGGAGTTCCGCAAGGTTCTGTGCTCGGACCAATCCTATTTACTCTATATATGCTTCCTTTAGGTAACATCATTAGAAATCGCTCCATAAATTTCCATTGTTATGTGGATGATACTCAGTTGTATTTATCGATGAAGCCAGAAGAAAGTAATCAATTAACTAAACTCCATAACTGCCTTAAAGACATAAAAAATTGGATGAGCACCAATTTCCTGATGTTAAATTCAGACAGAACTGAAGTTATTGTTCTTGGCCCCAAACAACTCAGAGACTCTTTATCTGATTGCATAGTTTCTCTAGATGGCATTGCTCTGGCCTCTAGCACTACCGTAAGAAACCTCGGAGTAATATTTGATCAAGATTTGTCTTTTAATTCTCATTTAAAACAAACCTCACGGACTGCATTTTTTCATCTGCGTAATATTGCAAAAATTAGGCCTATCCTGACCCGAAAAGATGCAGAAAAATTGTTCCATGCTTTTGTTACCTAGAGGCTGGATTACTGTAACTCTCTATTATCAGGTAGCTCTAGTAAGTCAGTAAAAACTCTCCAGCTAATTCAGAATGCAGCAGCACGTGTACTAACAGGAACTAAGAAACCAGATCACATTTCTCCTGTTTTAGCTTCTCTGCACTGGCTCCCTGTAAAATCCAGAATTGAATTCAAAATCCTACTGTTAACTTATAAAGCTCTAAATGGTCAAGCTCCGTCATATCTTAGAGAGCTCATAGTGCCATATCACCCCACCAGAACACTGCGCTCTGAGAACGCAGGGTTACTCGTGGTCCCTAAAGTCTCCAAAAGCAGATCAGGAGCCAGAGCCTTCAGCTATCAGGCTCCTCTCCTGTGGAATCATCTTCCCGTTACGGTCCGGGAGGCAGACACCGTCTCCACATTTAAGATTAGACTTAAGACTTTCCTCTTTGATAAAGCTTATAGTTAGGGCTGGCTCAGGCTTGCCCTGTACCAGCCCCTAGTTAGGCTGACTTAGGCCTAGTCTGCCGGAGGACCCCCCTATAATACACCCCCTCTCTCTCTCTCTCTCTCTCTCTCTCTCTCTTTCTCTCTCTCTCTCGCTCTCTCTCTCGTATTCTATTACTGCATCTTGCTAACTCGGCCATTCTGGATGTCACTAACTCGGCTTCTTCTCCGGAGCCTTTGTGCTCCACTGTCTCTCAGATTAACTCATATCACAGCGGTGCCTGGACAGCGTGACGTGTGTGGTTGTGCTGCTGCCGTGGTCCTGCCAGATGCCTCCTGCTGCTGCTGCTGCTGCCATCATTAGTCATTAGTCATACTTCTACTGTTATTATATACATATGACTATTGTCACACATGTATACTGCCAGATATTAATACATACTTTCAGCATATTGTACCACAGTAGCCAGAACTACAACTATAATATTATTACTTTCAATAATGTTGTTGTAAGCTGTCATTACCTGCATCTCTCTCTCTCTCTCTCTCTCTCTCTCTCTCTCTCTCTCTCTCTCTCTCTCTCTCTCTCACTCTCATTGTGTCATGTGGATTACTGTTAATTTATCATGCTGATCTGTTCTGTACGACATCTATAGTCTAGTATAAATAAAGTTTAGTGCTGTTTAAATAAAGTTTAGTCCTCTTTAGATATTGTTTAGTCTTGTTTGAATAAAGTTTAGTCCTGTTTGAATAAAGTTAGGTGCTGTTTGAATAAATTTTAGTCCTGTTTTAATAAGGTTTAGTGCTGTTTGAATAAAGTTTAGTCCTGTTTGAATAAAGTTTAGTGCTGTTTGAATAAAGTTTGGCCCTGTTTGAATAAATTTTAGTGCTGTTTCAGTAAAGTTTAGTCCTGTTTGAATAAAGTTTAACGCTGTTTAAATAAAGTTTAGTCCTGTTTGAATAAAGTTTAGTGCTGTTTGAATAAAGTTTAGTCCCGTTTGAATAAAGTTTGGTGCTGTTTAAATAAAGTTTGGCCCTGTTTGAATAAATTTTAGTGCTGTTTCAGTAAAGTTTAGTCCTGTTTGAATAAAGTTTAACGCTGTTTAAATAAAATTTAGTCCCATTTGAATAAAGTTTAGTCCTGTTTGAATAAAGTTTGGTGCTGTTTGAATAACGTTTAGTCCTGTTTTAATAAAGTTTAGTGCTGTTTGAATAAAGTTTAGTCCTGTTTGAATAAATTTAGTGCTGTTTGAATAAAGTTTAGTCCCGTTTCAATAAAGTTTAGTCCTGTTTGAATAAAGTTTGGTGCTGTTTGAATAAAGTTTAGTCCTGTTGTAATAAAGTTTAGAGCTGTTTGAATAAAGGTTAGTCCTGTTTTAATGAAGTTTTGTGCTGTTTGAATAAAGTTTAGTCCTGTTTGAATAAAGTTTAGTGCTGTTTGAATAAAGTTTGGTGCTGTTTAAATAAAGTTTGGCCCTGTTTGAATAAATTTTAGTGCTGTTTCAATAAAGTTTAGTGGTATTTGAATAAAGTTTAGTCCTGTTTGAATAAAGTTTAGATCTGTTTGAATAAAGTTTGGTGCTGTTTACATAAAGTTTGGCCCTGTTTGAATCAAGTTTGGTGCTGTTTGAATAAAGTTTAGTCCTGTTTAAATAAAGTTTAGTCCTGTTTGAATAAAGTTTAGTCTTGTTTGAATAAAGTTTAGTCCTGTTTGAATAAAGTTTGGTGCTGTTTGAATAAAGTTTAGTCCTGTTTGAATAAAGTTTAGTGCTGTTTGAATAAAGTTTGGTGCTGTTTAAATAAAGTTTGGCCCTGTTTGAATAAATTTTAGTGCTGTTTCAATAAAGTTTAGTGCTGTTTGAATAAAGTTTGGTGCTGTTTGAATAAAGTTTAGTCCTGTTTGAATAAAGTTTGGTGCTGTTTACATAAAGTTTGTCCCTGTTTGAATCAAGTTTGGTGCTGTTTGAATAAAGTTTAGTCCTGTTTAAATAAAGTTTAGTCCTGTTTGAATAAAGTTTAGTGCTGTTTGAATAAAGTTTAATGCTTTTTGAATAAAGTTTAGTGGTATTTGAATAAACTTTAGTCCTGTTTGAATAAAGTTTAGATCTGTTTAAATAAAGTTTGGTGCTGTTTAAATAAAGTTTGACCCTTTTTGAATGAAGTTTAGTCCTGTTTGAATAAAGTTTAGTGCTGTTTGAATAAAGTTTAGTCTTGTTTGAATAAAGTTTAGTGCTGTTTGAATAAAGTTTAGTCTTGTTTGAATAAAGTTTAGTGCTGTTTGAATAAAGTTTAGTCTTGTTTGAATAAAGTTTAGTGCTGTTTGAATAAAGTTTAGTCCTGTTTGAATAAAGTTTAGTCCTGTTTGAATAAAGTTTGGTGCTGTTTACATAAAGTTTGGCCCTGTTTGAATCAAGTTTGGTGCTGTTTAAATAAAGTTTAGTCCTGTTTGAATAAAGTTTAGTGCTGTTTGAATAAAGTTTAGTGCTGTTTGAATAAAGTTTAGTGGTATTTGAATAAAGTTTAGTCCTGTTTGAATAAAGTTTAGATCTGTTTAAATACAGTTTGGTGCTGTTTAAATAAAGTTTGACCCTTTTTGAATAAAGTTTAGTGCTGTTTGAATAAAGTTAGTGCTGTTTGAATAAAGTTTTGTCCTGTTTGAATAAAGTTTAGTGCTGTTTAGATATAGTTTTGTCTCGTTTGAATAAAGTTAAGTGCTGTTTAAATAAAGTTTAGTGCTGTTTGAATAAAGTTTAGTCCTGTTTGAATAAAGTTTAGTGCTGTTTGAATAAAGTTTAGTCTTGTTTGAATAAAGTTTAGTGCTGTTTGAATAAAGTTTAGTCCTGTTTGAATAAAGTTTGTCCTGTTTGAATAAAGTTTAGTCTTGTTTGAATAAAGTTTAGTGCTGTTTGAATAAAGTTTAGTCCTGTTTGAATAAAGTTTAGTGCTGTTTAAATAAAGTTTAGTGCTGTTTAAATAATGTTTAGTCCTGTTTGAATAAAGTTTATTATAATGTAAGCAGCAGTGATGGTGAGAGAGAGCTGTGACGTTGTGATGTCATCAGTATCAATAAATATATTGATTATTACTAATGACAGAACAACTGATCGTCTCCTGTCAGTGTAAAACTTGTATCTCCACAATTCGGATACAGATCAGCTGACTTCACTGTTTTTTATTAATAAACATGTTCATCCATTTATCCACCCATTCATCCAGTCATCCAGTCATCCAGTCACTGTCATCATCCTTCAAAGTGCAATCATGGAGATAAGAGGTTGTTCTATCGACAGATGTGAGGATGTCTTGGAGAAAGTGCTGCAGTTAAGAGGTTTCCTGATAGACAGGGGGTCTGTGTGATGAAACCTCACACGGTCAGGAAACACATTTAATACCACACACACACACACACACACACACACAGTGAGTGTGTGTGTGTGTGTGTGAGGGTCTCTGGTCCCACTTCCTCCTCTCACTTCCTCTTTGCTGAGGACTTTGGTGAAGGAACTCGTTACCACAGCAACGTGTTTACATTCAGTCCACGACCAGCTCAGTGGGAGGACAATGAGTAACAACAGTAATCAGAGTACTCAGAGAAACAGTGGTAGTATTAATCACAGTATTATTATTTATATGGAGCAGTGACTCATATAAAGACACAGAGGACACAACAGGACACTGATGGACACAGTGTCCTGTTGTGTCCTCAGAGAATTTTTTCTGTGTATTTATTCTTTCTTTATCTGAGTCTTTATCACATCATTAAATATTCACATATTTTTTGATATTTAATCGTGACATTTCCCGTCTGACAGATTTGTAGTTTTTATTTGAGTTTATAGGTTTATGTTTCTAAAGCTTTGTGCAGAGAGGCAGCGAGTGTCACGTACATACAGAAATAAAGTACAGTTCATTATTGAAGACATAAATTAATGTGATGAAAGAAAGATTATAAACCACTGATGATGTCACATGATCTTTATCAATTATACTAACTAGTTATTGATCTGTGCTGATGACATCACTTCCTGTCTTTTCTCTGTCTCCACAAACATTATATTTTTCTGCAGCTTCATTTTGTTTTTAGATCAGAAATATTTTCATCATATTTACACAGAAATCAGTCACAGGAAATGAATGTCGACAAAACTAAAAGACTTATAAACATCAATAATTGTAATAATAATAATAATCATAATAATCATAATAATGAGAATAATAAAGTGTTTCAGTCTGATGAGTGATAAATATTAACTTTATGGGCAGAACTTTCTGAACTTTATTTGTTCTTATTGAGAGAAAAGGAAACTTTTATTCTGACTGTATGAACACAAATAATTAATATTAATAAACAGTTATTAATGTTAATAAACAGTCACAGTGAACTGACTCGTTGATTATCATCAGTGAACAGGATGTACTCATGTTTATAGACTGGAGTTTATAAATGATGATTTATTAATATCAGAGACACAGATATGGGGTTTATATATTTATATATATATAATTAATGTTAGTTAACAGATGTTTACATTAAAACGTGTTCTGGTTAATTAATTTATGAATCTCTGTGTTTGGTGGTTTTAAGTTTTCTGTCTCAGCCTCGACTGCAGATAATCAACATGTTCACTAATAAAGTTTAGTAACAAAGTGTTGCTAATAAAGTTTTCTGACCTGCAGCAGAGCAGCAGCAGCTGAGGGCGAGCGTCAGCAGCAGACAATGGACCCTCATCTCTCTCTCTCTCTCTATCTGCTGTTGTTCTTCAGACAGTCAAAGTCAAACTGAAGCAGAACAACTTCCTGTCAACCACCTGACCTGACGCCACCCACACCACCCACCACCCTCTGTGCTCCACCCTCTGTGTCCTCTCTGGGTAGTGCTAGTTAACAGCAGCATTAGTATGTCGTTGTAAAATTTTCTCTGAGGGGGATAAGGCTGACAAATAATAAAAGACATGGAGGCATCAAATTGAAAATAGAAAACAACGAGAAAGGACAGAAAGTCGAACTCATCACAGCGACTCTGAGTTACTGCTGAGATTCATTTCTATTAAAATAAACTGAAAGAACCGCAGAGAATAAAAACATTAATACAGAATAATAATCACAGGTTTATATTTGTTACCACTCTGTGTTTGAATTCCTCGAGTCCTGGTTCCTTTCAGTTTCACACGTCTGTGTGAAGATGTTACACATGAATCCATTAATCATGTTTTTATATGGAACCTCAGTTTCCGTATTTTCTCAAGTGAAGTTCACTTTATAGAAAAGCTTTTTATTTTCTGCTTGCGGCTGTTGGGGGGTGGGGGGTGGGGGCACCACAATCATAGAATTTAACATGTTAACTTTACTACAGGACGCCATGATCTCTGGAGTCACTGTAGCTGCAAAATAATCAGTCACGTCCTGATTTTTCATCAACTGACTCAGAATTCTCGGCGCTATGAGACGCATCTCCAGGACTGGTGTCTGAACAACTTCAAAACAAAATGTTTATATATCTGTAACAGACAAAATAAACAGCGGATCTCCCTCCCTGGGGTTAACACAGCGTCACAGAGTCGTCTCTCTGAGCGACATCCAGAGGTGGAGCAAGAATACTGCGTTCAAACTTTACTGAAGGAAACAGATTAAAAATCAAAGCAGGACTGAGGTCACCTCTCTGAGTCTGAGCTTCTTCATCAGCAGGTCACTCATTCACTCATTCACTCATTCACTGATTAGTCTTCATGCAGGACACCTGAGTCAGCCAGGTGAACCTGTGGAGCTACACATACAGGGAGTTGTAGTCCTGAGGACAATGGACTACAACTTAAAGACACACAAGCCGTTTCTCAACATGCGTTCTTGTGCAGACTTGTGACACGTCATCAGTCACAGCCCAAGTACTGTTCCAATTCAAAGTTCACATCTGGACAAGTTCAGTCCAAATTCCCGGATGTGTTCTCGCCACGCCCATTTCACCAGGGACGCATCGGAGCAGACTTGTGTGGACTTCGGACAGCCAGGTATCCCAGCATGCATTTTGTAACAATCAGGCGCACAACTGTAAGCCATAATTACCGATGTGTTACTGTCGTGTTGTCACAGAACGTAGTGTTTTCATGCATAGTTTAAATGGCAGACTCGTAGTCGATGTTTCAATATAGAGCCCAGTTGAATGGTACTGAGGTCCGCTAGATGACAACGGTGTCAGCGCTCATAGATAATAAACATGTGTGTATGAGCGCTCAGGCTGCCCCACAGAGAGCAGTAGTGCTCTGGTGGTCCTTTTAAACTCGTCACTGATATCTCTGTAGTGGTTAAATGAGACATGTAATTCGTTTGGGGAATGTCTAATGGGCAACATTCAGTCTCACTATATAAGATATATTCTTATATTATTAAATGTTGTAACATGTTATTGTTCTTTGCATTCTTTTGCTTATTTATGTGTTTTTACCATTCAATAATGATTTTAAGAATTTATTGTAATTTATTTATTGTATTTACAGATTAATTGTATTTATTGTAGTATTTATTCAACAGCATTTTAAATATTGATTATCTCCTCAGCTGGGCATCCTCCTCCTCAGCTGGGCATCCTCCTCCTCAGTTGGGCAGCCTCTTCCTCAGCTGGGCAGCCTCCTCCTCAGTTGGGCAGCCTCCTCCTCAGTTGGGCATCCTCCTCCTCAGCTGGGCAGCCTCCTCCTCAGTTGGGCAGCTTCCTCCTCAGCTGGGCAGCCTCCTCCTCAGTTGGGCATCCTCCTCCTCAGTTGGGGAGCCTCCTCCTCAGCTGGGCATCCTCCTCCTCAGCTGGGCAGCCTCCTCCTCAGTTGGGGAGCCTCCTCCTCAGCTGGGCATCCTCCTCCTCAGCTGGGCATCCTCCTCCTCAGTTGGGGAGCCTCCTCCTCAGCTGGGCATCCTCCTCCTCAGTTGGGCAGCCTCCTCCTCAGCTGGGCAGCCTCCTCCTCAGTTGGGCAGCCTCCTCCTCAGCTGGGCATCCTCCTCCTCAGCTGGGGAGCCTCCTCCTCAGCTGGGCATCCTCCTCCTCAGCTGGGCAGCCTCCTCCTCAGTTGGGCAGCCTCCTCCTCAGCTGGGCAGCCTCCTCCTCAGTTGGGCATCCTCCTCCTCAGTTGGGGAGCCTCCTCCTCAGCTGGGCATCCTCCTCCTCAGTTGGGCAGCCTCCTCCTCAGCTGGGCAGCCTCCTCCTCAGCCTGCAGGTACAGCAGTCCTGCTGCAATAACTGCGCCAAGACGCCTTCTCCGATCCATGTCCGTTATTGATTTTTGATTTCCATCTCACCAATGCTCACGATCACAATAACCACCAACTCTCCACAAACTTTCCCCCACACTTGACTTTTGATTATAATCAGAAACCAGCTGCTGGAATTGGATACAGATTAAATATGATCAAAAGGTTTTAAAAGATATTTTATGAAAATATTTTGGCTATTTCTATGTTTTTGTGTGTCAGTTATATATGTTGAAACGTTAAAAACATATACATATTCATTTCTTACAATGTCTATGAAAAGCCGCAGGGCTGTGTTTATATTGTTTTATTCTACATGCATGTATACAACACAGTACAACAGCCAAGGCGAGCAGAGGTGGTGACATCATCAAGTTCGCTGCTGTTCCAAAAGCAGAAATGACTGTACTGTACTGGGAAGTCCAGACTGCCGAACTTGAGCATTGAGAAATGCCTAGAGATACTGGATGCTTCTCAGAGTCAAGGACACGTCCTTGGTAGGAGCCTGTTCGAGTCCTAACGAGTCCAAGTGAGACTCCGCCCTCACATCCAGTGAACACATGGTGGAACAGTGTGCTCAGGTGAGCGTCACTGAACAGGCTCCGCTTTCAATTCAGGCAAATCATGAGCACAGAATTGTGGGTACTTCATGTCCGCTGAGGATACAGACACGTATCCTTTAAATTTCTCTGAAGGAAGGACGTTTAATGATGAGTGATGTGTTCGTTAAAGTTTTCAACCTGGTCTCTTTTTTATTGTGTAAAAATATTTAAGCTCATGATCCAGATCTGTTAAGTTCTGTTTTCTGTTTTCTGTTTTCTCTCTGAGTCCTGAAACTGAACTTTTATATGTTGTATATATACGTGTGTGTGTGTGTGTCCTGTGGTGTCTCTCCTTAAAGTATAAATCCATGTCAATCTTTATATCAATCTATAAAAACACATCATCATTGATTATTAATCAGATTTAGTATCAATAATCTGAATCTGTAAAGGAACTGAAGCTGATAAATTTAGGTCGGTGAAATGATTTCCGTCTGAGACAGAAAAGAGGAAAGTAACAGAAAAAGGCTACTCGAGTAAAGTAAAAGTACCTCATACAGTACTGTAGTCCATGTGCTCACACAGTACTGTAGTTCATGTGCTCACACAGTACTGTCGTTCATGTGCTCACACAGTACTGTAGTTCATGTACAGAGTACTACGAAGTGTTGGTTTGTGAGTGAACGAACACATGAAACAAAGTCTGAAGTCAAACTTGATGTTTTTGGGACTTTGAGAGAAAATGAGGAAGAACTCTTAGTTTCGCGACTCAGTTCATGTCGCAGGAAACAGATTTAAACATTCAGCACTTTTCTCAACTTCTCTTTATTCACATCACGACAGGAAGTCCACCCAACACAGACAGACCGTCGCTGTGGTACCATCCACAACCAGGGTTATATTTTAACACAGATGTGTACATCAGTTTTAACACATTCATCAGGATTAACTTTGTCCTGTAATAAGTCTTTATACATCAGCCAGAGGACAGTCATGTCTTCAGAGTGGACTTTACTCCACTGTGATGTTGGGACATATCTGTCCATCCTGCAGACAGATCCCTCCTCAGCTGATCATTCTGATGTGTCAACCCTGTTAAAGAGTTTTTACTGATCAGCCATGAGAGTCCAAGGACAGAGAGTCCAAGGACAGAGGGTCCGAGGACAGAGGGTCCGAGGACAGAGGGTCTGGGGACAGACGGTCCGGGGGCAGGAGGTCCGAGGACAGACGGTCTGAGGACAGATGGACGTTCTGCTGTTAAACCCTCTGAGCTGAGAATAATTTGTGATTTTAGACTTTATAAATATTTTTTTCAGTTTTCTACAGACATATTTTCTGAAGTTGTCACAAAGTTTCCTAAAAGAACAAAAAAGCAAATAGACTAAACAGAGTATTACCAAATATAACACACCCAGATCAATGTGGATTACTGCAAGGTAGATCTATTACTGATAATATTAGACAAGTAATTGAAGTTTAATTCCTGTCTTGATCTTTTCTGTTGATTGTGAGAAAGCCTTTGATAAAGTATGTTTGGATTTCATTTATAGATGTTTAGAATATTTTAATTTTGGACCCTCTTTGATTAACTGGATTAAAGTAATTTATAGTAATCCAAACTTTAAAGTTCTAAATAATGGATTTTTTTCAGAAACAATTAAGTTACACAGAAGACTGAAACAGGCTTGTCCGATTTCAGCGTACTTATTTATTCTAGCTATAGAAATTTTAGCCCAAAAAGTGAGAGCAAATAGTAAAATTGAAGGTTTGAGAATACTTACTTTAGAATCAAAAATTTCAGTGTATGCGGATGATGTAAATTTCCATCAACCTCATTAACCACTGCACTAGTTGATGTGTTGAATGATTTTTCTAGTATTTCTGGTTTGAAGCCTAATTATGAAAAATGTACAGTATTGCGTACATAGGGTCCTTAAGAGGCTCCAACTTTGAGTTTTGTTGTGACTTGCCAGTTAAATGGTCTGATGGTCCTATAGACATGTGCCTAGAAATATGGACCATATAACAAAAGAAAATTTTGAAAGAAAGCTTCTTAAAAGTGACAGAATATTAAAAGCCTGGAGAATGGCTGGTCTGACTGTTTATGGGAAAATAATAGTGTTAAATTCTTTAATGATCCCTCAGTCTGTTTACATTCTCATGGCCTTACCATCACCAAAGGAGGATCTATTTAAAAAATATGAAAGAATGGTTTTTGTTTTTTTATGGAGAGGCAAGCCAGACAAAATAAAGCGTGGTTACCTATATAACGATTACAGCCACGGTGGGCTTAAACTATTGAGTCTCAGAGCACTTAACTTTGCACTGAAGGCATCCCTTGTGCCCAAATTTAACTCAAATCCCCAGTGGTTTTCAGCAAAGCTATAAACAACCTTTCATGCTCTTTTTCATAAACAACTTTATCCTTACTTTCAGTTAACTGCCTCTCCATTTGCTCTCTCAGGTTTATCTATCGGGTCTCTTGGAAGAAGTTATAGTTAGTTGGTTTTTAAAGTTTTTTTCAGTCGCTAACAAGCGTTTGTCCAACCAGCTGTCACATTTTCAAAACTCTAAACACAATTAGCACAACATCGGTCTTTTGTGGCTATACCATTCACACATTACATGTCGTTTTCACACAATATGCAGTCAATTAACACATTTCCACAATGCTTACATTTTCTTAACAGACAAGCTATACCTCCCAACAAAACTATGGATTGTTTTTGTATTATTTATGAATGTTAACACACAACATCCCACAATAGCAAGAACAATATTCCAAACCTTAGATACAGTATGAAAACCTCTGCTTCTGCAATGATATCAGTTCAAAAATAATATATCTCAGCTGATAATAAACAAACAATTGAATAATTGACACACAGCTGATTTATGTTGGGTAAATTGGGCCAACCACAGCTGATTCCAGTCTGGCTTAGACGCAGTGGCAGGGGTTAAAAGGAGGACTTTGAGGAGTGATGTTTTTGGAAACAGAAACAGAAAAAGAGAAACACTGTAATGTCTGGAAGACAATGACAATGTGAGGAAGAGTAAGAGCAAGGGGCCCAGGGAGAAGAGCAGGCCCAGTGAGAGATGCAGTGAGAGGTGCAGGAGCAGTGAGAGGAGCAGTGAGAGTAGCAGTGAGAGGAGAAGTGAGAGAGTCAAGGAGCTATGACGGCAATATATCCCGGTATAGTACTGTATATTCAATTCAATGTCCAGTTCTATAAGCTTTGCACTTTGCAAGTAGGTAACCTACACAGTAATAGGTTACAGTACAGTATGGTATACAGTAATGAGATTTACATGAACTTTGTTTCAGAGAGTTATGGAATTGTTAGATATTTAACAAAATGTGTTTTTGAGAAGAAAATTATCCATTTGGCCAACTGTGTTTTGTAGGTGTGAGTCTGTGTTAAGAGTTTAGAAAAAGTATCTGAAGTATGGGTAAGTGCTTGTTAGCGATTGATAAAAAAACTGTAATACCAATACCATCAACCAGAGTCATCTCATGAAATTCGAAGTCAATTGTTATGGTACAACAGTAATATTATGATTAACAATATGTCCTTTTTTTTATTGAATCAGTGTTTACAGTGGGTTTATTATTTATAAATGAGCTTTCAAATAGTAAAGGTGAAATTATGGCTTACAATGAATTGACAGCTATGGTTGTTTGTGACTCCTTAACATAACCAACTTTGGGCAGCTATTCCACAGACTTGGAAGAGGAAATTATCATTGAGCTCAAAACAATGTTGCCCTGCTATCAAGGATAGAACATGGGTAAATAAGAGGAAGATAAATAAAAAAATATATCATTTCTGTAAGTACAAAAAAAGGTTGCTGTATGTTCAAAATGGGAGGAATTTATGTATTCCATGGAAAAAAGTTTGCACAAACATTTATACAAGCACTTTTGATGCTTCTTTTAGAATTATACAGCTAAAAATCATTTAGTTATTTGCCCACCAAAAAAAGACTCAAAAAATGGGGCATCCAACAATGTGACTTACGCAGATTTTGTGAAGAGGAAGAGTAGTCAGATCTTCACAAAAAAAAGTTTCCTAAAAGTAAAAAATATGACCTCTGTTCAGATTAAAAGATGATTTAATGATGATGATTTAATGGTCATAATACTTTGTTTGCTCATAATAATTTGTTTAACCATCAATAAATACACAAGTTTATTAATCACAATACTTTGTATGATATCCTATGAATTAGCGCACAATGAATGACGTGACGTCCTCATTGTAAAGTTACTGTGGCTGGGTTATAAAAAATTGTTTGAGGATGTTCCTTAAAATGACTCACACTGACCACCGGCCTCCTGAGGAACATCTGGTGTTTAATGAGCCACCCCCTGCCCCGTACCTGCCATCTGACCGGACCGCTCAGGAGGCTTCCGTCTTTTATTCTGAAGGATCTAAATCACAGGTGTTTCCAGAGAGATTTTTAATTTTTTTTTTTTTTTTTTTATTACTGTATGTCGTTTTTTACGAGAAAAGTGTCAAAACCATAAAACCATACAGTACTTGGTTGCAATGTAATATTTTAACAAAGAAAATACAGCAGCAGCAGAAGCTAGCTGTTGTGTCATGTGCATGTGTTAATATTAAAGCCAAGGTGCTACTGACTAGCTAACTGACTGGATGCCCATTAACATTATAACTCCTGTTGTGTGTATTTACTATTATTATTATTTTGTAGATTTCAAGCACTTTTCTTTTTTGAAGTGTATTTTTATTTATGTATTTGTATTATATCATACAGACAAGAAGGAAAAAGGCAGAGACAAACATTGAAAAAGTCAATTACTGTTAATGTGTTAATGTTACATGCATTGAATTTCAAATAAAAGTCCAAAACATAAGTCCAAGGTCCATTTTTGGTGCTTTTGGTACTCACTATAGGGGGCTGGTTTACTCCAGAAACATACATACTGTTTATGTGTATGTTGAGGAGCTGCTGTATCAAAATGAGTTGTCCTCCCCAGAAATTAGGGTTACGATATGTTTCTTTTATGATTCCAATCCATTCCTCTTTTGCTGTGGCCCAGTATTTAAATAACCTTCATCAGATTTGATGGTTTAGTCACAGACTTTCCCAAAAAGTGTTTTTCTTTCACAAATGTGGGAATGAAATTAAGTCAAAATGTACAAAAGAGTAAAATTTTTCTTGTCTGGCCGGGCAGCTCTCTGGGTGCTCATCACCCTTAAACCTCTGATCCTAGAATCACCCCTGATCTAGATCCCATGGTGGTCTGAAGGATCTAGAACCTATCATAGTCTGAAGGATCTAGAACCCATGCTGGTCTGAAGGCTCTAGAACCTATCATAGTCTGAATGATCTAGATCCCATGGTGGTCTGAAGGATCTACAACCCATGGTAGTCTGAAGGATTTAGAACCTTTGGTAGTCTGAAGGATCTAGAGTCCATAGTCGTCCAAATAACAGATGGTGATGTGAGCTGGACTACAGAAAAGGATGTCAGAGTAGGGAGGGTTTGTAGTTATGAAGGAGGTCAGACAGGTATGAAAGGGTATGGCTATGAAGGGATGTGGTGATGGAGGTTCTTACAGGGGAGAAGCAGAACCTTGAAATCGATGTGATATTTAACAAGAAGTCAGTGAAGCTGCTGGAGAACAGAGTGATATAATCTAGGGAAGAGGTCCTAGTAATGATTCTGGACCAAGTGGTGTTTATGAAGAAACTTGAGAGGAAGACCAAAGACGACAGTAATCAATACAGGATGTAACCAAAGAGTGAACGAGGATGGCAATGTTCTGAGGTGAAAGTGATGGTGAAGATGATTAATATTTCGTAGATGAAAGTCTGCAGACGGAGTAACATTATTGATGTGGGCCTCAGAGGACAATGCACTGTCCAGGAAGACACCATGACTCTGTACCTGAGGGGACAGACGGACTGTGACTGTTGTTAGTGTTCACAGAGAAACTACAACCACTGATAATGAAAATGTGGTTTGGTAACTACGAAGGGAACCTCAGTTTTATCACTGTTAGATTTGAGGAAGTGGTTCGAGAACCGAGATTTAATTTTCAGTCAGAAAGGGAAGTGAGTAGAGGAGTTACAGTGGACAGATAGAGCTTACTGTGAGGTGGAACTGAATGCCCAGTGTCCTAAACATATGGACAAGAGGAAGAGGGTAGATGATAAATAAAAGGGGACATAAGACAGTGCCCTGAGGAACACCACCAGTCACTGGGAATGAATCCGATTGGAGGTGAATTAGGTCAGAGAGAGATGATTAAAACCAGTCCAGAGTAATTATGACAGAAGCTGATATTTCCAGGAGGAAGTTATGTCAGATGGTTTCGAAGGCTGCACTCAGAACGAGAAGAACAAGACTGGTTAATGACCAGAATCAGCTGCTGTCAACAGATGATTCGTGAATGTCACCAAGACTGTCTGTGAACTGTGAGAGGATGGAAACAGGACTGAAACTGGTCAAACAGATGGTTGTCTCTTAGGAATTAGGAGGGAAGGGAACAAGGTCAGACTCTAAAGCCTCATTTCCACCAAACCCTTTCAGTCCAGCACCCTTGGAACCAGCAGTAAGCCTTCAGTCATGGTACCTAGACCCTGGGTCTGTTCAGACAGTCCTCTTAAATGTGGGCGGGGTTGTTGTCACTCACTGCTCCGTCCAGCACTCGTTGTATTTCCTCATCAGCGGTGACACAGATGGAAGTCTGCACCTGGTTTATCGTCCACAGAACGAGGCTGCACGCCCACATTTTCACAACAAAATACAACAGGCTGCAGTGAGAGTCTCTCTCCATGGGATATTTAAAAATAGCAGCTTTGTGCATTTAGTCCTTCTCAGGCAAGCTCAGGGGTTTAGTGTTGCTGTAGCCCACAGGAAGTGAGGATTAGAATATATGACCTTCACATAATCCGCTCCAAATCAATCTATATTTTTAAAGTCATTACTAAAAGTGTGTGTCATATAAAAACTAAAGTGATGGTCAAAGTTGTCACAGTGAAATTTAAGGTGTGCTGATGGATTCACGTCATCAACTCATGCATTGAGTAACATTACAAGTTAACGTTCCACCTTAAAAGTTGCCGGCAGTCGGCCCAGTGAATGAAGTGATTTTTTTCTCTTTCATTTTATAGTTGTAGTTTACTGATGTATGAACAGAGGTTATATATAAAATACATTTATTTTATTTTATAGCCTTGACATTAACCTGTCATATTGTTGAGTTATTAAGGACACTTCCATGTTTTTGTGTGTATACAGGAATGTTAAAGATATCGAGGAAAACGAGGTTGACGTGATGTTATTGAATCAGGGAATCCGTGTGTCCACCACGGGAGAGGATCCTAATTGACTTTACATTGGCATTGTTTCCGTGGTACTGGCACATAATTTCAACCCATTACGTGCTGCCACCACGGAATGTGGTGTTAAGAGGTCGTGGTCATTTCACGTACTTCTGTGAGATCAGGTTGGAAAAACATCAAATATTTCATCAGCAGTCGGGACTTTGAAACTAGATGTCGGAGTCGAGGGTGAGCACAGAAAAATGAATCAGTGTTTGTAGTTTTGTTGGAGGAGGTGGCTCTCTGCTGAATATTTTACATTCTAATACATGACTTTTTGTAGAAAAATGTAGGAACTGTGAGAACACCTGGTTTAAAATCTGAAATATTTCTTTCTAACTTTAAATTTTATGATAAACATCAGATTTAATTATAGCTGCTGCGCAGCGATGGGTCCGATTTTTAGGCAATTCTGAGCAACAAGCAGAAGAATTGGAAGACATTTAGGAATTTAGCAACACAATCTGCCTTTTGCATCAGCTGAGGCTTGAACTCACAACCTCTGAGACTAAGAATCAATTTCTATCTCACTGAGCTAATTAGTCAGTGACAATTCATGTGTAGCTTCACAAATTGACTAAGCCAGACGTGTAGGTTTAGCAGCCGTCCATGCATGGAAAAGCAGATTTCAAACCACTGTAAAAAATTCAGTTATTGAAAAAAAAACCTGAAAATACACATATTGCATCTAGACAGCATGGAGATGTTGGTAATTTGTTTGTAACAATGATTGATTTCCTCCATATGTGAAAAACTGATGTTTAAAATTGCCATTTTTACTATTGACTCCAATTGTTCACATTAGAGCAAATTTCAAAATGCTGTCAAAAATTCAGTTTTTGAGATAAAACTCTGAAAGTTGCCACATATCATCTACAATGACTCTAGAATTTTGTCATTTTTTCATGAACATTGAAGATTTATTTAGCAAGAATTTGCATGTATATGTTTACAGTACCGTTTACAGTCAAACATTTTGATGCACTGTAGGCTCAATTTTTGATAAATCAAAAATCTGAGAAACATAGTTTGTGTAGGACAGTCTGAAGATGCTCTGTAGCAAGTTTGGTGTCAACTGAGCAAAAATTGTGGGATGAGATAGGTTTAATAAGTTTTTAGTGATGAACTTGATGAAAGTTGTTAAGTTGTAGCATGTTTTTCAAAGTTCAAAGTTTTGAACTTTAGAGGCTTGCTGTAGCGCCACCATCAGGACTACTGGCTTGAGTTTACAGCTGAAGATATCTGGCATGAGACTGGACCTTTGTGCAAAGTTTGGTGAGTTTTCACCCATGGGAAGTAGGATTTCCTCGGAAGAAGAAGAAGAAGAAGAAGAAGGAGAATACATAGGATTACAATAGTGTCCTGGCAGCTTAGTTTCATTCAGAATATTCAGATTTTATTGATTAAAGGTTTAAACTGATTGGCTTCATCAGGATACCAGGGCCCAGTATTTCAAAACTTGTAATCTGGATCAGAATAATCCGGATAATGAAATCCTCCTGTTCTTAGTCAGGGATCAAGGTGATCCTGTTGACTTTATCAGGGTATTTCAAAACATTGGCAGGGTGGATCACTTTGATCCCAATATGACTGGATACAGATTTCCAAATCTCATGTCTCCGCCCCCAGATCTGAAACGTTTCCCCTTTGGGGGCGTAGCTTTCAGATTATGACGCGTTGCGCTCTGTCTCTATGGCGGACTACTTCACGAAAGGAGCAGTTGGTAACACAACTTTTGCATCAAAATGTAACTTTACAGTTACCTAATGTGTAGCGTTTTTAACCCTATGGGCCCAAACGACGCATAGTGCGTGCAAATTCACACCTGTTCTTCTCTATTAATTTTCTCCACGACCGTGCGTCATAGCGAGAAGCCACGTGAAACAGTGAAATTGTAGCTTTCTGACAAGACCAAGCACTTGTCGGTAAAAAAAATGAAAAAGCAATGATAGAGTTACAGTAAAATGGTGTATAACAGAGCTTTCATACAGCTCTGCACACACATTATTCTTGGATGGATTACTCGCAAATGCAGGGTCACACAGAAATGCCACAAATATCACATGAAAGCGCAGGAGCAGAGCTTCCCAATGATATCACTCACATCATTGTGCTGTCATCCCATCATGCTATAAATCTAGATTAATTGTCTACAAAATAAAAACCTGACGAATTTCTTTACAATCCATTATACAGATCTTGTTATGAGTCAATTCATATAGTGAGGAATATCCTATCTTACCACGTCTCAGGCTTGCGTGTGTTTCTCCCTGTCTATCCACATTTGTAGTCTGGCTTTCAAGATGCAAATATCTCCATATTGTCCAGTTGACACTCCATCAAACTTTGTATGACAAGACCAGCCACTTCACCTTTGCGCACCCAGACAACTGCAGCCTAATTATGTATGTGTGACAGGGCCGTAGTCACCATATACATTGAGGGTGATATGTGTCCCCCCAATGCCCAAAATGCCCCCCGAATATATAACTGAAACTGAAAAACAACAACAAACTTTGTTTACTGCAAACAAAGTGGCAAATATTATCTTGGAGGACATCATTGCACTTGGCTGACTATTTTTCTATGATCTTAGATGTAAATATTGCATGTTTCTTTTCAGATAAAACACATTTTTGACTTGTGAATGAGTCAATGGAATTTCTTGCAATAATGAAAAAATACTGGCAATCATGTCCGCCTGGCACAAACCACATGTTTTGGACAGCTGTGAAGTGACAGAATGTCCCACCATCATGGTTCTTATATTCCCAGATTCCAGAGAGTCTCCCCTCTTCATATATGGCAGAATATGTCAACTTCCAACTTGCTATGGTGAGATACATGTAAAAATGTATGAATTTAGTCACATTTGTTTTTTTCATTGATATAAAAATTAATATAAAATACAAGCACATAGAAGAACATGAAATGATGGCAAATCTGGATAGCCCACACTGTCTTGAAAAAAACAAGGTGTAGCCTTTATAATGACTGTGATATAAGCTTAAAAGTAAAGGCAGTAAAAATACCCCAAAAAAGCCTAGGGCCCATAGGGTTAAGACCATACAAAGGCAACCCACCATCTGATGCGAGCCAGCTATTTGATTTGTCACCTACTTCAAACGTGGCCGAACCGATCTCTAATTGAGCTGAGGTCATGCTAATGGTAGCTGATGCGGCTCCATTGACTTGCATGAACTTGCATACATGAACTCTTTAAACACCAACCTGTTCAGAGTTTAACGTCATGTTATTGCCAACACAGCAGACTTTTTTTTTTTTTTTTTAAATTTACATGTGTGCAGAGCAGACTGCTGCAGTATAGGAAAAATACACAGGACTAGTATGAATTATGCGGTTCATTTAGAAGTGTCAGAGTTCTGAGTTGTTGTCCATGTGCTTATTATGTTAATCCCTGTGTTGTTTCTGTCACTCTCTGTAAAGAAAAGAATGTGCTATACAAATAAATGTGCGTTGCATTTCCTTGCCTTTGTCTGACCACAAACATATGTTGGATGTTTTGGTGAAAACAAGTTACAATGAGCATGGTTACATGCACACAATAATCAGATAACTGTGAATAATCAGGTAATGGTAATAATCCGATTTGACGTGTTTACGTGCACTTCAATAATCTGATAATCAGAAAAACCTGGTTTACATGATTCAGTCCTTCAGTTGGATTTCTCCTCAAGCACATGACATAAAACTCAAACTTCTTGTTACAGTAGGTACTCATATTCTTGAAAAACCTCAAAAAGTTCGCAAGTCATATATTTGCAAAATAAAGTACTCATCATGCTGACAGCTTATATTCTTACAGTACTATTTGTTTTCATCATTAACAAATACATGTGAGATCATTCTAATGTGTAGTTCATCAGTGTGGAGCCAGTTTTATATACTTTGGGTAGATTTGGAGTAAAAGTACTGCAAAGTGCAATATATGAGTGTATTGTATATAAACTTGTCACACAAAGTGCATAACATAGAAGTAAGATGAAATAAAAGTGATAATTTAAATAGTGAGAATATAAAACTATATTATTTGATGTAAAATCTTTATCTGAAAGGAAACAAAAACTGTCAGATTAACGTAGTGGAGTAGAAAGTACAATATTGCCCTCTAAAATGTTGTGGAGTGGGAGTAAAAAATAGCGAAACCCGAAAGAAACCAGATTAAAGGGTATACATGTACAGAATAATCTGACTATTGGGGAAAAAAGTTAGGTGTGTTTATCTGATTTCTCATAATCAGATAATGGCTTTTACCTGATAAAGCCTATCGGATTATGCTGTTTACATGACCACTTGAATAATCAGGTAACTCCAGAAATCAGATAATGATCGGTTTATTAGTGCGCATGTAAATGCACTCATTATTAGGTGAAACTAGATGTTGAGAAATAGGTCTGTATTTGTTACTCTTATTTACAGCAGTTTCAGGAAGTATGGCCAAACAATATTTGTCTATGGTTGAAATTACTTACAACGAAAACACTAATTTAGATAAAGTGTAATGAACATCTTGAGTAACGATATCTAGGAGAAGTGGAGCTGAGAATTTGTCAAATCCACCTCTGAGGTGGGATCCAAGTAATCCTGAAATTTGGTATCAAATTGATCCAGATCTCTGCGTTAACTTTGAAATACCCAAATGCAGACTTTATCTGGCTTAAAGGGAGGATTGCATTACCAGATCTGAATCCTGATGTGTTGAAATACCCAGTTTTCAGATCAGATCAGGATTTAATCCAATCCAGCCAGGAATATCCTGTCAGATCACTTTGAAATACTGGGCCCAGGTGATAAATAATCTCATGGATTATAGTCTTTATAAAGGAGACACATCAGAAACCTTCAGTTAAAATAATAATTAATGAAAGACAGAGACAAGCTGAGAGGATTTTATTCTGAAAAGTATCTTTAATAAAACGTTCTGACTCTGATCAGTTTGTCTACAAGCAGTTAGAATAAAGATGCAGCAGATCATATCACAGAGTAAATACAGAATATACAGCTGCAGATTATAACGTTATTAATCTGACTCAGGACCTGCTGGAAGAAGAGTTCTGTTTCCTGTTTACAAACACAAACATGTAAAAAATCCTTTTTCCTTTGGCGCCTTACAGTCATAACTGTGAGTAAAAACAACCCATGTTACCTGTCTGATGATGTCATGTCTTTATGAATGAATTAATCACTCGTTGTGGAGGGTTAATTAAACCCTTCCTCTTGTCTGGAAGGCAGTGGAGCCTTCACAGACAGCTCTCCTCCTCTTCCTCACGCCATTGGGATGACTCAGGAGCATCCTCAACTTGATGGCTGTCCTCTGATGATGTCACTTCCTGTACTTCTGGTGTGTCCTGAGACAGCTGAGGGCTGCAGAGGAGAGAGACATCTTCATCACTATCATCATAATCATCATCATCATCAGTAGTATTAACTAGTTCACAAAGAATTTTGAATAAAACTATTTGATCAGTGAATTCATATAAATGAAAATGAACATCAGAGTAATCAGTTAAAGACTCTGATCATTAATGAATGAATGAATGAATGAATCATCCAGATTTCCCAGCAGTCTTTGCTTCAAGTGAAACATGCAGTACTGTAAACATCCAGCAGAGGACTCCACACAGCAGCTGATTCAGATTATCAGCAAAGACACAAATAACAACAAACAAAAAAGCTAAACAATAAAAACTAAATCTATCAACAACAACAACAACAATGTAATACAGAAAGAACATAAACATGTTGTGTCATCATTAATCTGATGTAATAAAGAGATCCTTCTTTATGAGCCTCAGACACCTTCTTACCTGACTGCGGCCAGCGCAGCATCTCCGCTGGTTTCTATGGTGATGTCAGTGATGGGGATGATGTAAGTACCATGGGAGGGGCCTGCCTCCTCTGGCCCCGCCTCTGAAATGTGAGGGGCGGGGTGTCCTGTCAACAACATGACGAGTGATCTCGTGAGTTCATCTTCTCTGATCAATAATATGATCGGTGACATGATCAGTCACATGATCTATAACATGATCAGGAACATGATCGAAAAGATGATCAGTAACAAGATCGATAACACGATTGATGACGTAATCAGTAACACAATCAATAGCATGACGTCAGTGTGTCTCTGACCATCTGTTTCTGTCTGTCCATCAGTCTGATCACCAGCAGCTCTGGATGGACTCAGTCTAGATCCAACAACAGCTGGATGGTCTCCTTTCATGAAGTCCTCCGTCAGCCGGAGGTAACGCTTAAACACAGGAACAACAACAGGTACTGAGAGAGCTGTATCTGAGAGAACATCAGGAAGAATCAAACACAACATCAGGAAGAATCAAACATAACATCAGGAAAAATCAAACACAACATCGGGAAGAATCAAACACAACATCAGGAAGAATCAAACATAACATCAGGAAGAATCAAACACAACATCAGGAAGAATCAAACATAACATCAGGAAAAATCAAACACAACATCGGGAAGAAGCAAACATAACACCAGGAAGAGTCCAACACACAACATCAGGAAGAACCAAACATAACGCCAGGAAGAGTCAAACACACAACATCAGGAAGAACCAAACATAACACCAGGAAGAGTAAACGCACAACACCAGGAAGAATCAAACACAACACCAGGAAGAGTCAAACACACAACATCAGGAAGAATCAAACACACAACATCAGGAAGAATCAAACACAACACCAGGGAGAATCAATCATAACACCAGATAGAGTCAAACACACAACACCAGGAAGAATCAAACACAAAACATCAGGAAGAATCAATCACAACACCAGGAAGAGTCAAACACATAACACCAGGAAGAATCAAACACAAAACATCAGGAAGAATCAATCACAACACCAGGAAGAGTCAAACACACAACATCAGGAAGACTCAAACACAACACCAGGAAGAGTGAAACACAACACCAGGAAGAATCAAACACACAACACCAGGAAGGATCAAACACAAAACATCAGGAAGAATCAATCACAACACCAGGAAGAGTCAAACACACAACACCAGGAAGAATCAAACACAACACCAGGAAGAGTCAAACACACAAGATCAGGAAGAATCAAACACACAACACCAGGAAGAATCAAACACAACACCAGGAAGAGTCAAACACACAACACCAGGAAGAGTCCAACACACAACATCAGGAAGAATCAAACACAACACCAGGAAGAGTCAAACACACAACATCAGGAAGAATCAAACACACAACATCAGGAAGAATCAAACACAACACCAGGGAGAATCAATCATAACACCAGATAGAGTCAAACACAAAACACCAGGAAGAATCAAACACAAAACATCAGGAAGAATCAATCATAACACCAGATAGAGTAAAACACATAACACCAGGAAGAATCAAACACAAAACACCAGGAAGAATCAATCATAACACCAGGAAGAGTCAAACACAACACCAGAAAAAATCAAACACAACACCAGGAAGAGTCAAACACAACACCAGGAAGAATCAATCACAACACCAGGAAGAGTCAAACACACACCACCAGGAAGAATCAAACACAAAAAAACGCAGGAAGAGTCACACACAAAACATCAGGAAGAATCAATCATAACACCAGGAAGAGTCAAACACAACACCAGAAAGAATCAAACACAACACCAGGAAGAGTCAAACACAACACCAGGAAGAATCAATCACAACACCAGGAAGAGTCAAACACACAACACCAGGAAGAATCAAACACAAAACATCAGGAAGAATCAATCACAACACCAGGAAGAGTCAAACACATAACACCAGGAAGAATCAAACACGAAACATCAGGAAGAATCAAACACAACACCAGGAAGAGTCAAACACACAAGACCAGGAAGAACCAAACACAACACCAGGAGGAGTCAAACACACAAGACCAGAAAGAATCAAACACACAACACCAGGAAGAATCAAACACAAAAAGACCAGGAAGAATCAAACACACAACACCAGGAAGAATCAAACACAACACCAGGAAGAGTCAAACACACAACACCAGGAAGAATCAAACACAACACCAGGAAGAGTCAAACACACAACATCAGGAAGAACCAAACACACAACATCAGGAAGAATCAAACACAACACCAGGGAGAATCAATCATAACACCAGATAAAGTCAAACACACAACACCAGGAAGAATCAAACACAAAACATCAGGAAGAATCAATCATAACACCAGGAAGAGTCAAACACAACACCAGAAAGAATCAATCATAACACCAGGAAGAGTCAAACACAACACCAGAAAGAATCAAACACAACACCAGGAAGAGTCAAACACAACGCCAGGAAGAATCAATCACAACATCAGGAAGAGTCAAACACACAACACCAGGAAGAATCAAACACAAAACATCAGGAAGAATCAATCATAACACCAGGAAGAGTCAAACACAACACCAGGAAGAGTCAAACACAACACCAGGAAGAGTCAAACACAACACTAGGGAGAATCAATCATAACACCAGAGAGAGTCAAACACAAAACCCCAGGAAGAATCAATCATAACACCAGATACAGTCAAACACACAACACCAGGAAGAATCAATCATAACACCAGATACAGTCAAACACACAACACCAGGAAGAATCAATCATAACATCGGATAGAGTCAAACACACAACACCAGGAGGAATCAATCATAACACCAGATAGAGTCAAACACACAACACCAGGAAGAATCAATCATAACACCAGATAGAGTCAAACACAAAACGCCAGGAAGAATCAATCATAACACCAGATACAGCCAAACACACAACACTAGGGAGAATCAAACACACAACACCAGGAAGAATCGAACACAACACCAGGAAGAATCAAACACAACACTCGGGAGAATCAATCATAACACCAGATAGAGTCAAACACAAAACACCAGGAAGAATCAATTATAACACCAGATAGAGTCAAACACACAACACCAGGAAGAATCAAACACAACACCAGGAAGAATCAATCATAACACCAGATAGAGTCAAACACACAACACCAGGAAGAATCAAACACAACACCAGGAAGAATCAATCATAACACCGGATACAGTCAAACACACAACACCAGGAAGAATCAATCATAACACCAGATAGAGTCAAACACACAACACCAGGAAGAATCAAACACAACACCAGGAAGAATCAATCATAACACCGGATAGAGTCAAACACACAACACCAGGAAGAATCAATCATAACACCAGATAGAGTCAAACACAAAACACCAGGAAGAATCAATCATAACACCAGATACAGTCAAACACACAACACCAGGAAGAATCAATCATAACACCAGATAGAGTCAAACACACAACACCAGGAAGAATCAAACACAACACCAGGAAGAATCAATCATAACACCGGATAGAGTCAAACACACAACACCAGGAAGAATCAAACACAACACCAGGAAGAATCAAACACAACACTAGGGAGAATCAATCATAACACCAGAGAGAGTCAAACACAAAACCCCAGGAAGAATCAATCATAACACCAGATACAGTCAAACACACAACACCAGGAAGAATCAATCATAACACCAGATACAGTCAAACACACAACACCAGGAAGAATCAATCATAACACCAGATAGAGTCAAACACACAACACCAGGAAGAATCAAACACAACACTAGGGAGAATCAATCATAACACCAGAGAGAGTCAAACACAAAACCCCAGGAAGAATCAATCATAACACCAGATACAGTCAAACACACAACACCAGGAAGAATCAATCATAACACCAGATACAGTCAAACACACAACACCAGGAAGAATCAATCATAACACCAGATAGAGTCAAACACACAACACCAGGAAGAATCAATCATAACACCAGATAGAGTCAAACACACAACACCAGGAAGAATCAAACACAACACTAGGGAGAATCAATCATAACACCGGATAGAGTCAAACACACAACACCAGGAAGAATCAAACACACAACACCAGGAAGAATCGAACACAACACCAGGAAGAATCAAACACAACACTAGGGAGAATCAATCATAACACCAGATAGAGTCAAACACAAAACACCAGGAAGAATCAATCATAACACCAGATAGAGTCAAACACACAACAACTGGAAGAATCAATCATAACACCAGATACAGTCAAACACACAACACCAGGAAGAATCAATCATAACACCAGATAGAGTCAAACACACAACACCAGGAAGAATCAAACACAACACCAGGAAGAATCAATCATAACACCGGATAGAGTCAAACACACAACACCAGGAAGAATCAATCATAACACCAGATAGAGTCAAACACAAAACACCAGGAAGAATCAATCATAACACCAGATACAGTCAAACACACAACACCAGGAAGAATCAATCATAACACCAGATAGAGTCAAACACACAACACCAGGAAGAATCAAACACAACACTAGGGAGAATCAATCATAACACCAGAGAGAGTCAAACACAAAACCCCAGGAAGAATCAATCATAACACCAGATACAGTCAAACACACAACACCAGGAAGAATCAATCATAACACCAGATACAGTCAAACACACAACACCAGGAAGAATCAATCATAACACCAGATACAGTCAAACACACAACACCAGGAAGAATCAATCATAACACCAGATACAGTCAAACACACAACACCAGGAAGAATCAATCATAACACCAGATACAGTCAAACACACAACACCAGGAAGAATCAATCATAACACCAGATAGAGTCAAACACACAACACCAGGAAGAATCAAACACAACACCAGGAAGAATCAATCATAACACCGGATAGAGTCAAACACACAACACCAGGAAGAATCAATCATAACACCAGATACAGTCAAACACACAACACCAGGAAGAATCAATCATAACACCAGATAGAGTCAAACACACAACACCAGGAAGAATCAATCATAACACCAGATAGAGTCAAACACACAACACCAGGAAGAATCAAACACAACACTAGGGAGAATCAATCATAACACCAGAGAGAGTCAAACACAAAACCCCAGGAAGAATCAATCATAACACCAGATACAGTCAAACACACAACACCAGGAAGAATCAATCATAACACCAGATACAGTCAAACACACAACACCAGGAAGAATCAATCATAACACCAGATAGAGTCAAACACACAACACCAGGAAGAATCAAACACAACACTAGGGAGAATCAATCATAACACCAGATAGAGTCAAACACACAACACCAGGAAGAATCAATCATAACACCAGATACAGTCAAACACACAACACCAGGAAGAATCAATCATAACACCAGATACAGTCAAACACACAACACCAGGAAGAGTCAATCATAACACCAGATAGAGTCAAACACACAACACCAGGAAGAATCAAACACAACACCAGGAAGAATCAATCATAACACCGGATAGAGTCAAACACACAACACCAGGAAGAATCAATCATAACACCAGATAGAGTCAAACACACAACACCAGGAAGAATCAATCATAACACCAGATACAGCCAAACACATAACACCAGGAAGAATCAAACACAACACCAGGAATAGTCAAACACACAACACCAGGAAGAATCGAACACAACACCAGGAAGAGTCAAACACACAAGACCAGGAAGAATCAAACACACAAAATCAGGAAGAATCAAAAACAACACTAGGGAGAATCAATCATAACACCAGATAGAGTCAAACACAAAACACCAGGAAGAATCAATCATAACACCAGATACAGTCAAACACACAACACCAGGAAGAATCAATCATAACACCAGATACAGTCAAACACACAACACCAGGAAGAATCAATCATAACACCAGATACAGTCAAACACACAACACCAGGAAGAATCAATCATAACACCAGATACAGTCAAACACACAACACCAGGAAGAATCAATCATAACACCAGATACAGTCAAACACAAAACACCAGGAAGAATCAATCATAACACCAGATACAGTCAATCACACAACACCAGGAAGCATCAAACACACAACATTAGGAAGAATCAATCATAACACCAGGAAGAGTCAAACACAACACCAGAAAGAATCAAACACAACACCAGGAAGAGTCAAACACAACACCAGGAAGAATCAATCACAACACCAGAAAGAATAAAACACACAACACCAGGACGGATCAAACACAACACCAGAACATAAAATGTGATGAAGTTTTATTTTTCTCTGTCGTTATGAAAAGTTATTCCAGTTTGTCTTTCTGCTGAAGACAGGGAAATTTGTCCTAAAGCTGCTGCCGAATTTATCTCCCCGACCATAACGAAGCAGTTTCATGCAGCTGTGACAGAGGGGACAGACAGAGTTACACTCTGTGACGGGGGAGGAGGATTGTTCGGTTTTGGGAAGAAAGTGTTTGTGTCAAACAGGAAACAGTAACAAGTTGGCCTTCCTGTAATGAAGTTTTTGTTGTGAGTTTGATTGAACAGACTGACCTAGGACGAATCATAATAAAGTGACTTGGTACCTTTTTGTAGTCGTCAGTCAACGTGTTGCCAAAGGAGACGACCAATGAGGAGAAAGAAGGTCTAGACTGAGGTTTCTCCTCCCAACACTGTCTCATCAGGTCGTAACTGAGGACACACAGAGACAGACATGAGGACACCTCAGACTGAAGTGATCCACTGTGTGAAGAGCACAGAGCTTCACTTCAGGTGACCTGATTGGCTGAATGAACTCAAAGTAGGCGTGGAGATGAAACAGATGATGTCATAATAACAGTAAAGAGAAGCGTGTGGAGCTCAGTCTGACTCATACATGTTGTGCGAAGCGTGATCAGGTCGACTCATCCTGTATCCTCTCTTCAGGGATGAGTAGAACTCCTGGGTCATGGGGAGGTCAGGGTACGGGCTCCCACCTGGGACAAAACACACATCACGCCGCAGTGAGGCAGATGGAAAATGGGTGGACTGGTGTGTGCACTGGTCTAAACTGGTTTACCCAGAGAGAAGATTTCCCACAGTAAGACTCCGTAGGACCAGACGTCACTTTGAGAGCTGTAAATGTTCTGGAAGATGCTCTCTGGAGACATCCACTTCACTGGCAGGAAGCTCTGAAAATTACAGGCTACAGTTTTTACCGTCTGTTTATGAAACTACGATTGTTTATTAATAATCAATGTCATTCACTGACGTTTCCTCGGGCGACGTAGTCCTGGTCTTTCGTCAGATCTCTGGCCAAACCAAAGTCACAGATCTTCACCAGCTTCCCCTCACACACCAGGACGTTCCTCGCTGCCAGGTCTCTGTGGACACACTGTGGGACAACAGAGTGACACTTGTCAATACACAGCAAAACATGTTAACCCACACCACAACACCTTAACACACAACACAACACCTAAACACACAACACAACACATGAACACACAACACATGAACACACAACACAACACCTAAACACACAACACAACACGTGAACACACAACACATGAAAACACAACACCTGAACACTGAATACAACATCTGGGGTCCGTTTCACAAAGCAGGTTCAACAAACTCTGAGTCTAACCCTGAACTCTGAGTTGATCTACTCTGAGAGAGGAAACTCTGAGTTTCCGGTTCCAGAAAAGCTGACTTGAATCAGTTTAATCAACTCTGAGTAGTTTCACCTGGAGTTAAGTGCTTGCATCACAACTATAAAAAGCCATCATCAATGGAGCCCCGATTCGATGAGTCACCATGGCAACGGGGAAGAGGAGGGCTGCGTTTTTTCACCCCACTAGAATTAGAAATCTTAATGCGCTCATACAACGAGTTTGCACATGTTTTCAAAAAGAAGTGCAACACCGCTGCAGCTGCCAAAGAGGGAGACGGCGCGGGAGAACAGTGCTGCTCAGGTCAATGCTTAAGTTTAAATGTAGTCCTTTGCAATCACAATAATATTACAGGGGAAAACTGCTTGAATGGTAGCCTATTAATTTATTTAATTTAGGTGCAATCCCGCAGGGGAGAAGCGCACTTGGCAGCAGTTTAGGATGAAATATAAAAACATTGTTCAAACAAGTAAGACCTCGGCATAATCTCATGGGGGTACCTCATTTTGACCATGTTTTACATTGTAAAGTAAATATTAAGTGGCTGTTTGACTGTGCAGTTGTTTTATCGCCAACATAATGCTGTTTTCACACACATAAATTCGAATAATGATCGTTAGGAGTGAGTGGGGCCACACTCACTCCTAATGACCATCTTTCACTAGTGTGACTCACCTGACCCAAACAATGGTCCAGTGAAACTCCACTAACGAAGTATTGTCTTATGAGGATGGTGGGTGTACACCTCCACAGAGGTTAAAAACCTGAGTCTTACTCCACTGTTTGTCAGACTAGTGAGGACTAGTCAGACTGATGCGTTGAGAACTGATGAAGCTGCTTGGATAAGAGGGGAAACGTCTTCTAGACAAAATCAAAGTCCAGTTGCCTACGATTTAATTATTGCCAGAATGGAATTTACCTGGATAAATGAGAATATCCACAGACACACACATAAACGTCTTCTCATCTATATCATGTTCTGTTAAATAATTAAGCCTATTTAAACTAACACAGACTTCTACTCAGCCAACAGAAAGAAGGCAGATGCCCGTAAAACGAGCACACTTTTCTGACCGCTCTGCATACAGTTGCCTTACTCAAGTGCTCAGCATCTCCGACATTGTACAAAAAACTTCCATTTGCAAAGAAACGCAGCGCAACACACAATATCTGCTGGGATGTGAGAGCATGACTGCGATTGGTAATGTTGCAAATGTAAGGACGGATTAGGTTGTGTATGTAGATGATGGACTGTGACGTGAAACAATACCGCTCACAAAGATAATTGTCTGGAAATGCTAAAACATCTACCCGCAGTCTGATAACCATTTCCCGACGAATATTTAATTCCCTGCGCAGTGATGCTGCACCTTCATCCACGGGATCGTTATCAAACGGACATGCCATGTTAGTGAAAAAAGTCGCCACCTACTGTACCTAATGGACTTCTAATATACTGACTCTGATTTTTTTAATGATTTTTTTAAAATGACAGACGGCAGAACTAGGCTATGCCAAAACTCGCCTGCTGACTGAATGAATGAGGAAATCAAATGGAGTGTGTGGCTCTGAAAGAGGGCGGAGACAGAGAGAAACTCGAGGTTCATTGAGAAAAACCTGGTCCCGACCAGGTTAGGTTCATAGAGTCTGTTACGACGGTAACTGACCAAGAGCTTAAGTTACCTCTCTCTGAAACAGGCTCGAGTTACCCCTCTTTCTCTGGTTTGAGTTACCTCCCTTTTTGAAACGGAAAACTCAGAGTTTCCCTCATTTCAGGGTTAACAGACTCTGAGTTTTCACTAAACTTGCTTTGTGAAATGGACCCCTGAACACACAACGCAACACATGAACACACAACACGTGAACACACAACACAACACAACACCTGAACACACAACAACTGAACACACAACACAACATCTGAACACACAACACAACACATGATCACACAACACAACACCTGAACACACAACACGTGAACACACCACACATGAACACACAACACAACATCTGAACACACAACACAACACCTGAACACACTACACATGAACACACAACACAACACCTCAACACAAAACACATGAACACACAACACAACACATGAAACTTCATTCATTCACTGACTGATGTGCTGACGTATTGCGGTAAGCAAGTTGTGTCATTTCCGGTGTTTCTGTGACAGCGTCTCTGAACTGCTCTGGTGGATCCTACTAGCCTGCTTTCTGCTTTCTCACTTCAGTTGCTTTAATGTCTACTTCAAGTCTTAACCCACACTGGTTCTGTTTCAGCACTTATAGCTCTCCTCCTTTTTGCGACTTCCCTGCTAATCTCTTAGCTGTTGTTTGCACGTCATTAGCCTTGGTACCTACATTAGCTTCACAGTTAGCGATGGCTTCTCCCTCTGCTCTCTCTTGCTCAGTGTGCCAAATGTTCAGTTATGCTTCTGCCTCCTTTAGCGACAGTGGTAATTGTAATAAGTGTAGCTTATTTGCTGCGTTGGAGGCGAGGCTTAGTGAATTAGAAGCGCGGCTCCGCACCATCGAAAACCATTCAGTAGCTGCGGTAGTTAGCCAGCCCCCTGTAGCCGGTGCGGAGCCACATAGCATAGCCTTAGCCTCTGCTAACTGTCCTCCGGCAACTCCTGTTCAGCCGGGAGGTTGGGTTACGGTTCACCAGAAGCACAGCTCCAAGCCGAAGCCCACTGCTCACCACCAGCCTGTTCACGTTTCCAACCGCTTTTCCCCACTCAGCAACACACCCGCTGAGGATAAAACTCTGGTTATTGGCAGCTCTATTCTGAGAAACGTGAAGTTAGCAACACCAGCGACCAAAGTCAAATGTATCCCTGGGGCCAGAGCAGGTGACATCGAGTCAAATTTAAAACTGCTGGCTAAAGCTAAACATAGATCCAGTAAGATTGTTATTCACGTCAGCGGTAATGACACCCAGTTACGCCAATCGGAGGTCACTAAAATTAATATTGCCTCGGTGTGTGAATACGCAAAAACAATGTCGGACTCCGTAGTTTTCTCTGGACCCCTCCCAAATCTGACCACTGATGACATGTTTAGCCGCATGTCATCATTTAATCGCTGGCTGTCCAGGTGGTGTCCAGCAAACAATGTGGGTTTCGTTAATAATTGGCAAACTTTCTGGGGAAAACCTGGTCTTATTAGGAGAGACGGCATTCATCCCACTTTGGATGGAGCTGCTCTCATTTCTAGGAACCTGGTAAACTTTATTAGTAATTTAAATCCTTGACAACCCAGAGTTGAGACCAGGACTCAGAGTCGCAGTACTAAACGCCTCTCTGAGCTTCTAGTTCAGTTATCCAGCCATAGTTTTCATACATTTATAGAAACGGTGTCTGTCCCCCGACC
The DNA here is from genome assembly GCA_013133815.1 of Cromileptes altivelis. Classification (NCBI taxonomy): domain Eukaryota; kingdom Metazoa; phylum Chordata; class Actinopteri; order Perciformes; family Serranidae; genus Cromileptes; species Cromileptes altivelis. Next base: position 42,972,472 of record CM023143.1, on the reverse strand, counting down.
ACCTAAATTATTTAAATCCAAAATTAAACAAAGAGGAGTTGTGCATAACAACCTCATAAAAATTAAAACCTCTTCTGTGACAGAAAGACAAAACAGGAGAATTAAATGCGGACTGTTAAATATCAGGTCTCTGTCGTCTAAAGCAGTGTTAGTGAAGAAATTAATATCAGATAATCATATTGATTTACTCAGTCTCACTGAAACCTGGCTGTGTCAAGATGAATATGTTAGTCTAAATGAGTCCACTCCTCCCAGTCATAATAATACCCACATTCCTCGAGGCAGCGGCCGAGGAGGGGGAGTTGCAGCCATTTTTAACTCTAGTCTGTTAATCAGCCCTAAACCTAAACTAGATTATAATTCATTTGAAAGCCTCGTTCTTAGTCTTTTACATCCGACCTGGAAAACCTCGCAGCCACTTTTATTTGTTATAGTGTACCGTGCTCCTGGCCCATATTCTGAATTTGTATCTGAATTCTCAGAGTTTTTATCCAGTTTAGTTCTTAAATCAGATAAAGTTATTATTGTAGGCGATTTTAACATTCATGTCGACGTTGATAATGACTCCCTGGCTACCGCGTTTATCTCATTATTAGACTCCATTGGCTTCAGTCAAGGTGTACATGAACCCACTCACTGTTTTAACCATACCTTCGATCTAGTTCTGACGTATGGAATTGAAATTGATAACCTAACAGTCTTTCCACAGAATCCGTCGCTATCTGATCATTATTTGATTACTTTTGATTTTTTACTCGATTACACGCCACTCAGCAACAGTTACTATACTAGATGTTTATCAGATAGTGCTGTCACAAAATTTAAGGAAAAGATTACTCCGTCGTTAAATTCAATACCAATACCTTCAGTAACAGAGGTTTCCCGTACCGACTTTAACCTCTCCTGAATTGATCATCTTGTCGATAGCGCCGTAGGCTCGCTGCGAACAACACTTGATTCTGTAGCTATTCTTAAGAAGTTAACAAAGCAAAGAAAGTTTGCTCCTTGGTATAACTCTCAAACCCGTAAGTTAAAACAAATATCGTGAAAATTTGAAAGGAATTGGCGATTAACCAAACTGGAAGAATCTCGTTTAATCTGGGCAGACAGTCTCAAAACTTATAAGAGGGGCCTCCGCAATGCCAGAGCAAACTATTACTCAGCAGGTCTTTCCTTTAGTTAACACTCATATTAGACATGATCAATATATCCTTATTAACAGGCTATGTACCACAGTCTTTTAAGGTAGCTGTAATTAAACCTCTACTAAAAAAGCCCACCCTGGATCCAGAGGTGTTAGCCAACTATAGACCAATATCTAATCTTCCCTTTATGTCAAAGATGAAACGGGTGTGGTATGGACCCAAATGCAGTACACAGGCACTCAGAAACAGTTGGTAATGACCCTTATTTTCACCACAGCAAACAAGGTACGGAGCAGATAGAATAAACACAGAATAAAGTTCGTTCTTCGGGCTGAAAGCCCTCACACAGTCTCTGGGGCTCAGATGAGGGGAAGAGATGCGGCCAGAGTCGGCCGTGGAACCGAGGGGAAGCTCCTTAGCCCCCGGCTCCAAACAGTTCAGTTCTCTTTTGGTGTGAGGGGAAGAGAAGTAGCTTACTTCAGCCGATGACAATGAGGAGGAAGCTCCGTGGCCCGAAGAGCCGGCTGCACGTGCGGAGGTGCCGACGGGGAGAGAGCAGGAGTGATCGGAGGCAGGCGGGGGGGTCGTAGTCAGATGAGCAGTCCGCGAAGGCAGAGGCAACGATGGGGAGCAGGCAGGAGGATAGACAAGGCCAGGCGGAGGAGTCGTTACCAGCCGAGCAGTCAGATACCAGAAACGCTGAGGCAGAGCACGAGGTCAGGGACAGAGGGCAGGTGAGTTTACCGGGAGGCAGACGAGGAGAGCAGGTCGGGAACAGGCAGAGTCGGCACCGGGGGATCAGACAAGAGATGAATGCTGGAAAGACGCTGAAGAACAATCTGGCAACGAGTGAGAGTGCTGGAGAGGCTTATATGCAGGGCTGATGATGATGATGAGCTGCAGCTGTGTAGGCAGGTGAGCAGAGTTGGGCTGATGAGGTGGGCATGGCTGGCAGGTAGAGTGGAGCAAAGGGAGGGAGAGTGGAAAATCACTGCAGCAGAGTGACAGGAGGGGAATGACAGAAAGGGACTGTGACAAAAGATCCTTGAGAAAGTAGTCGCAGACCAGCTGTGTGATTTTCTCCATGATAATAATTTATTTGAGGAATTTCAGTCAGGATTTAGAGTGCATCATAGCACTGAGACAGCACTAGTTAAAATTACAAATGACCTTCTGATTGCTTCAGACAAAGGACTTGTCTCTGTACTTGTTTTATTAGATCATAGTGCGGCGTTTGACACTTTTGACCATCAAATTCTACTGCAGAGACTGGATCACTTAATTGGCCTAAAAGGTTCTGCACTAAGCTGGTTTAAATCTTATTTATCTGATCGTTTTCAGTTTGCTGACGTTCATAATGAATCATCCTTACGTACCAAAGTTTGTTTTGGAGTTCTGCAAGGTTCTGTGCTCGGACCAATCCTATTTACTCTATATATGCTTCCTTTAGGTAACATCATTAGAAATCACTCTATAAATTTCCATTGTTATGTGGATGATACACAGTTGTATTTATCGATGAAGCCAGAAGAAAGTAATCAATTAACTAAACTCCATAACTGCCTTAAAGACATAAAAGCTTGGATGAGCACCAATTTCCTGATGTTAAATTCAGACAAAACTGAAGTCATTGTTCTTGGCCCCAAACAACTCAGAGACTCTTTATCTGATGACATAGTTTCTCTAGATGGCATTGCTCTGGCCTCTAGCACTACCGTAAGAAACCTCGGAGTAACATTTGATCAAGATTTGTCTTTTAATTCTCATTTAAAACAAACCTCACGGACTGCATTTTTTCATCTGCGGAATATTGCAAAAATTAGGCCTATCCTGACCCGAAAAGATGCGGAAACATTGGTCCACGCTTTTGTTACCTCTAGGCTGGATTACTGTAACTCTCTATTATCAGGTAGCTCTAGTAAGTCAGTAAAAACTCTCCAGCTAATTCAGAATGCAGCAGCACGTGTACTAACAGGAACTAAGAAACGAGATCATATTTCTCCTGTTTTAGCTTCTCTGCACTGGCTCCCTGTAAAATCCAGAATTGAATTTAAAATCCTACTGTTAACTTATAAAGCTCTAAATGGTCAAGCTCTGTCATATCTTAGAGAGCTCATAGTGCCATATTACCCCACCAGAACACTGCGCTCTGAGAACGCAGGGTTACTCGTGGTCCCTAAAGTCTCCAAAAGTAGATCAGGAGCCAGAGCCTTCAGCTATCAGGCTCCTCTCCTGTGGAATCATCTTCCTGTTACGATCCGGGAGGCAGACACCGTCTCCACATTTAAGACTAGACTTAAGACTTTCCTCTTTGATAAAGCTTATAGTTAGGGCTGGCTCAGGCTTGCCCTGTACCAGCCCCTAGTTAGGCTGACTTAGGCCTAGTCTTTGTGCTCCACTGTCTCTCAGATTAACTCATATCACAGCGGTGCCTGGACAGCGTGACGTGTGTGGTTGTGCTGCTGCCGTGGTCCTGCCAGATGCCTCCTGCTGCTGCTGCCATCATTAGTCATTAGTCATACTTCTACTGTTATTATACACATATGACTATTGTCACACATGTATACTGCCAGATATTAATACATACTTTCAACATATTGTACCACAGTAGCCAGAACTACAACTATAATATTATTACTTTCATTAACGTTGTTGTAAGCTACTGTCATTACCTGCATCTCTCTCTCTCTCTCTCTCTCTGTCTCATTGTGTCATGCGGATTACTGTTAATTTATTATGCTGATCTGTTCTGTACGACATCTATTGCACGTCTGTCCGTCCTGGAAGAGGGATCCCTCCTCAGTTGCTCTTCCTGAGGTTTCTACCATTTTTTTTTCCCCGTTAAAGGGTTTTTTGGGGGAGTTTTTCCTGATCAGCTGTGAGGGTCCAAAGGACAGAGGGATGTCGTATGCTGTAAAGCCCTGTGAGGCAAATTGTGATTTGTGATATTGGGCTTTATAAATAAAATTGATTGATTGATTGATGAGCACACAACACCTGAACACACAACACATGAGCACACAACACGTGAATACACAACACTACACATGAACACACAACTCAACACATGAGCACATAACCCCTGAACACACAACACATGAACACACAACACGTGAAAACACAACACAACACATGAACACACAAACCATGAACACACAACACATGAGCACACAACACATGAACACACAACCCATGAACACACAACACTACACATGAACACACAACACATGAACACACAACACGAGCACACAACACAACCCATGAACACACAACACATGAGCACACAACCCATGAACACACAACACATGAGCACACAACACATGAACACACAAACCATGAACACACAACACATGAGCACACAACACATGAACACACAAACCATGAACACACAACACATGAGCACACAACACATGAATACACAACACATGAACACACAACACCAGAACACACAATACATGAACATGCAGCAGTGTTGATGACTGAGTGACGTACGTTTCTGGAGGACAGGAAGTCCATGGCCTGAGAGATCTGGTAGGAGAAACTGAGGAGGTCGTTGAGACTGAGGACAGGAGAGTCACTGAGGAGGACAGCTGACACCTCCTGCTGGTCTGAAGGAGAAGGACATGATCAGTTACAGGTTTAATGCTCCTTCCCACTGAGCAAGCAACGTCTGTGGACGTCCAAGTCTAGTTGATATCATGTCCACAGACGTGATATCAACTAGACTTGGACGTCCACAGACGTTGCTTGCTCAGTGGGTTATACTTCATCCTGTTTCACTCAGACCTGTTGTCCTCCATCATGGACACTCTCTGTCCCATCTAGTGGTAGTGAGACCACAATGCACTAATTCATGTAAAAACAAGATGGCTGCCATCTCTGTAGAGTCAGTCTGCAGCTGATCCTGAGACAGACGTGGACAAAACCTGATCAGAGTTTATGTTAATGATTCTGTCGTCAAAGATCAAAATAAAGATCCTGTCTTTAACACTGTGACGTCCTTCAGTTTGAACATATAAAACACATGAATGTAAACACATGTTATATGTACAGTATTTGTACACAGAATATGTCATGTATCACCTGTGGGCGTGTAGGGTGTCTCGTAGACCGCAGACTCAATATCGGCATAGCTGAGCTCCTTCATTGCCACATATTGAACGCTCTCCTCTTTATTCATGTCCATGTACCCTCCATCACTCTCACTGCAGGGACAGACAGAGAGACAGACAGCGTCAACTTCAGAGACAGACAGGTAGAGATAGAGAGACAGGTGTGTGTGTGTGTGTGTGTGTGTGTGTGTGTGGGTGTGTGTGTGTGTTGACCTCTTGGTGTGTGTGTCACTCTGTAGAAAGGTGTGTTTGTTCCTCTGCAGGTAGTTCACCAGGTCTCCATGACGACAAAACTCAGTGATGAGATATACAGGACCTGGACAGACAGACAGACAGACAGACAGACAGAGAGCCAGTTGATGTGTCCTGTATGATCAGCTGTAGTTCTCTGTTCCTCCACAGGGTGGCATCACTGCAGAGCTCTAACCTGGTGAGACCATCCTGATGTTGTGAGCTCTATGCTCAGTCTCTGTCTGGACTCACTGACGCCTCACACACCCGATAATTCAAATCCAATCAGAGCCAATCAGGGATCAGCACTGTAGGCACTAACTCTGACATTAGTGAACACAATAATGAAGGATGTTACTGCAGACACAGAGTAAATAACAACAAGTAAACAACATTTTTTTAAGATGGTGTCAGGTGCACCTGGTGCGTTTGGAGCTCTGGTAGCAGTATCAGTTTATGCTGTGTTTTTAAGCATTTTAGGTCACCTTTTTAAAAATTCTGAGGAGTGCTTTGGATATGATACGTTTACGCAGCTAAGAACTGAGTGTTTGGACGAAATCTGTCGCCTGTCAGTCAAAGCTGACAAGCTTTGTGGATATGGCAGTGTTGCCTGGATCACCTTGCAGTCTAAAGCCGCATTCAAAGCAAGTTCCATAGGAACCCAGCGACCTGCTGGGTTCCTCTGCCTTCGGCAAAATAATACCAATCTGCCTACTGCTTTCAGGAGATATCCATCAGTGTCCGGGCCCTACAAACTTGCAAACAGCAAAACACCAGCAAAATAAGCCTAACATCAGCAGCAGCGGCTGCTGCCCTAACTGCGGAAAGGTGGTAAGGAGGAGGAGTGTGCCTTTTTATAAGGACTGACATAACTTTCAATCCGCGTCATGATCTACAGGTGGATGGCTTGGAGGCAGCTTGGGTGGAGTTAATTCCTCCTAAAACCAAGCCCATCATTGTAGGTGTCTGTTACTGCTCACCTAAACAAACAGACTTATATGAACTCCTTGAATCTGTCTGTTGTAAAACCAATATTTGCCTAGAGAAAGAATGTGTCATCATGGGTGATTTTAATACAAATGTCTCTGTAAGGTGTCTGGTTTACAGCAATTAATTACTGAGCTGACTAGTTTGTCTATTAATAGCCAGTCCCTTCTTGACTTGATTTTAGTATCTGACTGTGGAATGATATTTCACTCAGGTGTGTTGGGTGTGGCTTTCAGTGATCATAATGCATTTTTTTGCACACGCAAGAAAATGAAATCTCAGCCAATAAATGAGCATTGTTCCATCAAATACAGATGAACCAAACAGTACTCTGATGAGGTGTTTAATCAAAGGCTATCTGAGAGAAACTGGTTGGATGTACTCGAATGTAATGATGTTGACAAAGCTTGGGATTTGTTCAAGCAGCATTTCATAGCTGTTCTTGATAAAGTTGCACCAATGAGGGAAACAAGAATTAAGCACAGAAGTGCATGTTGGATGTCCTCTGAAATCGTTGATCTGATCACACATTATCCCCTCCAGGTTTCTTAGGGATAGTGCCGGGGTTACATCTAGTATTTTTACCTATGTCATAAATCCGTCCATAAGTCAAGGTGTTTTCCCAAACGATATGAAGAATGCTAGGATGGTTCCGCTCTTAAAGAAAAATAGCAGAGCTGATGTTAGGAATTATAGGCCAGTCTGTCAACTATATCAAATATTTTTGAGCATCTTGTGTATAAACAGGTGGAGGAGTATCTCATCAGGCATGATCTATTATATGAGCTCCAGTCTGGTTTTAGAGCTGCATATTCTACTGACACCTGTCTCATTCAGCTCTTCGACTATGTGCGTCAGAATTTTGATCTAGGAAATTATGTTGGTATGCTTCTACTTGACTTGCAAAAAGCATTCGATACTGTGAACCATGACATTTTGATTTCTAAATTACAGTGCATGGGTTTTAGATACTCAGCACTCAAATGGTTCACTTCTTACCTAACGGATAGGACACAAGTATGCAATGTTGAGGGGACCCTCTCTGATCCACAGAGTATAACATGCGGGGTGCCCCAAGGTTCGTTCCTGGGGCCCCTGTTATTTTTAATATACATAAATGACATGTCAGCTGCGGTACGGTGCAAGTTGCTATTATATGCCGATGATTCTGCTTTACTTGTCCCAGGGTGTAATTTTAAAGACATTGAAATACTCTTCGCATAGAGTTTGAGTCTGTCTGCCAGTGGCTTGTAGACAATAAGCTCTCTATGCATCTGGGCAAGACTGAATCAATCTTGTTTGGTACAATCAGGAAGTTAATAAAATCAAATACTTTAAAGGTGATGTGTAATGGGTCTGAAATTGTGTCTAAATCAAGTGTCTCATATTTGGGTCTAACATTGGATCAATCACTTATAGGTGAATCCATTGCAGCCAAAATTTTAGCCAAACGTGCCTGTAAGTTGAAGTTTTTATATCGCAAGACAAATCTTTTTGATTTTTCTGTAAAGAAATTATTGGTATTAACTCTGATTCAGTGTCATGTGGATTTTGCTTGCTCTGCATGGTTTTCTGGATTGACTGTGAAACTTTAAAACAAATTCCAAGTGCTGCAAAACAGGGAGGGCAGGGAGGAGTTTACAAGAACATGTCTACTACCTGTACATCTAAGAGTAGAACAACTTAAGCTGAACCATATGTTTAACATTGTCATGCCCCCAAATATTTATGCTCTAATGTATCCATGGTCCACACTAGGGCCAGCATCTGCTCCTGCATAGTTCCTAGAGCTAATAATGCAGTTAAAAACTCTTTCTTTTACACTGGTATCATGGCATGGAATAGTTTGCCCAATTGCTGCAAAACGCTTCTCATCACGAGGGATTTTTAAAAGACAGGTCAAGTGGATTTTATGGAACGAGGTGGATATTTATTGATGAATTGGATAGTTTTTTACAACTGTTTCATTTTTACTGTATGTATTTTTAGTCTGAGTTTGTCTGCTTCTTGTTTATTTGTTTCTTGTGTGTAAACACCAAGGACCATGCTGGAAATAAGTATTGTACTTTAGCATGTCATCCTTAGGATTACTGTCTTATCATCTTCCTGAAATAAATCAATCAGTCAATCAACAACAACAACAGTTTGACCTCACAGAGATTCTCAGAGGAAACAACGTTGTCATCGTTCTTCTGACAGATTTGAGAAAAGCCTGTCAGCTGACTCGATTTTCCTGGTGTTCTGTTTCTCTGTTTGGCTGAAGGAGTTTGTCTGTCCAGGTGAGTACTCCTGAAAGTGTGTGAGGTGTCAGAGGCCAGACTAGTACAAACAACATGTAGAGCTCACAACATCAGGCCGTCTCACCAGGCTCTCAGCTCACAGACGAGTTAGTTAGTTCATTGGTTCGTTAAACAAACTGTGAGATTAGATCAGATTAATGTGGATTAACTCAAGATTAGACGATGAACCTCCTGAGACCTCAGCTTCTGTGTGGTCTGAATCTTTAATGTCTCTGAGCTGTTTGGGATCAGTCGGACCTGATGAATAGAAAAACTTAACGTTGTCTTTAAACAGGAAGTAGTTTTAGAAAAAACTGATGTCCTCATATGAGGACGTTTAATTTCAACACACACAGTGTGTCATAAAGGATCAAACTGTTAATTTCAATATCTGAACGTTGTTGTGAAAAATCTTTTGTGATTTGTTTGTAACTGTGGATGAATTTTCTTTGCTCCATACTCTGAGCAAGGTCTGTCCTTTTGTCTGTAGAGACAGTCTGACAATAATAAAGTCCCAGTGTCCTTTACAAACATTATTTAGCATAAATAAAGTCTGAACCATAAACTCTGATCATGTTTTTTCCATGTCTGTCTCAGGATCAGCTGCAGACTGACTTGGCAGAGATGGCAGCCATCTTGTTTTACATGGATTAGTGTATTGTGGTCTCACTGCCACTAGGTGGAACAGAGAGTGTCCATGATGGAGGACAACAGGTCTGAGTGAAGCAGGATGAAACCCAGAATGAGACGTTGTGTCGGCCTGCTCCTCTGCCTGCTCTCTGGCTTTCTCACTTCCCTGGGTGGAAGTTGTGGGCAGGTTGTCAGGCCAGTTTGCCTCACCTGTGTGTATGTGGACCAGGGTATTGAAGGGCTGTCTAAACTGGCATTCTCCCTCTTGCAGCTTGCTGGTTTCCAGCTGCCATGAGGAACTAAGTATTGATTCCTCCTGCATTCAACACTTTGATACAGCACACTCCACTCACCCATACACTGCATACATGACTGACACTTAACATTTAATCTCACTCATACTTTTTGGTTTATTTTGATCTAATTTCAATTTAAATGATTTAGTAATAAATTATATTTTGATTTGGTACTTCATGTGTGGACTCCCTTGTTGGCACTAACTGGCCCAGTTTGTGACAATGTCCTCATGTGAGGACGCAGGGTCTCAGGAGGTTCAGTAAGGATTAGTTCAGGATCCAAGTGCTCACCTCCTCTGGTGCATGCTCCGAGCAGGTTGACCACGTTCAGGTGAGGACCGAGATGAACCAACACCTTCAACTCCGACATCAAAGACTGAACAATACCACTGCTGGCTGAACACACACACACACACAAACACAGATGACGTTACAGAATTGATTTCAGGACTGAAGTTAATCAGTAATCAGTCTGACAGGTACATACGTTTCACCATCTTAACGGCTGCTTTAGTCGTAGAATGAGAGTGAAGCAGACCGGAGACAGTCGCCTCGACAACACGACCAAACGCACCTGAACCCAACACCCGACCTGGAGACAGACAGGCAGACAGAATAAGAGATTTCTGATCCACAGTTGTCTGTGGGGATTAAGAAGTATCAGTACCTAGTACTCAGAGTATTACCTAGGACTACGTTGTCTCGTGGTACTTCCCAGGTGGAGTTGTAGGGCAGGTGGGCGGGGTCAAGGTAGGTGTACTGCTGTCCGTCAGGACTCACCGACTCAATCACCTTCCAACGAACTTCATAACGAGGTTTCTAACAAAATGGAAGAACTGTGTCAAATAAAAGATTCTGCTGAGGTACTGCTGTTACACTGAACTACAAACTACTGAAACACTGAAACTACAAATTACTGTGACACTGACACTACAAACTACTGCAGCTCTGAAACTGCAAACTACTGTAACACTGAAACTACAAACTACTGTAACACTGAAACTACAAACTCCTGTCACACTGAAACTACAAACTACTGCAGCACTGAAAGTACAAACTACTGTCACACTGAAACTACAAACTACTGTAACACTGAAACTACAAACTACTGCAGCACTGAAACTACAAAGCACTGTAACACTGAACGACAAACTACTGTAGTACTGAAACGACAAACTACTGAAACACTGAAACTACAAACAACTGTAGCACTGAAACTACAAATTACTGTAACACTGAAACTACAAACTACTGCTGTAACACTGAAACTACAAACTACTGTAGCACTGAAACTACAAATTACTGCAGGACTGAAACTACAAAGAACTGTAACACTGAAACTACAATCTACTGTAACACTGAAACTACAAAGAACTGCAACAATGAAACTACAAAACTACTCTGACACTGAAACTACAAACTACTGTAGCACTGAAACTACAAACTACTGTTGCACTGAAACTACAAACTACTGTAACACTGAAACTACAAAGAACTGTCACACTGAAACTACAAAGAACTGTTGCACTGAAACCACAAAACTACTGTAACACTGAAACTACAAACTACTGTAGCACTGAAACTACAAACTACTGTAACACTGAAACTACAAACTCCTGTCACACTGAAACTACAAACTACTGCAGCATTGAAACTACAAACAACTGTAACACTGAAACTATCAAGTACTGCAGCACTGAAACTACAACCTACTGTTACACTGAAACTACAAACTACTGTAGCACTGAAACTACAAATTACTGTTACACTGAAACTACAAACTACTGCCACAGTGAAACTACAAAGAACTGTAACACTGAAACTAAAATCTACTGTAACAGTGAAACTACAAAACTACTGTAACAATGAAACTACAAACTACTGCAGCACTGAAACTACAAATTACTGCAACACTGAAACTACAAAGAACTGTATCATTGAAACTACAAACTACTGTAACACTGAAACTACAAAGAACTGTATCATTGAAACTACAAACTACTGAAACACTGAAACTACAAACTACTGAATCACTGAACTACACACTGCTGAAACACTGAAACTACAAACTACTGTAGCACTGAAACTACAAACTACTGTAACACTGGAACTACAAACTACTGTAACACTGGAACTACAAACTACTGTAGCACTGAAACTACAGTGCATCATAGTACTGACTTTTCTCCAGAGGATGATGAGGATGATGAGGAAGACAACGGCGAGGATGACCAGAACCAGAACGACTGCCAACACTGTGACCTGAGACAGAAGAGCTGGAGACAGACAGTAGGTCAGAGAGAGACACGAGGACAGAGTCAGACAGGAGGATGGACAGACAGAGAGACAAGAACACAGATAAATAATGTACATCACTACAGATTACTGTCTGTCCATCCTGTAGAGAGACCCCTCCTCAGAGGGTCCAAGGACAGAGGGTCCAAGGACAGAGAGTCCGAGCGTCCAAGGGCAGAGGGTCCAAGGACAGAGAGTCCAAGGACAGAGAGTCCGAGCGTCCAAGGACAGAGGGTCCAAGGACAGAGAGTCCAAGGACTGGGAGTACAAGGACTGAGAGTCCAAGGACAGAGAGTCCAAGGACAGAGAGTTCAAGGATAGAGAATCCAAGGACAGAGAGTTCAAGGACAGAGAGTTCAAGGACAGAGAATCCAAGGACAGAGAGTTCAAGGACAGAGTCCAAGGACAGAGAGCCCAAGGACAGAGAGTTCAAGGACAGAGGGTTCAAGGGCAGGGGGTTCAACGACAGAATCCAAGGACGGAGGGTTGAAAGGTAGACAGGTGGAAGGGTAGACAGTAGGACAGGTGGACAGTACATACAGTTGGACGGTAGGACAGGTAGACAGTAGGACAGGTGGACAGTACGTACAGTTGGACAGGTGGACACATAGACAATATGTATAGTTGGACAGGTGGACAGTATGTACAGTTGGACAGGTGGACACATAGACAATATGTATAGTTGGACAGGTGGACAGTATGTACAGTTGGACAGGTGGACAGTAGGACAGGTGGACAGTACGTACAGTTGGACAGGTGGACAGTAGGACAGGTGGACAGTATGTACAGTTGGACAGTAGGACACGTAGACAATATGTATAGTTGGACAGGTAGAAAGAAGGACAGGTGGACAGTACCTACAGTTGGACAGGTGGACAGTAGGACAGGTGGACAGTACATACAGTTGGACAACTGGACAGCAGGACAGGTGGACAGTAGGACAGGTGGACAGGTGGACAGTACGTACAGTTGGACAGGACTCGCATGTCTCTGGCTCTTCGTCCTGCAGAGTTTTTGGCCTCACAACGAACAGCTGACAGAGAGCTGAGACTCTGCAGAGTCAACACACTGCGGACCTGCACAGGTGACATACACACGCACACACACACATACACACACAGCTGTCAGTCATCTTTACATCACCTGATGACATCACACTGATGATGTCACTGATTACCTGGGTAACGCCTCTCTCCTCCACCTCAGTGAAGGTCTCCTGTAGAGTCACGCCCTCCGAGGCTGCTGATAAGCTCCGCCAGCCACCTGTCACATTACTGCACCTGGAGGAGACGAACACCATAACCAAGGCAACACGTATACTGTCACACTTGTGTGTGTGTGTGTGTGTGTGTGTGTTTACCTGTGTGAGCTGTGACAGGTGTACCAGGTAACAGAGGGGGGTGGACCTCCTTCGCTGACACACACCATTGCCTTACCGTCGACCTCCGACAGAGATGTGATCTTGGGAGGAGCTGCACACACACACACACACACACACACACACACACACAGGTAAACAAACACACACACAAACACACACACACACACACACACACACACACACAGGTAAACAAACACACACACACACAAGTAAACAAACACAAACACACACACTGTGTGACTCTCTGACCTTTGACCTCCAGGTTGAAGATGACCTCCTCGGCGTCGTCTTCATTGGAAACAATCGCTGTGTAACTTCCTGTCTGATCCATTTGGACTCGAACCAGCGTCAGTGTGCTCACATACCTGCACATCAATCAACCAATCAATAAATCAATCAATACACCAATCAATAAACCAGCCTTCAGTCAGTACGTTTACATGCAACAGCTCAGTCCAACAGAACCTATCCATAGCTAACATCCCAAGATAATAATGATAATAATAACAATAGTAATAATAACTATAATAATGATATCAATACTGCATATGTCCACTTAGTGCGACTGAAGTCAGTGTGACTAGAGTCAATGTGACTGGAGTCAGTGACACTGGAGTCAGTGACACTAGACTCAGTGCGACTAGAGTCAGTGTGACGAGAATCAGTGACACTAGAGTCAGTGTGACTAGAGTCAGTGTGACTGGAGTCAGTGTGACTGGAGTCAGTGCAACTAGACTCAGTGCGACTAGAGTCAGTGTGACGAGAATCAGTGACACTAGAGTCAGTGTGACTAGAGTCAGTGTGACTGGAGTCAGTGTGACTAGAGTCAGTGACACTAGACTCAGTGCGACTAGAATCAGTGTGACGAGAATCAGTGACACTAGAGTCAGTGACACTAGAGTCAGTGTGACTGGAGTCAGTGTGACTGGAGTCAGTGCAACTAGAGTCACTGACACTGGAGTCAGTGACACAGGAATCAGTGTGACTAGAGTCGTGTGACTGGAGTCAGTGACACTGGAATCAGTGACAATATAGTCAGTGTGACTAGAGTCAGTGACACTGGAGTCAGTGCCACTGGGGTCAGTGTGACTAGAGTCGTGTGACTGGAGTCAGTGACACTAGAGTAAGTGTGACTAGAGTTAGTGACACTGGAGTCAGTGACACTAGAGTCAGTGCGACTAGAGTCAGTGTGATGAGAATCAGTGACACTAGAGTCAGTGTGACTAGAGTCAGTGTGACTGGAGTCAGTGCAACTAGAGTCAGTGACACTGGAGTCAGTGACACTGGGGTCAGTGTGACTAGAGTCAGTGACACTGGAGTCAGTGTGACTAGAGTCAGTGACACTGGAGTCAGTGTGACTAGAGTTAGTGACACTGGAGTCAGTGAAACTAGAGTCAGTGCGACTAGAGTCAGTGTGACGAGAATCAGTGACACTAGAGTCAGTGTGACTAGAGTCAGTGTGACTGGAGTCAGTGACACTGGGGTCAGTGTGACTGGAGTCAGTGACACTGGGGTCAGTGTGACTAGAGTCAATGTGACTGGAGTCAGTGACACTGGAGTCAGTGTGACTAGAGTTAGTGACACTGGAGTCAGTGTGACTAGAGTCAGTGTGACTGGAGTCAGTGTGACTGGAATCAGTGCAACTAGAGTCGTGTGACTGGAGTCATTTACACTAGAATCAGTGACAATAGAGTCAGTGTGACTAGAGTCAGTGACACTGGAGTCAGTGCCACTGGGGTCAGTGTGACTAGAGTCGTGTGACTGGAGTCAGTGACACTAGAGTAAGTGTGACTAGAGTTAGTGACACTGGAGTCAGTGACACTAGAGTCAGTGCGACTAGAGTCAGTGTGATGAGAATCAGTGACACTAGAGTCAGTGTGACTAGAGTCAGTGTGACTGGAGTCAGTGTGACTGGAGTCAGTGCAACTAGACTCAGTGCGACTAGAGTCAGTGTGACGAGAATCAGTGACACTAGAGTCAGTGTGACTAGAGTCAGTGTGACTGGAGTCAGTGTGACTAGAGTCAGTGACACTAGACTCAGTGCGACTAGAATCAGTGTGACGAGGATCAGTGACACTAGAGTCAGTGACACTAGAGTCAGTGTGACTGGAGTCAGTGTGACTGGAGTCAGTGCAACTAGAGTCACTGACACTGGAGTCAGTGACACAGGAATCAGTGTGACTAGAGTCGTGTGACTGGAGTCAGTGACACTGGAATCAGTGACAATATAGTCAGTGTGACTAGAGTCAGTGACACTGGAGTCAGTGCCACTGGGGTCAGTGTGACTAGAGTCGTGTGACTGGAGTCAGTGACACTAGAGTAAGTGTGACTAGAGTTAGTGACACTGGAGTCAGTGACACTAGAGTCAGTGCGACTAGAGTCAGTGTGATGAGAATCAGTGACACTAGAGTCAGTGTGACTAGAGTCAGTGTGACTGGAGTCAGTGCAACTAGAGTCAGTGACACTGGAGTCAGTGACACTGGGGTCAGTGTGACTAGAGTCAGTGACACTGGAGTCAGTGTGACTAGAGTCAGTGACACTGGAGTCAGTGTGACTAGAGTTAGTGACACTGGAGTCAGTGAAACTAGAGTCAGTGCGACTAGAGTCAGTGTGACGAGAATCAGTGACACTAGAGTCAGTGTGACTAGAGTCAGTGTGACTGGAGTCAGTGACACTGGGGTCAGTGTGACTGGAGTCAGTGACACTGGGGTCAGTGTGACTAGAGTCAATGTGACTGGAGTCAGTGACACTGGAGTCAGTGTGACTAGAGTTAGTGACACTGGAGTCAGTGTGACTAGAGTCAGTGTGACTGGAGTCAGTGTGACTGGAATCAGTGCAACTAGAGTCGTGTGACTGGAGTCATTTACACTAGAATCAGTGACAATAGAGTCAGTGTGACTAGAGTCAGTGACACTGGAGTCAGTGCCACTGGGGTCAGTGTGACTAGAGTCGTGTGACTGGAGTCAGTGACACTAGAGTAAGTGTGACTAGAGTTAGTGACACTGGAGTCAGTGACACTAGAGTCAGTGCGACTAGAGTCAGTGTGATGAGAATCAGTGACACTAGAGTCAGTGTGACTAGAGTCAGTGTGACTGGAGTCAGTGTGACTAGAGTCAGTGACACTAGACTCAGTGCGACTAGAATCAGTGTGACGAGAATCAGTGACACTAGAGTCAGTGACACTAGAGTCAGTGTGACTGGAGTCAGTGTGACTGGAGTCAGTGCAACTAGAGTCACTGACACTGGAGTCAGTGACACAGGAATCAGTGTGACTAGAGTCGTGTGACTGGAGTCAGTGACACTGGAATCAGTGACAATATAGTCAGTGTGACTAGAGTCAGTGACACTGGAGTCAGTGCCACTGGGGTCAGTGTGACTAGAGTCGTGTGACTGGAGTCAGTGACACTAGAGTAAGTGTGACTAGAGTTAGTGACACTGGAGTCAGTGACACTAGAGTCAGTGCGACTAGAGTCAGTGTGATGAGAATCAGTGACACTAGAGTCAGTGTGACTAGAGTCAGTGTGACTGGAGTCAGTGCAACTAGAGTCAGTGACACTGGAGTCAGTGACACTGGGGTCAGTGTGACTAGAGTCAGTGACACTGGAGTCAGTGTGACTAGAGTCAGTGACACTGGAGTCAGTGTGACTAGAGTTAGTGACACTGGAGTCAGTGAAACTAGAGTCAGTGCGACTAGAGTCAGTGTGACGAGAATCAGTGACACTAGAGTCAGTGTGACTAGAGTCAGTGTGACTGGAGTCAGTGACACTGGGGTCAGTGTGACTGGAGTCAGTGACACTGGGGTCAGTGTGACTAGAGTCAATGTGACTGGAGTCAGTGACACTGGAGTCAGTGTGACTAGAGTTAGTGACACTGGAGTCAGTGTGACTAGAGTCAGTGTGACTGGAGTCAGTGTGACTGGAATCAGTGCAACTAGAGTCGTGTGACTGGAGTCATTTACACTAGAATCAGTGACAATAGAGTCAGTGTGACTAGAGTCAGTGACACTGGAGTCAGTGCCACTGGGGTCAGTGTGACTAGAGTCGTGTGACTGGAGTCAGTGACACTAGAGTAAGTGTGACTAGAGTTAGTGACACTGGAGTCAGTGACACTAGAGTCAGTGCGACTAGAGTCAGTGTTATGAGAATCAGTGACACTAGAGTCAGTGTGACTAGAGTCGACTGGAGTCAGTGTGACTGGAGTCAGTGACACTGGAGTCAGTGACACTGTCAGTGTGACTAGAGTCAGTGACACTGGAGTCAGTGACGAGTCAGTGTGACTAGAGTCAGTGTGTGACTGGAATCAGTGACACTAGAGTCAGTGTGACTAGAGTCAGTGTGACTGGAGTCAGTGTGACTGGAGTCAGTGCAACTAGAGTCAGTGACACTGGAGTCAGTGACACTGGGGTCAGTGTGACTAGAGTCAGTGACACTGGAGTCAGTGACACTAGAGTCAGTGTGACTAGAGTCAGTGACACTGGAGTCAGTGTGACTAGAGTCAGTGCGAATAGAGTCAGTGTGACGAGAATGAGTGACACTAGAGTCAGTGTGACTAGAGTCAGTGTGACTGGAGTCAGTGTGACTTGAGTAAGTGCAACCAGAGTCAGTGACACTGGAGTCAGTGACACTGGAGTCAGTGTGACTAGAGTCAGTGTGACTGGAGTCAGTGTGACTGGAGTCAGTGACACTGGAGTCAGTGACACTAGAGTCAGTGACACTGGAGTCAGTCACACTAGAGTCAGTGTGACTGGAGTCGTGTGACTGGAGTCAGTGACACTAGAGTCAGTGTGACTGGAGTCAGTGACACTGGAGTCAGTGCCACTGGGGTCAGTGTGACTAGAGTCGTGTGACTGGAGTCAGTGACACTAGAGTCAATGTGACTGGAGTCAGTGACACTGGAGTCAGTGACACTAGAGTCAGTGTGACTAGAGTTAGTAACACTGGAGTCAGTGACACTAGAGTCAGTGCGACTAGAGTCAGTGATACTAGAATCAGTGACACTAAAGTCAGTGTGACTAGAGTCAGTGTGACTGGAGTCAGTGCGACTGGAGTCAGTGACACTGGAGTCGGTGACACTAGAGTCAGTGTGACTAGAGTCACTGACACTGGAGTCAGTGACACTGGAGTCAGTCACACTAGAGTCAGTGTGACTAGAGTCAGTGACACTGGAGTCAGTGCGACTGGAGTCAGTGTGACTAGAGTCAGTGACACTGGAGTCAGTGACACTGGAGTCAGTGTGACTAGAGTCGTGTGACTGGAGTCAGTGACACTGGAGTCAGTGCGACAGGAGTCAGTGTGACTGGAGTCAGTGACACTGGAGTCAGTGACACTAGAGTCAGTGTGACTAGAGTCAGTGACACTAGAGTCAGTGTGACTAGAGTAAGTGTGACTAGAGTCAGTGCGACTGGAGTAAGTGACACTAGAGTCAGTGTGACTAGAGTCAGTGCGACTAGAGACAGTGACACTGGAGTCAGTGTGACTAGAGTCAGTGCGACTGGAGTCAGTGACACTAGAGTCAGTGTGACTGGAGTCAGTGACACTGGAGTCAGTGACACTAGAGTCAGTGACACTAGAGTCAGTGTGACTAGAGTCAGTGTGACTGGAGTCAGTGTGACTGGAGTCAGTGACACTGGAGTCAGTGACACTAGAGTCAGTGTGACTAGAGTCAGTGTGACTGGAGTCAGTGTGACTGGAGTCAGTGACACTGGAGTCAGTGTGACTGGAGTCAGTGTGACTAGAGTCAGTGCGACTGGAGTCAGTGACACTAGAGTCAGTGTGACTAGAGTCAGTGCCACTGGAGTCAGTGCCACTGGAGTCAGTGACACTGGAGTCAGTGACACTAGAGTCAGTGTGACTAGAGTCAGTCTGACTAGAGTCAGTGTGACTAGAGTCAGTGCGACTGGAGTCAGTGACACTAGAGTCAGTGACACTGGAGTCAGTGACACTAGAGTCAGACTAGAGTCAGTGTCCACTGGAGTCAGTGTGACTAGAGTCAGGTCTAGAGTCAGTGTGACTAGAGTGTGACTGGAGTCAGTGACACTAGAGTCAGTGTGACTAGAGTCAGTGCCACTGGAGTCAGTGATACTAGAGTCAGTGTGACTAGAGTCAGTGCGACTGGAGTCAGTGACACTGGAGTCAGTGACACTAGAGTCAGTGTGACTAGAGTCAGTGTGACTGGAGTCAGTGTGACTGGAGTCAGTGACACTGGAGTCAGTGTGACTGGAGTCAGTGCAACTGGAGTCAGTGACACTGGAGTCAGTGACACTACAGTCAGTGTGACTAGAGTCAGTGTGACTGGAGTCAGTGTGACTAGAGTCAGTGACACTGGAGTCAGTGTGACTAGAGTCGTGTGACTGGAGTCAGTGACACTAGAGTCAATGTGACTGGAGTCAGTGACACTGGAGTCAGTGACACTAGAGTCAGTGTGACTAGAGTCAGTGACACTGGAGTCAGTGACACTAGAGTCAGTGTGACTGGAGTCAGTGACACTGGAGTCAGTGACACTAGAGTTAGTGACACTGGAGTCAGTGACACTAGAGTCAGTGCGACTAGAGTCAGTGTGACTAGAATCAGTGACACTAGAGTCAGTGTGACTAGAGTCAGTGCGACTGGAGTCAGTGACACTGGAGTCAGTGACTAGAGAGTCAGTGTGACTAGAGTCAGTGTGACTGGAGTCAGTGTGACTGGAGTCAGTGACACTGGAGTCAGTGTGACTGGAGTCAGTGACACTGGAGTCAGTGACACTGGAGTCAGTGACACTAGAGTCAGTGTGACTAGAGTCAGTGCGACTGGAGTCAGTGACACTGGAGTCAGTGACACTTGAGTCAGTGTGACTAGAGTCAGTGTGACTGGAGTCAGTGTGACTGGAGTCAGTGACACTGGAGTCAGTGTGACTGGAGTCAGTGCAACTGGAGTCAGTGACACTGGAGTCAGTGACACTAGAGTCAGTGTGACTAGAGTCAGTGTGACTGGAGTCAGTGTGACTGGAGTCAGTGACACTAGAGTCAGTGACACTTGAGTCAGTGACACTGGAGTCAGTGCGACTGGAGTCAGTGTGACTGGAGTCAGTGACACTAGAGTCAGTGACACAGGAGTCAGTGTGACTAGAGTCGTGTGACTGGAGTCAGTGCGACTAGAGTCAGTGTGACTAGAGTCAGTGCGACTGGAGTCAGTGCGACTAGAGTCAGTGTGACTAGAGTCAGTGTGACTGGAGTCAGTGCGACTAGAGTCAGTGTGACTAGAGTCAGTGCGACTGGAGTCAGTGCGACTAGAGTCAGTGTGACTAGAGTCAGTGCGACTGGAGTCAGTGCGATTAGAGTCAGTGTCACTAGAGTCAGTGACACTGGAGTCAGTGCGACTGGAGTCAGTGCGACTAGAGTCAGTGTGACTAGAGTCAGTGACACTGGAGTCAGTGCGACAGGAGTCAGTGTGACTGGAGTCAGTGACACTAGAGTCAGTGTGACTAGAGTCAGTGCGACTGGAGTCAGTGACACTGGAGTCAGTGACACTAGAGTCAGTGTGACTAGAGTCAGTGCGACTAGAGTCAGTGCGACTAGAGTCAGTGTGACTAGAGTCAGTGACACTGGAGTCAGTGCGACAGGAGTCAGTGTGACTGGAGTCAGTGACACTGGAGTCAGTGACACTGGGGTCAGTGTTACTGGAGTCAGTGCAACTTGAGTCAGTGACACTAGAGTCAGTGTGACTGGAGTCAGTGCCACTGGAGTCAGTGACACTAGAGTCAGTGTGACTAGAGTCAGTGTGACTGGAGTCAGTGTGACTGGAGTCAGTGACACTGGAGTCAGTGTGACTGGAGTCAGTGACACTGGGGTCAGTGTGACTGGAGTCAGTGACAACTGAGTCAGTGCAACTGGAGTCAGTGACACTAGAGTCAGTGACACTGGAGTCAGTGACACTGGAGTCAGTGTGACTGGAGTCAGTGACACTAGAGTCAGTAACACTGGAGTCAGTGTGACTAGAGTCGTGTGACTGGAGTCAGTGACACTGGAATCAGTGACACTAGAGTCAGTGTGACTAGAGTCAGTGTGACTGGAGTCAGTGACACTAGAGTCAGTGACACTGGAGTCAGTGCGACTGGAGTCAGTGTGACTGGAGTCAGTGACACTAGAGTCAGTAACACTACAGTCAGTGTGACTAGAGTCAGTGACACTGGAGTAAGTGCGACTGCAGTCAGTGCGACTGGAGTCAGTGTGACTGGAGTCAGTGACACTGGAGTCAGTGACACTAGAGTCAGTGTGACTGGAGTCAGTGACACTGGAGTGTGACTAGAGTCAGTGACACTGGAGTCAGTGTGACTGGAGTCAGTGTGACTAGAGTCGTGTGACTGGAGTCAGTGTCAACACTGGAGTCAGTGCCACTGGAGTCAGTGTGACTAGAGTCTAGAGTGTGACTAGAGTCAGTGACACTGGAGTCAGTGTGACTAGAGTCAGTGACACTGGAGTCAGTGCCACTGGAGTCAGTGAGACTGGAGTCAGTGTGACTGGAGTCAGTGACACTAGAGTCAGTGACACTAGAGTCAGTGTGACTAGAGTCAGTGTGACTGGAGTCAGTGACACTGGAGTCAGTGACACTAGAGTCAGTGTGACTAGAGTCAGTGACACTGGAGTCAGTGTGACTAGAGTCAGTGACACTGGAGTCAGTGACACTGGAGTCAGTGCCACTGGGGTCAGTGTGACTGGAGTCGTGTGACTGGAGTCAGTGACACTAGAGTCAGTGACACTAGAGTCAGTGTGACTGGAGTCGTGTGACTGGAGTCAGTGACACTGGAGTCAGTGACACTAGAGTCAGTGTGACTAGAGTCAGTGTGACTGGAGTCAGTGTGACTGGAGTCAGTGACACTGGAGTCAGTGTGACTGGAGTCAGTGACACTGGAGTCAGTGACACTGGAGTCAGTGTGACTAGAGTCAGTGACACTGGAGTCAGTGACACTGGAGTCAGTGCGACTACAGTCAGTGTAACTTGAATCACTGACACTAGAATCAGTGTGACTGGAGTCAGTGTGACTGGAGTCAGTGACACTGGAGTCAGTGTGACTGGAGTCAGTGACACTAGAGTCAGTGACACAGGAGTCAGTGTGACTAGAGTCGTGTGACTGGAGTCAGTGCGACTAGAGTCAGTGTGACTAGAGTCAGTGCGACTGGAGTCAGTGCGACTAGAGTCAGTGTGACTAGAGTCAGTGTGACTGGAGTCAGTGCGACTAGAGTCAGTGTGACTAGAGTCAGTGCGACTGGAGTCAGTGCGACTAGAGTCAGTGTGACTAGAGTCAGTGCGACTGGAGTCAGTGCGATTAGAGTCAGTGTCACTAGAGTCAGTGACACTGGAGTCAGTGCGATTGGAGTCAGTGCGACTAGAGTCAGTGTGACTAGAATCAGTGACACTGGAGTCAGTGCGACAGGAGTCAGTGTGACTGGAGTCAGTGAAACTAGAGTCAATGTGACTAGAATCAGTGCGACTGGAGTCAGTGACACTGGAGTCAGTGACACTAGAGTCAGTGTGACTAGATTCAGTGCGACTGAAGTCAGTGCGACTAGAGTCAGTGTGACTAGAGTCAGTGACACTGGAGTCAGTGCGACAGGAGTCAGTGTGACTGGAGTCAGTGACACTGGAGTCAGTGACACTGGGGTCAGTGTTACTGGACTCAGTGCAACTTGAGTCAGTGACACTAGAGTCAGTGCGACTGGAGTCAGTGACACTGGAGTCAGTGACACTAGAGTCAGTGTGACTAGAGTCAGTGTGACTGGAGTCAGTGACACTGGAGTCAGTGTGACTGGAGTCAGTGACACTGGAGTCAGTGACACTGGGGTCAGTGTGACTGGAGTCAGTGCAACTGAAGTCAGTGCAACTGGAGTCAGTGACACTAGAGTCAGTGTGACTAGAGTCAGTGCGACTGGAGTCAGTGCAACTGGAGTCAGTGACACTAGAGTCAGTGTGACTAGAGTCGTGTGACTGGAGTAAGTGATACTGGAATCAGTGACACTGGGGTCAGTGTGACTAGAGTCGTGTGACTGGAGTCAGTGACACTAGAGTCAGTGTGACTGGAGTCAGTGACACTGGAGTCAGTGACACTAGAGTCAGTGTGACTAGAGTCAGTGACACTGGAGTCAGTGTGACTGGGGTCAGTGTGACTAGAGTCGTGTGACTGGAGTCAGTAACACTAGAGTCAGTGCCACTGGGGTCAGTGTGATTAGAGTCGTGTGACTGGAGTCAGTGAACCTAGAGTAAGTGTGACTAGAGTCAGTGACACTGGAGTCAGTGCCACTGGGGTCAGTGTGACTGGAGTCGTGTGACTGGAGTCAGTGACACTAGAGTCAGTGTGACTGGAGTCAGTGACACTGGAGTCAGTGACACTAGAGTCAGTGTGACTAGAGTCAGTGACACTGGCGTCAGTGTGACTAGAGTTAGTGACACTGGAGTCAGTGACACTGGAGTCAGTGCGACTACAGTCAGTGTAACTTGAGTCACTGACACTAGAATCAGTGTGACTGGAGTCAGTGTGACTGGAGTCAGTGACACTGGAGTCAGTGCCACTGGGGTCAGTCACACTGGGGTCAGTGTGACTGGAGTCAGTGCAACTGGAGTCAGTGACACTGGAGTCAGTGAAACTAGAGTCAGTGTGAATAGAGTCAGTGACACTGGAGTCAGTGACACTAGAGTCAGTGTGACTGGAGTCAGTGCGACTGGAGTCAGTGACACTGGAGTCAGTGCGACTGGAGTCAGTATGACTGGAGTCAGTGACACTGGAGTCAGTGTGACTAGAGTAAGTGCGACTGGAGTCAGTGACACTAGAGTCAGTGACACTAGAGTCAGTGTGACAAGAGTCAGTGTGACTGGAGTCAGTGTGACTGGAGTCAGTGACACTGGAGTCAGTGTGACTGGAGTCAGTGACACTGGAGTCAGTGCAACTGGAGTCAGTGACACTTGAGTCAGTGTGACTGGAGTCAGTGTGACTGGAGTCAGTGTGACTGGAGTCAGTGACACTGGAGTCAGTGACACTAGAGTCTGTGACACTGGAGTCAGTAACACTGGAGTCAGTGACACTGGAGTCAGTGCAACTGGAGTCAGTGACACTTGAGTCAGTGTGACTAGAGTCAGTGTGACTGGAGTCAGTGTGACTGGAGTCAGTGACACTGGAGTCAGTGACACTAGAGTCTGTGACACTGGAGTCAGTAACACTGGAGTCAGTGACACTGGAGTCAGTGTGACTGGAGTGAGTGACACTAGAGTCAGTGACACAGGAGTCAGTGTTACTAGAGTCGTGTGACTGGAGTAAGTGATACTGGAATCAGTGACATTGGGGTCAGTGTGACTAGAGTCGTGTGACTGGAGTCAGTGACACTAGAGTCAGTGTGACTAGAGTCAGTGCGACTGGAGTCAGTGACACTGGAGTCAGTGACACTAGAGTCAGTGTGACTAGAGTCAGTGTGACTGGAGTCAGTGTGACTGGAGTCAGTGACACTGGAGTCAGTGTGACTGGAGTCAGTGCGACTGGAGTCAGTGACACTGGAGTCAGTGACACTGGAGTCAGTGACACTGGAGTCAGTGTGACTGGAGTCAGTGACACTAGAGTCAGTGACACAGGAGTCAGTGTGACTAGAGTCGTGTGACTGGAGTAAGTGATACTGGAATCAGTGACACTGGGGTCAGTGTGACTAGAGTCGTGTGACTAGAGTCAGTGACACTGGAGTCAGTGCCACAGGGGTCAGTGTGACTAGAGTCGTGTGACTGGAGTCAGTGACACTAGAGTCAGTGTGACTGGAGTCAGTGACACTGGAGTCAGTGCCACTGGGGTCAGTGTTACTAGAGTCGTGTGACTGGAGTCAGTGACACTAGAGTCAGTGTGACTAGAGTCAGTGACACTGGAGTCAGTGCCACTGGGGTCAGTGTGACTAGAGTAGTGTGACTGGAGTCAGTGACACTAGAATCAGTGTGACTGAAGTCAGTGACACTGGAGTCAGTGACACTAGAGTCAGTGTGACTAGAGTCAGTGACACTGGCATCAGTGTGACTAGAGTTAGTGAATCTGGAGTCAGTGACACTGGAGTCAGTGCGACTACAGTCAGTGTGACTAGAGTCAGTGACACTAGAATCATTGTGACTGGAGTCAGTGTGACTGGAGTCAGTGACACTAGAGTCAGTGACACTAGAGTCAGTGTGACTAGAGTCAGTGACACTGGAGTCAGTGACACTGGAGTCAGTGCGAATGGAGTCAATGCGACTGGAGTCAGTGTGACTAGAGTCAGTGTGACTGGAGTCAGTGACACTGGAGTCAGTGACACTAGAGTCAGTGTGACTGAAGTCAGTGACACTGGAGTCAGTGACACTGGAGTCAGTGTGACTAGAGTCAGTGACACTAGAGTCAGTGTGACTGGAGTCAGTGACACTGGAGTCAGTGACACTGGAGTCAGTGACACTAGAGTCAGTGTGACTGGAGTCAGTGACACTGGAGTCAGTGACACTGGAGTCAGTGTGACTAGAGTCAGTGTGACTGGAATCAGTGTGACTGGAGTCAGTGACACTGGAGTCAGTGACACTAGAGTCAGTGTGACTAGAGTCAGTGACACTGGAGTCAGTGACACTAGAGTCAGTGTGACTACAGTCAGTGACACTGGAGTCAGTTCGACTGGAGTCAGTGCGACTGGAGTCAGTGTGACTGGAGTCAGAGACACTGGAGTCAGTGTGACTGAAGTCAGTGACACTAGAGTCAGTGACACTGGAGTCAGTGTGACTAGAGTCAGTGTGACTGGAGTCAGTTCGACTGGAGTCAGTGTGACTGGAGTCAGTGCTACTGGAGTCACTTCGACTGGAGTCAGTGCAACTGGAGTCAGTGACACTGGAGTCAGTACCACTGGGGTCAGTGTGACTAGAGTCGTGTGACTGGAGTCAGTGACACTAGAGTCAGTGTGACTGGAGTTAGTGACACTGGAGTCAGTGCCACTGGGGTCAGTGTGACTAGAGTCGTGTGACTGGAGTCAGTGACATTAGAGTCAGTGTGACTGGAGTCAGTGACACTGGAGTCAGTGACACTAGAGTCAGTGTGACTAGAGTCAGTGACACTGGAGTCAGTGTGACTAGAGTCAGTGCTACTGGAGTCACTTCGACTGGAGTCAGTGCAACTGGAGTCAGTGACACTGGAGTCAGTACCACTGGGGTCAGTGTGACTAGAGTCGTGTGACTGGAGTCAGTGACACTAGAGTCAGTGTGACTGGAGTTAGTGACACTGGAGTCAGTGCCACTGGGGTCAGTGTGACTAGAGTCGTGTGACTGGAGTCAGTGACATTAGAGTCAGTGTGACTGGAGTCAGTGACACTGGAGTCAGTGACACTAGAGTCAGTGTGACTAGAGTCAGTGACACTGGAGTCAGTGACACTAGAGTCAGTGCGACTAGAGTCAGTGTGACTTGAGTCAGTGACACTAGAATCAGTGTGATTGAAGTCAGTGTGACTGGAGTCAGTGCTACTGGAGTCAGTGCCACTGGGGTCAGTCACACTGGAGTCAGTGAAACTAGAGTCAGTGTGACTAGAGTCAGTGTGACTGGAGTCAGTGCGACTGGAGTCAGTGACACTGGAGTCAGTGACACTGGAGTCAGTGTGACTAGAGTCAGTGACACTGGAGTCAGTGACACTGGAGTCAGTGACACTAGAGTCACTCTGACTAGAGTCAGTGCGACTGGAGTCAGTGACACTGGAGTCAGTGACACTAGAGTCAGTGTGACTGGAGTCAGTGCAATTGGAGTCAGTGCGACTGGAGTCAGTGACACTAGAGTCAGTGTGACTAGAGTCAGTGTGACTGGAGTCAGTGTGACTGGAGTCAGTGACACTGGAGTCAGTGACACTAGAGTCAGTGACACTGGAGTCAGTGACACTGGAGTCAGTGCGACTGGAGTCAGTGTGACTGGAGTCAGTGCGACTGGAGTCAGTGTGACTGGAGTCAGTGACACTAGAGTCAGTGACACAGGAGTCAGTGTGACTAGAGTCATGTGACTGGAGTAAGTGTTACTGGAATCAGTGACATTGGGGTCAGTGTGACTAGAGTCGTGTGACTGGAGTCAGTGACACTAGAGTCAGTGTGACTAGAGTCAGTGCGACTGGAGTCAGTGACACTGGAGTCAGTGACACTAGAGTCAGTGTGACTAGAGTCAGTGTGACTGGAGTCAGTGTGACTGGAGTCAGTGACACTGGAGTCAGTGTGACTGGAGTCAGTGACACCTGAGTCAGTTCCACTGGGGTCAGTGTGACTGGAGTCAGTGCAACTGGAGTCAGTGACACTAGAGTCAGTGTGACTAGAGTCAGTGTGACTGGAGTCAGTGTGACTGGAGTCAGTGACACTGCAGTCAGTGACACTAGCGTCAGTGACACTGGAGTCAGTGACACTGGAGTCAGTGACACTGCAGTCAGTGACACTAGAGTCAGTGCGACTGGAGTCAGTGTGACTGGAGTCACTGACACTAGAGTCAGTGACACAGGAGTCAGTGTGACTAGAGTCGTGTGACTGGAGTAAGTGATACTGGAATCAGTGACACTAGAGTCAGTGTGACTGGAGTCAGTGACACTGGAGTCAGTGACACTGGAGTCAGTGTGACTAGAGTCAGTGACACTGGAGTAAGTGCCACTGGGGTCAGTGTGACTAGAGTCGTGTGACTGGAGTCAGTGACACTAGAGTCAGTGTGACTGGAGTAAGTGACACTGTAGTCAGTGACACTGGAGTCAGTGACACTAGAGTCAGTGACACTAGAGTTAGTGTGACGAGAGTCAGTGTGACTGGAGTCAGTGACACTGGAGTCAGTGACACTAGAGTCAGTGACACTGGAGTCAGTGCGACTGGAGTCAGTGTGACTGGAGTCAGTGACACTGGAGTCAGTGCCACTGGGGTCAGTGTGACTGGAGTCAGTGTGACTGGAGTCAGTGACACTGGAGTCAGTGACACTAGAGTCAGTGCGACTGGAGTCAATGTGACTAGAGTCAGTGACACTAGAGTTGTGTGACTGGAGTCAGTGACACTGGAGTCAATGACACTAGAGTCAGTGTGAATAGAGTCAGTGACACTGGAGTCAGTGCGACTAGAGTCAGTGTGACTGGAGTCAGTGACACTGGAGTTAGTGACACTAGAGTCAGCAGTTACACTAGAGTCAGTGACACTGGAGTCAGTGTGACTAGAGTCAGTGACACTGGAGTCAGTGACACTGGAGTCAGTGCGACTGGAGTCAGTGTGACTGGAGTCAGTGACACTAGAGTCAGTGTGACTAGAGTCAGTGTGACTGGAGTCAGTGTTCGACTGGAGTCAGTGACACTGGGGAGTCAGTGACTGGACTGACACTAGAGTCAGTGTGACTAGAGTCAGTGCGACTGGAGTCAGTGACACTAGAGTCAGTGTGACTAGAGTCAGTCAGTGTAACACTGGAGTCAGTGACACTGGAGTCAGTGTGACTGGAGAGTCAGTGACACTGGAGTCAGTGTGACTGGAGTCAGTGTGACTGGAGAGTCTGAGTCAGTTCCACTGGAGTCAGTGTGACACTGGAGTCAGTGACACTAGAGTCAGTGACACTGGACAGTAACACTGGAGTCAGTGACACTGGAGTCAGTGTGACTGGAGTGAGTGACACTAGAGTCAGTGACACAGGAGTCAGTGTTACTAGAGTCGTGTGACTGGAGTAAGTGATACTGGAAGTCAGTGACATTGGGGTCAGTGTGACTAGAGTCGTGTGACTGGAGTCAGTGACACTAGAGTCAGTGTGACTAGAGTCAGTGCGACTGGAGTCAGTGACACTGGAGTCAGTGACACTAGAGTCAGTGTGACTAGAGTCAGTGTGACTGGAGTCAGTGTGACTGGAGTCAGTGACACTGGAGTCAGTGTGACTGGAGTCAGTGCGACTGGAGTCAGTGACACTAGAGTCAGTGTGACTAGAGTCAGTGTGACTGGAGTCAGTGTGACTGGAGTCAGTGACACTGGAGTCAGTCAGTGACACTGGAGTCAGTGAGTCAGACTGGAGTCAGTGACTGGAGTCAGTGAACTAGAGAGAGTGACTGGAGTCAGTGCAACTGGAGTATGTGCAACTGGAGTCAGTGACACTAGAGTCAGTGTGACTAGAGTCAGTGTGACTGGAGTCAGTGTGACTGGAGTCAGTGACACTGGAGTCAGTGCGACTGGAGTCAGTGTGACTGGAGTCAGTGACACTAGAGTCAGTGTGACTGGAGTGAGTGAAACTAGAGTCAGTGACACAGGAGTCAGTGTGACTAGAGTCGTGTGACTGGAGTAAGTGATACTGGAGTCAGTGACACTGGAGTCAGTGACACTGGAGTCAGTGACACTGGAGTCAGTGTGACTGGAGTCAGTGACACTAGAGTCAGTGACACAGGAGTCAGTGTGACTAGAGTCGTGTGACTGGAGTAAGTGATACTGGAATCAGTGACACTGGGGTCAGTGTGACTAGAGTCGTGTGACTAGAGTCAGTGACACTGGAGTCAGTGCCACAGGGGTCAGTGTGACTAGAGTCGTGTGACTGGAGTCAGTGACACTAGAGTCAGTGTGACTGGAGTCAGTGACACTGGAGTCAGTGCCACTGGGGTCAGTGTTACTAGAGTCGTGTGACTGGAGTCAGTGACACTAGAGTCAGTGTGACTAGAGTCAGTGACACTGGAGTCAGTGCCACTGGGGTCAGTGTGACTAGAGTAGTGTGACTGGAGTCAGTGACACTAGAATCAGTGTGACTGAAGTCAGTGACACTGGAGTCAGTGACACTAGAGTCAGTGTGACTAGAGTCAGTGACACTGGCATCAGTGTGACTAGAGTTAGTGAATCTGGAGTCAGTGACACTGGAGTCAGTGCGACTACAGTCAGTGTGACTAGAGTCAGTGACACTAGAATCATTGTGACTGGAGTCAGTGTGACTGGAGTCAGTGACACTAGAGTCAGTGACACTAGAGTCAGTGTGACTAGAGTCAGTGACACTGGAGTCAGTGACACTGGAGTCAGTGCGAATGGAGTCAATGCGACTGGAGTCAGTGTGACTAGAGTCAGTGTGACTGGAGTCAGTGACACTGGAGTCAGTGACACTAGAGTCAGTGTGACTGAAGTCAGTGACACTGGAGTCAGTGACACTGGAGTCAGTGTGACTAGAGTCAGTGACACTAGAGTCAGTGTGACTGGAGTCAGTGACACTGGAGTCAGTGACACTGGAGTCAGTGACACTAGAGTCAGTGTGACTGGAGTCAGTGACACTGGAGTCAGTGACACTGGAGTCAGTGTGACTAGAGTCAGTGTGACTGGAATCAGTGTGACTGGAGTCAGTGACACTGGAGTCAGTGACACTAGAGTCAGTGTGACTAGAGTCAGTGACACTGGAGTCAGTGACACTAGAGTCAGTGTGACTACAGTCAGTGACACTGGAGTCAGTTCGACTGGAGTCAGTGCGACTGGAGTCAGTGTGACTGGAGTCAGAGACACTGGAGTAAGTGTGACTGAAGTCAGTGACACTAGAGTCAGTGACACTGGAGTCAGTGTGACTAGAGTCAGTGTGACTGGAGTCAGTTCGACTGGAGTCAGTGTGACTGGAGTCAGTGCTACTGGAGTCACTTCGACTGGAGTCAGTGCAACTGGAGTCAGTGACACTGGAGTCAGTACCACTGGGGTCAGTGTGACTAGAGTCGTGTGACTGGAGTCAGTGACACTAGAGTCAGTGTGACTGGAGTTAGTGACACTGGAGTCAGTGCCACTGGGGTCAGTGTGACTAGAGTCGTGTGACTGGAGTCAGTGACATTAGAGTCAGTGTGACTGGAGTCAGTGACACTGGAGTCAGTGACACTAGAGTCAGTGTGACTAGAGTCAGTGACACTGGAGTCAGTGTGACTAGAGTCAGTGCTACTGGAGTCACTTCGACTGGAGTCAGTGCAACTGGAGTCAGTGACACTGGAGTCAGTACCACTGGGGTCAGTGTGACTAGAGTCGTGTGACTGGAGTCAGTGACACTAGAGTCAGTGTGACTGGAGTTAGTGACACTGGAGTCAGTGCCACTGGGGTCAGTGTGACTAGAGTCGTGTGACTGGAGTCAGTGACATTAGAGTCAGTGTGACTGGAGTCAGTGACACTGGAGTCAGTGACACTAGAGTCAGTGTGACTAGAGTCAGTGACACTGGAGTCAGTGACACTAGAGTCAGTGCGACTAGAGTCAGTGTGACTTGAGTCAGTGACACTAGAATCAGTGTGACTGAAGTCAGTGTGACTGGAGTCAGTGCTACTGGAGTCAGTGCCACTGGGGTCAGTCACACTGGGGTCAGTGTGACTGGAGTCAGTGCAACTACAGTCAGTGACACTGGAGTCAGTGAAACTAGAGTCAGTGTGACTAGAGTCAGTGTGACTGGAGTCAGTGCGACTGGAGTCAGTGACACTGGAGTCAGTGACACTGGAGTCAGTGTGACTAGAGTCAGTGACACTGGAGTCAGTGACACTGGAGTCAGTGACACTAGAGTCACTCTGACTAGAGTCAGTGCGACTGGAGTCAGTGACACTGGAGTCAGTGACACTAGAGTCAGTGTGACTGGAGTCAGTGCAATTGGAGTCAGTGCAACTGGAGTCAGTGACACTAGAGTCAGTGTGACTAGAGTCAGTGTGACTGGAGTCAGTGTGACTGGAGTCAGTGACACTGGAGTCAGTGACACTAGAGTCAGTGACACTGGAGTCAGTGACACTGGAGTCAGTGCGACTGGAGTCAGTGTGACTGGAGTCAGTGCGACTGGAGTCAGTGTGACTGGAGTCAGTGACACTAGAGTCAGTGACACAGGAGTCAGTGTGACTAGAGTCATGTGACTGGAGTAAGTGTTACTGGAATCAGTGACATTGGGGTCAGTGTGACTAGAGTCGTGTGACTGGAGTCAGTGACACTAGAGTCAGTGTGACTAGAGTCAGTGCGACTGGAGTCAGTGACACTGGAGTCAGTGACACTAGAGTCAGTGTGACTAGAGTCAGTGTGACTGGAGTCAGTGTGACTGGAGTCAGTGACACTGGAGTCAGTGTGACTGGAGTCAGTGACACCTGAGTCAGTTCCACTGGGGTCAGTGTGACTGGAGTCAGTGCAACTGGAGTCAGTGACACTAGAGTCAGTGTGACTAGAGTCAGTGTGACTGGAGTCAGTGTGACTGGAGTCAGTGACACTGCAGTCAGTGACACTAGCGTCAGTGACACTGGAGTCAGTGACACTGGAGTCAGTGACACTGCAGTCAGTGACACTAGAGTCAGTGCGACTGGAGTCAGTGTGACTGGAGTCACTGACACTAGAGTCAGTGACACAGGAGTCAGTGTGACTAGAGTCGTGTGACTGGAGTAAGTGATACTGGAATCAGTGACACTGGGGTCAGTGTGACTGGAGTCAGTGACTGGAGTCAGTGACACTAGAGTCAGTGTGACTGGAGTCAGTGACACTGGAGTCAGTGACACTGGAGTCAGTGTGACTAGAGTCAGTGACACTGGAGTAAGTGCCACTGGGGTCAGTGTGACTAGAGTCGTGTGACTGGAGTCAGTGACACTAGAGTCAGTGTGACTGGAGTAAGTGACACTGTAGTCAGTGACACTGGAGTCAGTGACACTAGAGTCAGTGACACTAGAGTTAGTGTGACGAGAGTCAGTGTGACTGGAGTCAGTGACACTGGAGTCAGTGACACTAGAGTCAGTGACACTGGAGTCAGTGCGACTGGAGTCAGTGTGACTGGAGTCAGTGACACTGGAGTCAGTGCCACTGGGGTCAGTGTGACTGGAGTCAGTGTGACTGGAGTCAGTGACACTGGAGTCAGTGACACTAGAGTCAGTGCGACTGGAGTCAATGTGACTAGAGTCAGTGACACTAGAGTTGTGTGACTGGAGTCAGTGACACTGGAGTCAATGACACTAGAGTCAGTGTGAATAGAGTCAGTGACACTGGAGTCAGTGCGACTAGAGTCAGTGTGACTGGAGTCAGTGACACTGGAGTTAGTGACACTAGAGTCAGTGACACTGGAGTCAGTGTGACTAGAGTTAGTGACACTGGAGTCAGTGACACTGGAGTCAGTGCGACTAGAGTCAGTGCGACTAGAGTCAGTGACACTAGAGTCAGTGTGACTGGAGTCAGTGACACTGGAGTCAGTGACACTGGAGTCAGTTACACTAGAGTCAGTGACACTGGAGTCAGTGTGACTAGAGTTAGTGACACTGGAGTCAGTGACACTGGAGTCAGTGCGACTAGAGTCAGTGTGACTAGAGTCAGTGACACTGGAGTCAGTGTGACTAGAGTCAGTGTGACTGGAGTCAGTTCGACTGGAGTCAGTGTTACTGGAGTCAGTGCTACTGGAGTCACTTCGACTGGAGTCAGTGCAACTGGAGTCAGTGACACTGGAGTCAGTGCCACTGGGGTCAGTGTGACTAGAGTCGTGTGACTGGAGTCAGTGACACTGGAGTCAGTGTGACTGGAGTCAGTGACACTGGAGTCAGTGCCACTGGGGTCAGTGTGACTAGAGTCGTGTGACTGGAGTCAGTGACACTAGAGTCAGTGTGACTGGAGTCAGTGACACTGGAGTCAGTGACACTAGAGTCAGTGTGACTAGAGTCAGTGACACTGGAGTCAGTAACACTGGAGTCAGTGCGACTAGAGTCAGTGTGACTTGAGTCAGTGACACTAGAATCAGTGTGACTGGAGTCAGTGTGACTGGAGTCAGTGACACTGGAGTCAGTGCCACTGGGGTCAGTCACACTGGGGTCAGTGTGACTGGAGTCAGTGCAACTACAGTCAGTGACACTGGAGTCAGTGAAACTAGAGTCAGTGTGACTAGAGTCAGTGTGACTGGAGTCAGTGCGACTGGAGTCAGTGACACTGGAGTCAGTGTGACTAGAGTCAGTGACACTGGAGTCAGTGAAACTGGAGTCAGTGCGACTGGAGTCAGTATGACTGGAGTCAGTGACACTGGAGTCAGTGACAATGGAGTCAGTGACACTAGAGTCACTGTGACTAGAGTCAGTGCGACTGGAGTCAGTGACACTCGAGTTGGTGACACTAGAGTCAGTGTGACTAGAGTCAGTGTGACTGGAGTCAGTGTGACTGGAGTCAGTGACACTGGAGTCAGTGACACTAGAGTCAGTGACACTGGAGTCAGTGACACTGGAGTCAGTGCGACTGGAGTCAGTGTGACTGGCGTCAGTGCAACTGGAGTCAGTGTGACTGGAGTCAGTGACACTAGAGTCAGTGACACAGGAGTCAGTGTGACTAGAGTCGTGTGACTGGAGTAAGTGTTACTGGAATCAGTGACATTGGGGTCAGTGTGACTAGAGTCGTGTGACTGGAGTCAGTGACACTAGAGTCAGTGTGACTAGAGTCAGTGCGACTGGAGTCAGTGACACTAGAGTCAGTGTGACTAGAGTCAGTGTGACTAGAGTCAGTGTGACTGGAGTCAGTGACACTGGAGTCAGTGTGACTGGAGTCAGTGACACCTGAGTCAGTTCCACTGGGGTCAGTGTGACTGGAGTAAGTGCAACTGGAGTCAGTAACACTAGAGTCAGTGTGACTAGAGTCAGTGTGACTGGAGTCAGTGTGACTGGAGTCAGTGACACTGCAGTCAGTGACACTAGAGTCAGTGACACTGGAGTCAGTGACACTGGAGTCAGTGACACTGCAGTCAGTGACACTAGAGTCAGTGACACAGGAGTCAGTGTGACTAGAGTCGTCTGACTGGAGTAAGTGATACTGGAATCAGTGACACTGGGGTCAGTGTGACTGGAGTCGTGTGACTGGAGTCAGTGACACTAGAGTCAGTGTGACTGGAGTCAGTGACACTGGAGTCAGTGACACTGGAGTCAGTGACACTAGAGTCACTGTGACTAGAGTCAGTGACACTAGAGTTAGTGTGACGAGAGTCAGTGTGACTGGAGTCAGTGACACTGGAGTCAGTGACACTAGAGTCAGTGACACTGGAGTCAGTGCGACTGGAGTCAGTGTGACTAGAGTCAGTGACACTGGAGTCAGTGCCACTGGGGTCAGTGTGACTGGAGTCAGTGTGACTGGAGTCAGTGACACTGGAGTCAGTGACACTGGAGTCAGTGCGACTGGAGTCAATGTGACTAGAGTCAGTGACACTAGAGTCGTGTGACTGGAGTCAGTGACACTGGAGTCAGTGACACTAGAGTCAGTGTGAATAGAGTCAGTGACACTGGAGTCAGTGCGACTAGAGTCAATGTGACTGGAGTCAGTGTGACTAGAGTCGTGTGACTGGAGTAAGTGATACTGGAATCAGTGACACTGGGGTCAGTGTGACTGGAGTCGTGTGACTGGAGTCAGTGACACTAGAGTCAGTGTGACTGGAGTCAGTGACACTGGAGTCAGTGACACTAGAGTCAGTGTGACTAGAGTCAGTGACACTGGAGTAAGTGCCACTGGGGTCAGTGTGACTAGAGTCGTGTGACTGGAGTCAGTGACACTAGAGTCAGTGTGACTGGAGTAAGTGACACTGGAGTCAGTGACACTGGAGTCAGTGACACTAGAGTCAGTGTGACTAGAGTCAGTGACACTAGAGTTAGTGTGACGAGAGTCAGTGTGACTGGAGTCAGTGACACTGGAGTCAGTGACACTAGAGTCAGTGACACTGGAGTCAGTGACACTAGAGTCAGTGTGACTAGAGTCAGTGACACTAGAGTTAGTGTGACGAGAGTCAGTGTGACTGGAGTCAGTGACACTGGAGTCAGTGCCACTGGGGTCAGTGTGACTGGAGTCAGTGACACTGGAGTCAGTGACACTGGAGTCAGTGCGACTGGAGTCAATGTGACTAGAGTCAGTGACACTAGAGTCGTTTGACTGGAGTCAGTGACACTGGAGTCAGTGACACTAGAGTCAGTGTGAATAGAGTCAGTGACACTGGAGTCAGTGCGACTAGAGTCAGTGTGACTGGAGTCAGTGACACTGGAGTTAGTGACACTAGAGTCAGTGACACTAGAGTTAGTGTGACGAGAGTCAGTGTGACTGGAGTCAGTGACACTGGAGTCAGTGTGACTGGAGTCAGTGTGACTGGAGTCAGTGTGACTGGAGTCAGTGACACTGGAGTCAGTGACACTGGAGTCAGTGCGACTGGAGTCAATGTGACTAGAGTCTGTGACACTAGAGTCGTGTGACTGGAGTCAGTGACACTGGAGTCAGTGACACTAGAGTCAGTGTGAATAGAGTCAGTGACACTGGAGTCAGTGCGACTAGAGTCAGTGTGACTGGAGTCAGTGACACTGGAGTTAGTGACACTAGAGTCAGTGACACTGGAGTCAGTGCGACTAGAGTCAGTGTGACTAGAGTCAGTGACACTAGAGTCAGTGTGATTGGAGTCAGTGACACTGGAGTCAGTGCCACTGGGGTCAGTGCCACTGGGGTCAGTGTGACTGGAGTCAGTAACACTGGAGTCAGTGACACTGGAGTAAGTGTGACTAGAGTCAGTGTGACTGGAGTCAGTGACACTGGAGTCAGTGACACTGGAGTCAGTGACACTAGAGTCAGTGTGACTAGAGTCAGTGTGACTGGAGTCAGTGCGACTGGAGTCAGTGACACTGGAGTCAGTGACACTAGAGTCAGTGTGACTAGAGTCAGTGTGACTGGAGTCAGTGACACTGGAGTCAGTGACACTAGAGTCAGTGTGACTAGAGTCAGTGACACTGGAGTCAGTGACACTGGAGTCAGTGCGACTGGAGTCAGTGTGACTAGAGTCAGTGACACTGGAGTCAGTGCCACTGGAGTCAGTGTGACTGGAGTCAGTGACACTAGAGTCAGTGTGATTGGAGTCAGTGACACTAGAGTCAGTGACACTGGAGTCAGTGCGACTAGAGTCAGTGTGACTAGAGTCAGTGACACTAGAGTCAGTGTGATTGGAGTCAGTGACACTGGAGTCAGTGCCACTGGGGTCAGTGCCACTGGGGTCAGTGTGACTGGAGTCAGTAACACTGGAGTCAGTGACACTGGAGTAAGTGTGACTAGAGTCAGTGTGACTGGAGTCAGTGACACTGGAGTCAGTGACACTGGAGTCAGTGACACTAGAGTCAGTGTGACTAGAGTCAGTGTGACTGGAGTCAGTGCGACTGGAGTCAGTGACACTGGAGTCAGTGACACTAGAGTCAGTGTGACTAGAGTCAGTGTGACTGGAGTCAGTGACACTGGAGTCAGTGACACTAGAGTCAGTGTGACTAGAGTCAGTGACACTGGAGTCAGTGACACTGGAGTCAGTGCGACTGGAGTCAGTGTGACTAGAGTCAGTGACACTGGAGTCAGTGCCACTGGAGTCAGTGTGACTGGAGTCAGTGACACTAGAGTCAGTGTGACTACAGTCAGTGAAACTGGAGTCAGTCACACTGGAGTCAGTGACACTAGAGTCAGTGTGACTGGAGTCAGTGACACTGGAGTCAGTGACACTGGAGTCAGTGTGACTAGAGTCAGTGTGACTAGAGTCAGTGTGACTAGAGTCAGTGTGACTGGAGTCAGTGACACTGGAGTCAGTGACACTAGAGTCAGTGACACTGGAGTCAGTGTGACTAGAGTCAGTGTGACTGGAGTCAGTGCGACTGGAGTCAATGTGACTAGAGTCAGTGACACTAGAGTCGTGTGACTGGAGTCAGTGACACTGGAGTCAGTGACACTAGAGTCAGTGTGAATAGAGTCAGTGACACTGGAGTCAGTGCGACTAGAGTCAGTGTGACTGGAGTCAGTGACACTGGAGTTAGTGACACTAGAGTCAGTGACACTGGAGTCAGTGTGACTAGAGTCAGTGACACTAGAGTCAGTGTGACTGGAGTCAGTGACACTGGAGTCAGTGCCACTGGGGTCAGTGCCACTGGGGTCAGTGTGACTGGAGTCAGTACAACTGGAGTCAGTGACACTGGAGTAAGTGTGACTAGAGTCAGTGACACTGGAGTCAGTGACACTGGAGTCAGTGTGACTAGAGTCAGTGTGACTAGAGTCAGTGTGACTAGAGTCAGTGTGACTGGAGTCAGTGACACTGGAGTCAGTGACACTAGAGTCAGTGACACTGGAGTCAGTGTGACTGGAGTCAGTGTGACTGGAGTCAGTGTGACTGGAGTCAGTGACACTAGAGTCAGTGTGACTAGAGTCAGTGACACTGGAGTCAGTGACACTGGAGTCAGTGACACTAGAGTAAGTGTGACTACAGTCAGTGACACTGGAGTCAGTGACACTGGAGTCAGTGCGACTGGAGTCAGTGTGACTGGAGTCAGAGACACTGGAGTCAGTGTGACTGGAGTCAGTGACACTAGAGTCAGTGTGACTAGAGTCAGTGTGACTGGAGTCAGTGTGACTGGAGTCAGTTCGACTGGAGTCAGTGTGACTGGAGTCAGTGCAACTGGAGTCAGTGACACTGGAGTCAGTGTGACTGGAGTCAGTGTGACTGGAGTCAGTGACACTGGAGTCAGTGTAACTGGAGTCACTATGATTGGAGTCAGTGTCACTGGAGTCAGTGCAACTGGAGTCAGTGCCAGAGGAGTCTGTGTGACTGGAGTCAGTTCGACTGGAGTCAGTGCCACTGTAGTCAGTGTGACTGGAGTCAGTGACACTGGAGTCAGTGACACTGGAGTCAGTATGATTGGAGTCAGCTCCACTAGAGTCAGTGACACTGGAGTCAGTGCCACTGTAGTCAGTGTGACTGGAGTCAGTGCCTTTGGAGTCAGTGTGACTGGAGTCAGTGACACTGGAGTCAGTGCCACTGGAGTCAGTGTGACTGGAGTCAGTGCCGCTGGAGTCAGTGACACTGGAGTTAGTGCCACTGTCGTCAGTGTGACTGGAGTCAGTGTGACTGGAGTCAGTGACACTGGAGTCAGTCTGACTGGAGTCAGTGCCGCTGGAGTCAGTGACACTGGAGTCAGTGACACTGGAGTCAGTGCTGCTGGAGTCAGTGCCACTGGAGTCAGTGTGACTGGAGTCAGTGCCGCTGGAGTCAGTGACACTGGAGTCAGTGCTGCTGGAGTCAGTTCGACTGGAGTCAGTGCCACTGGAGTCAGTGCCACTGGAGTCAGTGTGACTGGACTCAGTGCCGCTGGAGTCAGTGCCACTTTAGTCAGTGTGACTGGAGTCAGTGCCACTGGAGTCAGTGCCACTGGAGTCAGTGCCACTGGAGTCAGTGACACTGGAGTCAGCGCCACTGGAGTCAGTGCCACTGGAGTCAGACTCCACTTTCTGCACATGCACTTCTTTTTCTTTCATCCAGAAGAAGGAGATGTCGTAGCAGTAGTTCAATTACTCCCCGAAAAACCAACAAACAAATACCACGATGACCGAGAAGCAGAAGACGCCCCTCTGGGCGAACGAGGAAACTACAGTCACAGCTGACGGAGCTCAACATTTTGAAGTTTATGGATGGTATTTCCATATATTCATCTCTGTCATCTTCATTCGACATTAGCTTCCTCTTTGAGTCAACCTCAGCTCGTTCAATACGCACGATATTAAAAAGGACACAGCGCCGCCTATCGAGTTGGAGTCAGACGTACTCAGACAGGACGAGAAGTCTGACTTGACTGATGAGCCGAGCTATGAGCTTGTGTGTGACCACTGAGGTATCAGCTGTGATCTACCTGCTTCCTGTCAGGTGTGTGGTGGTGACAGAGGTGGTTTCCGTGGCGATGGTCTGGTTGTCTTTGGTCCAGAGGACAGTGGGGGCGGGGTGGGCATCAACCTCCACACTGAATTCCACCGTGTGATGGAGGAGAGACGACATGTTGGTGTCACCTGATGGCCACAGGTAGACGTACCCTCGATCTGCAGAGACACACACACTTTACCTGTGTGTGTGTGTGTGTGTGTGTGTGTGTGTGTGCGTGTGCGTGTGCGTGTGCGTGTGTGTGTGTGTGTGTGCGTGTGCATGTGCGTGTGTGTGTGTGTGTGTGTACTCACCCAGCACTGTCACTGTGATGTTTTTCCTCACGGTTCGTTCCTGCACCGTCTCCTGCACCACACACACATACACACCTACAGGAAAGACACACATGTCTCCGTCACCTTGGTTACCCAGGAGACAAACCACACGTTACCATAGCAACTGATATACAGTACAGGCCAAAAGTTTGGACACACCTTCTCATTCAATGCGTTTTCTTTATTTTCATGACTATTTACATTGTAGATTCTCACTGAAGGCATCAAAACTATGAATGAACACATGTGGAGTTATGTACTTAACAAAAAAAGGTGAAATAACTGAAAACATGTTTTATATTCTAGTTTCTTCAAAATAGCCACCCTTTGCTCTGATTACTGCTTTGCACATTCTTGGCATTCTCTCGATGAGCTTCAAGAGGTAGTCACCTGAAATGGTTTCCACTTCACAGGTGTGCCTTATCAGGGTTAATTAGTGGAATTTCTTGCTTTATCAATGGGGTTGGGACCATCAGTTGTGTTGTGCAGAAGTCAGGTTAATACACAGCCGACAGCCCTATTGGACAACTGTTAAAATTCATATGATGGCAAGAACCAATCAGCTAACTAAAGAAAAACGAGTGGCCATCATTACTTTAAGAAATGAAGGTCAGTCAGTCCGGAAAATTGCAAAAATTTTAAATGTGTCCCCAAGTGGAGTCGCAAAAACCATCAAGCGCTACAACGAAACTGGCACACATGAGGACCGACCCAGGAAAGGAAGACCAAGAGTCACCTCTGCTTCTGAGGATAAGTTCATCCGAGTCACCAGCCTCTGAAATCACAAGTTAACAGCAGCTCAGATCAGAGACCAGATGAATGCCACACAGAGTTCTAGCAGCAGACCCATCTCTAGAACAACTGTTAAGAGGAGACTGCGCCAATCAGGCCTTCATGGTCAAATAGCTGCTAGGAAACCACTGCTAAGGAGAGGCAACAAGCAGAAGAGATTTGTTTGGGCCAAGAAACACAAGGAATGGACATTAGACCAGTGGAAATCTATGCTTTGGTCTGATGAGTCCAGATTTGAGATCTTTGGTTCCAAGCGCTGTGTCTTTGTGAGACGCAGAAAAGGTGAACGGATGGATTCCACATGCCTGGTTCCCACTGTGAAGCATGGAGGAGGAGGTGTGATGGTGTGGGGGTGTTTTGCTGGTGACACTGTTGGGGATTTATTCAAAATTGAAGGCACACTGAACCAGCATGGCTACCACAGCATCCTGCAGCAACATGCCATCCCATCCGGTGTGCGTTTAGTTGGACGATCATTTATTTTTCAACAGGACAATGAGC
Source organism: Cromileptes altivelis (assembly GCA_013133815.1). Taxonomy (NCBI): domain Eukaryota; kingdom Metazoa; phylum Chordata; class Actinopteri; order Perciformes; family Serranidae; genus Cromileptes; species Cromileptes altivelis. The sequence goes on along the minus strand of CM023143.1, from coordinate 42,930,907 downwards.
CCAAACACACCTCCAGGCTGTGTAAGGGCTATTTGACCAAGAAGGAGAGTGATGGAGTGCTGCGGCAGATGACCTGGCCTCCACAGTCACCGGACCTGAACCCAATCGAGATGGTTTGGGGTGAGCTGGACCGCAGAGTGAAGGCAAAGGGGCCAACAAGTACTAAACACCTCTGGGAACTCCTTCAAGACTGTTGGAAAACCATTTCAGGTGACTACCTCTTGAAGCTCATGGAGAGAATGCCAAGAGTGTGCAAAGCAGTAATCAGAGCAAAGGGTGGCTATTTTGAAGAAACTAGAATATAAAACATGTTTTCAGTTATTTCCCCTTTTTTGTTAAGTACATAACTCCACATGTGTTCATTCATAGTTTTGATGCCTTCAGTGAGAATCTACAATGTAAATAGTCATGAAAATAAAGAAAACACATTGAATGAGAAGGTGTGTCCAAACTTTTGGCCTGTACTGTATGTCAGTGATTTCGTTGTATCTGTTGAACGACTTTAGCTCCCTCAGTGCGGTCTGTCTGGAGAGTTAGAGTCAGGGTTACATCAGTGACCTACCAGAATCTGCCACAGTTGCCATGGAGATGTTGATGAAGGAGCGAATCCGATTGGGTAGGAAGTCAGTCAGAGGCTCAACTTCCTGAATCGACACCAGAGAAGATCTTTAAACAGAGAACACACCAGACACTACAGACAGACAGACAGACAGACAGGTGGAGACAGAGACAGACAGATGGACAAAGAGACAGAGACAGCTGGAGACAGAGATGGACAGATGGACAAAGAGACAGAGACAGGTGGAGACAGAGATGGACAGATGGACAAAGAGACAGACACAGGTGGAGACAGAGACAGGTACCTGTATTCGGGGGAAGTCCCAGGAGAAGAAGACCATCTCTGCGTCTTTGACGGTGCAGTTGACAGTGAGGACCTCCCCCTGCTTCAACACACTGCTGGACACTGTCAGGTCCACCTCCATCACCTTAGGAACTGAGGGACAGACAAGTGGAGACAGACAGAGACAAGTCAGGTGGAGAAAGAGACAGGCAGGTCAGATGGAGACAGACAGACAGGTCAGGTGGAGACAAAGTCAGACAGACAGGTGGAGAGAGAGACATACAGATCAGGTGCTGAGACATTAGCGTCCTCTCATCTCGTCCTAGACTCACCTACGATGCTGAAGACGTAGTACACCTGTGACTCTGTCTCCTCTTCTCCACGGGAGGCCACGCACATGTATGACGTGTCATTCAGTCGACCTGTGAAGCCGCGGCCCGGCTCGTATGTCATCCCGGTAACTGGCGTCCTGCCGGAACGTTGGTACAGCATGACGTTGAGCTGCGGGTCGGACACCACACAGGGGATGGTGTCTTCCTCCACCTCCTTCATCACCACACCCGGACCCAGCGGGACGAACCATTCTTCCGGACCTGAGGGGGGACAGGTAGGGTCAGGGCAACAGGTGTCTCACAGGTGGGACGGACGTCATGGCTACATGATGAATATCATGTCACCTCGACCAGGTATGAAGATGTCCACGTCTCTTCTCTGATAGGATGATGCCTCCTCACAGGTGTATCTCCCAGAATTCCTCCAGGTGGCGTTAAAGACCTGCAGGACGCTCCTGGACCCCTGATTCTCCACAACAACCCCGTCCACCTGAGTGTCCTGAGGTAACCGCCACGTCACCTGACTCCATCCCGAACACACCTGCAGAGACAGACAGGTACCTGAACACACCCGTAGAGACAGACAGGCACCTGACCACACCTGCAGAGACAGACAAGTGTTTACTGACCACACTGTAGTTTGAGTTTGAGTTCAGCAGAACTTCAGGGTTTGAAGGAAGCAGCTCCAGAGTGACACCTCCATCAGGACACAACAGGAACACACCTGCAGACAGACAGACAGTCAGTCAGACAGACAGACAGACAGACAGACAGACAGACAGACAGACAGACAGCTATCAATCCACATTTAAAGTCTGACATGTTACCCACCAAACAGGAAGTGCAGCACACTCAGACTTCCTGTTTGTCCTCTAGTGGACACCATCATGGCTGCTGATCCTGAGCAACAGCAACAACAACAAGGAGAGATTTCAAATTAAAAGTCTGATTTGGTCAAACCAGAGAAACATCAGCAGCTCTTTGTCTTTGTGAAACATCTGGAGCACAATCAGTATAACCTTTATTTATATATTTGCATCTCAGGTTTCTGGGTAAAATTCTTCACAGAGTTACTGTAACACAGTCTGATTACGGGGCAGGGCATGATGGGAAATGAGGTGTTTTTCAAACAGCTGCTGACTGAAGGACTTTTATTCTGAAATTTGTCGGCCGTCAGTGAAACACAAACAGTCTGTTTAAATCATTCAGTCAGAGCTCTGATGGTCAGAGCAGACCTCAACACATTCCTCTGACTCTGTGTGTGTGTGTGTGTGTGTGTGTGTGTGTGTGTCACTGTGTGTGTGTGTGTGTGTGTGTGTGTGTGTTTTTCTTCTTCGTCTTTCAGAGGAAAATAAAAAGACTGAATCCAGTCGTCCAATCTGAGGATTTGGGCCAATCAGAGGTCTGACTGAACGTGTGTGTGTGTGAGGAATGTGGGTCGACCACTGAAGAAGAAAATAAACAGTGAAGTATTTCCTGTGGGCAGCGGTGAGAGGAGTCGCTCCTGCACCACTCTAACATCAGCTCTTCACACAGTTTTCAGCCAATCACAGCCCTGCAGCCGCTGCTTCACTTCAATCTGCCCCAAGTTCAGTCCTACAGGACCGCAGTGATGTCACTGATGATGTCACTGATCTATAGTGTTTGGACGTATCTGCAGACCTGACGGAGGGAGGGGCCACGTGTCCAGGACTCAGCAGGTTTGATTCTGAATCTGAGGGTCTGAGTCAGACCTCGAACAGCGGAGCGCTTTGAAGCCACTGTAGTGACCAAACATGGAAATACAATTTCCTGGTTAATCACTTGATGTTATGGACACTCCAATTGTTAAAGAGACATCAGTGGACACGTTTATTTGTAGTGTCACAACCTCAGAGAAACGTCTCATTTCACTATCAGTGTTTGATCCATTCAGTCTGAGAACATCTGGAGTGTCTCACAGCCAAAGATTAAATCATTGCATCTCCATTCAGGTTAGCGGAGCACTGAACAAGAAGTAGCAGTTCGGTTGGTGGACAACTGTTGTGTGTCTGCTCCGTGGGTCCAATAATGTGGAGGCAGCGCTGATCATCTGAGTATATTCATACCACAGACAAAGAGTGTTTTTGGTTTCACTAAACAACTGTCACAGGAATGAACGAGGCCGCACCTCCAACGCTGTATCCAGGTCTTTTTATACATCCATGGTCTGAACAGCTGATGCTAATGCTAAGCTAGCTGCAGTTAAAGTCAGATGATGTGATGAGGTTGTGGAGATTTAAAGCTGTTTAACGAGACTGACGGGTCATGAAAGACTTTATCTGTATTTAGTTTATATCAGTTTATTGTTGAATTTATAAAGTAATTTAATTACTTTTCACTCAGTAATGTGTAATGAGTAACTGATTACAGTGTGGATTCACAGGACCACAGATGATTTGTCATTTGCTAAAATCTAAACTGGATATGTAAAGCTTTTCTTCTCTGCATGCGCTTTGTTCTTCCCACCTCACACCTCAGTGAGACACAAGTCTCAACACTTGATTGGAAAGGACTTTTAAGTGACATGTGACAGTCCGGGAGGCAGACACCGTCTCCACATTTAAGACTAGACTTAAGACTTTCCTCATTGATAAAGCTTATAGTTAGGGCTGGCTCAGGCTTGCCCTGTACCAGCCCCTAGTTAGGCTGACTTAGGCCTAGTCTGCCGGAGGACCCCCCTATAATACACCAGACACCTTCTCAATTTCAATTCAGTTCAACTCAGTTAGCTTTATTGGTATGAATGGTATCAACTGTTGTTGCCGAAAGCAGAATGTACATACAAACACACAATTCAATTACAATACAATTAATACAAATACATTAAACATTTTACATTAAGTCCATGTTACATTAAATAGGCAGAGTGTTATAAGGAGACTGTTGTTGTGTCTCTCTCAGGCTGTGACATGCACTGACATATTTTGCTGCTTCTGTGGCACTGACGCTGTTTTCTCCAAGTAGATGATGCATGTTCTCCTGGTCACAGAGGGGATCAAAATCTTGGAGTTTATGTTTCATTTTTGAAAAGACCTTGGTTCTAAGTTCTTCATATGTGTTATATTTGAACATGTCTCTGTCTCTCTCTGTCTCTCTCTGTCTCTCTGTCTCTCTGTCTGTCTCTGTCTCTCTCTCTGTCTCATTGTGTCATACGGATTACTGTTAATTTATCATGCTGATCTGTTCTGTACGTCATCTATTGCACGTCTGTCCATCCTGGAAGAGGGATCCCTCCTCAGTTGCTCTTCCTGAGGTTTCTACCATTTTTTTTCCCCGTTAAAGGTTTTTTGGGGGGGTTTTCCTGATCAGCTGTGAGGGTCATAAAGACAGAGGGATGTCGTATGTTGTAAAGCCCTGTGAGGCAAATTGTGATTTGTGATATTGGGCTTTATAAATAAAATTGATTGATTGATTGATTGATTGTACATAGCCTGTTAATAAGGATATATTGATCATATCTAATATATGAGTGTTAACTAAAGGAAAGACCTCCTTAAGTAGCCTAGTTGGGATGGAGTCTAAGAGACACGTTGATGATTTAGAAGCAGAAATCACTGCGGTCAATTCTTGAAGAGAAATTGGGGAGAAGCAATCTAAATATATATTAGGTCTTACAGCTGTGTTTGAGGTTAGATATGTACTATCTGAGGACAGGAGGTCATGAATTCTGACTCTCAGTCAGCCTGGCTACAGTGCTGAAAAGAAACCTCAGGTTATTCTTGTTTTCTTTATAAGTTTTTTTTAAAATAAGTTTTCTTAAGTAATAGTTTGCTCTGGTATTGCGGAGGCCCCTCTTAGAAGTTTTGAGACTGTCTGCCCAGATTAAATGAGATTCTTCCAGTTTGGTTAATCGCCAATTCCTTTCAAATTTTCGCGATATTTGTTTCAACTTACGGGTTTGAGAGTTATACCAAGGAGCAAACTTTCTTTGCTTTTTTAACTTCTTTTTAAGAGGAGCTACAGAGTCGAGTGTTGTTCGCAGCAAACCTACGGTGCTATCGACAAAATGATCAATTCGGGAGAGGTTAAAGTCGGCACAGGAAACCTCTGTTACTGAGCGACTTGGTATTGAATTTAACGACAGAGAAATCTTCTCCTTAAATTTTGTGACAGCACGATCTGATAAACATCTAGTAGGCCTATAGTAACTGTTGCTGAGTGGCGTGCCTTGGTCAGGTGCACCAAGCGGTTGGGGGGTTCGGTGCCTTGCTCAAGGGCACCTTGGCAGTGCTCAGGAGGTGAACTGGCACCTCTCCAGCTACCAGTCCATGCTCCATATTTGGTCTGGATGGGGACTCGAACAGGCGACCTTCCAGTTCCCAACTCAGGTCCCTATGGACTGAGCTACTGCCGCCCCACAGAAAACAGATACTACACTTAATCTTAGCCAAAAGGCAGAGAAGTGATCTGGTAGCGAGGGATTCTGTGGAAAGACTGTTAGGTTATCAATTTCAGTTCCATACGTCAGAACTAGATCAAGGGTAGTTTAGGGCTGATTAACAGACTAGAGTTAAAAATGGCTGCAACTCCCCCTCCTCGGCCGCTGCCTCGAGGAATGTGGGTATTATTATGACTGGGAGGAGTGGACTCATTTAGACTAACATATTCATCTGGACACAGCCAGGTTTCAGTGAGACTCAGTAAATCAATATGATTATCTGATATTAATTTGTTTACTAACACTGCTTTAGACGACAGAGACCTGATATTTAACAGTCCGCATTTAATTCTCCTGTTTTGTCTTTCTGTCACAGAAGAGGTTTTAATTTTTATGAGGTTGTTATGCACAACTCCTCTTTGTTTAATTTTAGATTTTGAAAATTTAGGTGGTCGGGGGACAGACACCGTTTAACTATGGGTGGGTAACTGAACTAGAAGCTCAGAGAAGCTCTGAGTCCTGGTCTCAACTCTGGGTAAGTGAATCAGATTGAAAACAACATGACACAGTACAGATTTATGTTTGTTCTGGTTTTATCAGCCGGCTGAACATCTGGTATCAGCAGAGTCTGAGGCTGCTGTCACAATAAAGTAAATTTTGTCCTGATTTGTGCATCTGAAAAACATGATGTCAGGATGTTTAAGGGGGCGGGGCTTGTGATAAATGGGTCTAACATTTACTTCAGTGACTCTGAGGTGATGGAAACATTCATAATCTGAACCCATGTTGACTGGAGGACTCACAGGACCGCCACCAGTCTCCTAAAGGGGCAGGGCAGAGGAGTAACCCATGTGACACAGATACAGGAAGTGACTCTACATTGGGGTTAATAAATGTAAACAGGTGAGTTGTATAAAATGTGTCACGGATGTTGAAACAATCTGCAGAGAGCAGACAGGCTGTAAACATGACGTTAACATGGAGGACTGTGGGGACAAACTCAGTCCTGGAGACAGCCTCTGGTGGATGTTAGAGGAACTGCAGGGTGTAGATGTTTTTGAAGCTTGGTTAAACCTTCCCTGGATAAAGCACTCACAGCAGACAGAGTCACCAGTGTCACAGGTTTATGATGGCGGACGCTGCAGGATGGAGCAGCGTCTCCGTACCTGCTGTCAGTAATTTAAGTTTCTACACTTCCTGTTGTTGTTTGTCAGCTTATCCTCTGACACGTCACACCTGAACCACATTTAACCAGGTATGTAATCACTGCTGTACAGGTGTGAACTCACCTGTCTGTTACTGGTCCATGTTTAAGGTTGTTTCCTGCGTCCTGATTGGTTGAGATCAGATGATTGTCAGCAACCTTCAGAGTCAGAGACAACCGAAACTTTACATATAATATTTATTATCAGCTGACACGTTAATATTTATATCAAACCTTTATTTTCACTGCTGAGCTGAAACTCAATAAGATCCACTTCCTGTGGGAGTACCACAATAAAAGCTCTCAACGACTCAAAGACCACGGACCCTCTCCTGGGCTTTTATTGTGAAGGTTTAGATTTATGTTATTACATTTCTACAGTATATTATGTTAATTTATATGTATATATATATATATATATATATATATATATACACACACATATATATATGTGTGTGTGTGTGTGTGTGTGTATAATCAAATTTCTACTGAATAGAAAGTAAACGTGTTTAAGAATTATCATTTAATCTTCACAGTGTAAAACGTTGAAATTATCCGTCACATAATAATAAGTTTATTTTGATATAAACTAATGTGTGTATGTGTGTGTGTGTGTGTGTGTGTGCGTGCGCGTGTGTGTGTGTTTACATGTGAACCTGAATGTGTGATGTCATGTGATCAGTTTATTGAACTCATGAACCTGTGTGTGTATTATAGTTTATACATGTGACAGCATCACTGATAATAATCAATAATCAATCTGTACTTTAATCTGATAGGACCTGTGACTACAGAGAGTATTATTCTGATACTGTCACTGCAGAGTAATCAGAGTATTAACACGTCCACTCAGCAGGAACAGAAACACAGAAGAAGAAGAAAAGATGGAGATGTTTAGTTTGTTCAAACCTTCTGATGCTGATGATCCTCCACCCTTACTCCTTCCTCCTCCTCTTCTTTTCCTTCCTCCTTCCTCCTCCTCTTCGACTCCTTTCTTCTTCTTCGTCCTTTCCTTCCTACTCCTTTTCTTGGTCTTCTTCACTGCTTTTTACTCTGCTTTCCTCCTCCTCTTCCTACTCCTCCTCTTCAGTTGAAGTTCATTCCAGACTGACGACGAATGGAAACCAACAGACAGACTGACTCACAGCGAGCGCCGTCTGTTTTCAATCTGTTGCCCCACCCCCCCCCCCCCACCCCCCGACAGGAAGTGAACCCCATCCAACACACACACACACACACACACACAGAGGTCTTTCTGTGAGGTTTCCACTGGTGCGAGCTGATTAAATAAAGTGCTCTGTGTCTGTGTGTGTGTGTGTGTGTGTGTGTGTGTGTGCTGAATCAATCAGTAATAAATCAGGATCAATAAGTGATTTAAAGTCTGAGTGTCTGTTTGTGATGCTCTGATGATTACTGATGATGTCATCACGGGTTTTATCTCCTGTCCAATCAGATGTTTCTTTTTTCTATTCATACACAGGCTGAAGCTTTGTGCCATGGCTCTGGCTAAGCCTGATACATCGAGCTAAACTCTGGTTTCTGTTCCATCAACCTGAGCCACAGCTCCGTTCCATCAAGGTGGTTAACCTGAATCCCAGCCTAGTAACCATGGTAATTTATGATGGTCTGTAGCAGGATTAAGGTGAGGATTAGCTCCATCTATGATCAACAGACACATAAAAGACAGTTCTGTCAGTGCTTTACACACTCACAACTGTCAGGATCAAATAATATGTAAATCATAAAATATAAAACATCATTTATAAAAAAAAACATTAACTATTACAAGACAAATTAAAATGTAATAAAAAAAATAACATAATTAAGAAAACACAACAGGAAAGCCAATCAGTTGTTGGTTCAACAGGTTGGGACCTACTGGGTGGTCTTCCAGCCTGACTGCCTCCTCAGGCCTTGGTAGGACTGGAGGATCCAGAAGATTATTTTGTGCCCTACCACTGACAGAAAGACAGGTGGACAGCTAGTTATACCGACTGAGGGGCATTGATGGACAATACCTTCAACATATGGGGCCCAGATCTCTGGGGCCACAGGGCTGGAGAAGCTCCCCCCCCCCTGGATCCCATTGATTTTGGGCCCCTTATTGAGACTGAGGGCCAGGGTCTCTGCTGGAGTAAACTCTTCAGGTGGGGGTCCCCCACCAGCAGCCATCATGTCCGTTCTTTTCCTGGTAGCTGCAAAGCACAGAGTCACAGCTTTACATTTATATTGACTGATAGATTTCAGTTCGGAGCTGTTACCATTCAACAAGATATTCTTATGTCTTATGTTGACCTGCTGCCAAGTCCTCCTCTAGCTACTGAGCCTGCTTCTGTTGAGACATCACACTGAGGGATGAAGATGGGACACACACCACTGTTCCTCATCCTATAGCACATGCCATACATTTAAGGGGTTTTTTCTTATTTTGATATAATCAGGGATAGAGCTTACAGTTGACTCCAACATGATGAGAACTAGATAATTGATTCACTCTCACCTGCATTCACTTAATAGTTTTCCTCATCTCCACTGAATTGATGGATTTGCTAAAAGGAATTTCCTACAATCAACAGATAAATGTAATGTGATTATTTCCTATAAACTGATCATTTCAGAAATGTCATAATCTACAATCAATGATGTGATAAATGTGATGACTGACAAAAATAGTTTGATTAAATGCATCATCTGAACTTTACATAGGAATCAGTAGATAAATGTGATAAACAGTCTGTCACTAATATTAATTTACATGTGGTGAATTTCATTAGGCAGACTTGAACTGTCAGATTTAATAGGTGTTCTTATCTATATTTTGTCCCTTTGATGCAGGATTTATAGAACATGATATTATGCTGACATGCTGAATTTTGTTTGTCACTTACACATTTAGCCTGTGGGCAATATTCCCTCACCCCACCTCTCTTGTTTTATTAATCGCTGCAGTATTGTCTTTGTTCCTAATCATGTCCTTATAGTCCTCATACACTTCAATAAGGAGTGTTTGCTCCGCCGCAGAAAAAGCCTCTGTTCGCTCCTTTCCTTTGCTTTTAGACACTCTGCAACATGTTCGGCACTCGACTAGTGTGGCCTTTTTATTTTCCCTGGGCGCGTGCATGAGTTGAGGCTTAACAGGTGAGGCTTGAATTAGTGTCAGTTGGAGCCAGCTGATTTCACTTGATGGAACGGGTTGGCGCTAGATTGGGAGGTGGTGTTTAGTCAAACTTCAAGATGACACCTTAGTTTGGACATTCTTAGCTACACTGATGGAATACCCCCCTGGTCAGATTTGAGTGTGTGCTGACACAGTCTCAGTCAAAGTGTGTGTGTGTCTGTGTGTGTGTCTGTGTGTGTGTGTCTCCTGGTCTGTTTCCTGTTGTCCTGCAAGTGCTGTTGGCGGAGTGAATAACTGTGATTGGGAGCAGACCAGGGGCCTGTATCAGGAAGCAGGATTAATGTCTCAGCGAGGTAACTTAAGGGTTAACCCTGGGTTTTCGGTCTCACAAAGCCGGTTCAGTTCTTATCGGGGTAGATCACCATGGTAACTTACTCTGAACGGCTATCCTGCTCCGGAGCAGGGTAAGTTCAGGGTTGAATCTGATCCTATAAAAAGCACCACCCACTGGACAATCAGCTGTTGATGGCTGACAGAAATGCAGCCCAGTCATGACGGGAAGTTTAATTCATTTGATTGATTTTGATTTGGAAGTTTATTTTGAACATTAAAAAAATAAAAGAAAGCAACAACAACAGACAATGAAAAGATTGTTCAAAAAGGAGTGGAAAGAAGTGGAACTTTCATCCCACCCCTTCATAAGAAAGAAACGGATCATTTGTGGACACTTAATAGCACCATTAATTAGTGCCAACATTTAGTTTTGTTGGAGGAAATGATCCCTGTTAAAGATAATGGGCCTAATTGACAGCTTTGCTGCTGGAAATGTGGAAAGTAGCCTATCATGTCTACACTTCATGGTGTTTGAGGGATTTTCCTTTTTGTGTTTTAAAGAGGGACACTAGGTATTTTTCTGTGCAGCTGTTAATTTCTAACACAGCTCAATATCAGGATGATTTTATTCAGACTATCAGTTTGGTGTTGATATGATTTAATTGTGGCGTCAGCTTTAATCTTTATTGTAGCATATATAACGTTATGACAAAGAAGACCAGTTTATCAGACGCAATGATGTTAGACGATAATTGTAATACACGCAATTCATCTGTGCAGCATTGATTTCATGGGATTCAAGGGTGTGATCAGTGTCAGATGTACAGGTACAGGTACTGTAGCTACTTGAACCAGTGATGAGTCCTTTAACCTACACATCATTTTATTTGCTGCCTTGTGTTGTCTTGATTTTTCCCTCTCTCCTCCTCTATTTCTTCTTTCCTCACTCGTTTCTTTTTCTTTTCTATCATGCGATTTCATTGATGTTTTGACAGGGGAGTTTCTTTGATAAGCTTTTAGTGGCTTCTAACCTCTCTGGCACTTTTCTTTTTTTAATCGTGTAAATTTTATACTGTCTGTTTTTAACATTATGTGCAAATAAACTAATCTAAACTAAAACTAAACATTATTCAACCTGTTATGCGTTGCCACGCATGTTTCCTCCTCCTGCAGCTGCCACGGTGTTGGCCTTTTCTCTGATGTTGCTTTTCTCCTCCTCATATTTTAGTAGAATTAATCTCTGATCCTCACATGAGAAATACCTTATTTCCCCCTCACATACGGAGCTCTGTGAGGACGCTCAGTGACGCTCAGTGACGCTCAGTGACGCTGTGCTTCTCTTATGATTGTGATTGGTCCGCTGCGTGCATGTTCACGGCTCTTGATAAAGCAACCCTGGGTTGAGTTACCGAGTTGATATCCAGCATCGTGATACAGATTATCCTGATTGCCATTGTTAGGGTTAGTCAACCCAGGATAGGTCTGGGTAACCCAGGAAAGGTTGATCTCACTTCGTGATACAGGCCCCTGGCCAGGATCAGACTTTAAGGACTGTTACAGCCTCCATACAAACAGAAACATAACCGAGCTCAGTCGGGGCAGCAGGCTGCAACACAGAAGAGAGGACGCCACACCAAAGGTAAGAGTTTACCCATCAGCTTTATTGTGTCATCTCCCAAAACATTAAACAAAGACACAAACAAACTACAGGGAACAAAAAGGACTGTAGACCCCGACTACAAGAAACACAATGGGCCAGCCATGCAGTGGGCCGTCACTCCCAGCGTCTTCACCTAAACTGCCTGAGACATGAATTAAACCCAAAGAAAGCAAAAGGGACAAACAATGTCACTACCAACAATCTGCAGCCCAAACTACCACAACACACTAACACAACACACCAACACCTAAAACTACAACAAAACACTAACAGAACAGACTAACACAACACACTACCACAACACACTAACACAACACAAAAACACAACAAACTACCACAACAAACTACCACAACACACAAACACAAAAAACTACCACAACAAACTACCACAACAAACTACCACAACACACTAACACAACACAAAAACACAACAAACTACCACAACAAACTACCACAACACACAAACACAAAAAACTACCACAACAAACTACCACAACACACTACCACAACACACTAACACAACACAAAAACACAATTTAGTGTGTTGTTGTAGTTTGTTGTGTTGGTGTGTTGTGGTAGTGTGTTTTGGTAGTTTGTTGTGTTCGTGTGTTGTATTCTTTTGTTGTATTCGTGTGTTGTGGTAGTTTGTTGTGGTAGTTTGTTGTGTTTTTGTGTTGTGTTATTGTGTTGTGGTAGTTTGTTGAGTTAGTGTGTTGTGTTAGTGTGTTGTGTTAGTGTGTTGTATTAGTGTGTTGTGGTAGTGTGTTGTGTTCGAGACAAGAACACAACACACTAATACAACACACGAAAACAACAAACTACCACAACACACTAAAACAACACACCAACACAACAAACTATCACAACACAAAAACACAACAAACTACCACAACACACGAACACAACACACCAACACAACAAACTATCACAACACATGAACACAAAAAACTACCACAACACATGAACACAACACACGAACACAACACACTACCACAACACACTAACACAACACACTAACACAACACACTAACTCAACACACGAACACAACACACTAACACAGCACACTAACTCAACAAACTACCACAACACACTAACACAACACAAAAACAAAACAAACTACCACAACACACGAATACAACAAAAGAATACAACACACGAACACAACAAACTACTAAAACACACTACCACAACACACCAACACAACACACCAACACAACAAACTACCACAACACACTAACACAACACACCACCACAACACACGAACACAACACACCAACACAACAAACTATCACAACACACGAACACAAAAAACTACCACAACACACGAACACAACACACAAACACAACACACTATCGCAACACACTAACACAACACACTACCACAACACACTAATACAACACACTAACACAGCACATTAACACGACACACTACCACAACACACGAACACAACACACTAACACAACACACTAACTCAACAAACTACCACAACACAATAACACAACACAAAAACACAACAAACTACCACAACACACGAATACAACAAAAGAATACAACACACGAACACAACAAACTACCAAAACACACTACCACAACACACCAACACAACAAACTACAACAACACACTAAAAGAACAGACTAACACAACACACTACCACAACACACTACCACAACACAAAAAGACAACAAACTACCACAACACACAAACACAAAAAACTACCACAACAAACTACCACAACACACTAACACAACACACTAACACAACACACCAACACACCAACACCTAAAACTACAACAAAACACTAACAGAACAGACTAACACACCACACTACCACAACACACTAACACAACACAAAAACACAATAAACTACCACAACACACTACCACAACACACTAACACAACACAAAAACACAACAAACTACCACAACACACTAACACAACACACTAACACAACACACCACCACAACACACTACAAGAAAAGAACACAACACACTAATACAACACACGAAAACAACAAACTACCACAACACACTAAAACAACACACCAACACAACAAACTATCGCAACACACTACCACAACAAACTACCAAAACACACTAACACAACACACCAACACAACAAACTATCACAACACACGAACACAAAAAAATACCACAACACACGAACACAACACACGAACACAACACACGAACACAGCACATTAACACGACACACTACCACAACACACTAACACAACACACTAAAACAACACACTAACTCAACAAACTACCACAATACACTACCACAACACACTAACACAACACACTAACACAACACACGGACACAACACACTAACACAACAAACTACCACAACAAAATAACACAACACAAAAACACAACAAACTACCACAACAAACTACCACAACACACGAATACAACAAAAGAATACAACACACGAACACAACAAACTACCAAAACACACTACCACAACACACCAACACAACAAACTACAACAACACACTAAAAGAACAGATTAACACAACACACTACCACAACACACTACCACAACACAAAAAGACAACAAACTACCACAACACACTACCACAAAACACTAACACAACACACGAACAGAACACACTAACACAACAAACTACCACAACACACTAACACAACACACCAACACATAAAACTACAACAACACACTAACAGAACAGACTAACACAACACACTACCACAACACAGTAACACAACACAAAAACACAACAAACTACCACAACACACAAACACCAAAAACTACCACAACAAACTACCACAACACACTAACACAACACAAAAACACAAGAAAACTACCACAACACACTAACACAACACACTAACAAAACACACCACCACAACACACTACAAGACAAGAACACAACACACTGATACAACACACGAAAACAACAAACTACCACAACACACTAAAACAACACACCAACACAACAAACTATCACAACACACTACCACAACAAACTACCAAAACACACTAACACAACACACCAACACAATCAATCAATCAATCAATCAATCAATTTTATTTATAAAGCCCAATATCACAAATCACAATTTGCCTCACAGGGCTTTACAGTCTACGACATCCCTCTGTCCTTAAGACCCTCACAGCTGATCAGGAAAAACTCCCCAAAAAACCCTTTAACGGGGAAAAAATGGTAGAAACCTCAGGAAGAGCAACTGAGGAAGGATCCCTCTTCCAGGATGGACAGACGTGCAATAGATGTCGTACAGAACAGATCAGCATAATAAATTAACAGTAATCTATATGACACAATGAGAGAGAGAGAGAGAGAGAGAGAGAGAGAGAGAGAGAGAGAGAGAGAGATGCAGGTAATGACAGTAGCTTACAACAACGTTAATGAAAGTAATCATATTATAGTTATAGTTCTGGTTACTGTGGTACAATATGTTGAAAGTATGTATTAATATGTGACAGTATACATGTGTGACAATAGTCATATGTGTGTAATAACAGTAGAAGTATGACTAATGACTAATGATGGCAGCAGCAGCAGCAGGAGGCATCTGGCAGGACCACGGCAGCAGCACAACCACACACGTCACGCTGTCCAGGCACCGCTGTGATATGAGTTAATCTGAGAGACAGTGGAGCACAAAGGCTCCGGAGAAGAAGCCGAGTTAGTGACATCCAGAATGGCCGAGTTAGCAAGATGCAGTAATAGAATACGAGAGAGAGAAAGAGAGAGAGAGAGAAGGAGAGAGGGTGCCCGGTGTATTATAGGGGGGTCCTCCGGCAGACTAGGCCTAAGTCAGCCTAACTAGGGGCTGGTACAGGGCAAGCCTGAGCTAGCCCTAACTATAAGCTTTATCAAAGAGGAAAGTCTTCAGTCTAATCTTAAATGTGGAGACTGTGTCTGCCTCCCGGACCGTAACAGGAAGATGATTCCACAGGAGAGGAGCCTGATAGCTGAAGGCTCTGGCTCCTGATCTACTTTTGGAGACTTTAGGGACCACGAGTAACCCTGCGTTCTCAGAGCGCAGTGTTCTGGTGGGATAATATGGCACTATGAGCTCTCTAAGATATGACGGAGCTTGACCATTTAGAGCTTTATAAGTTAACAGTAGGATTTTAAATTCAATTCTGGATTTTACAGGGAGCCAGTGCAGAGAAGCTAAAACAGGAGAAATATGATCTGGTTTCTTAGTTCCTGTTAGTACACGTGCTGCTGCATTCTGAATTAGCTGGAGAGTTTTTAAGTACTTACTAGAGCTACCTGATAATAGAGAGTTACAGTAATCCAGCCTTGAGGTAACAAAAGCGTGGACCAATTTTTCTGCATCTTTTCGGGTCAGGATAGGCCTAATTTTCGCAATATTACGCAGATGAAAAAATGCAGTCCGTGAGGTTTGTTTTAAATGAGAATTAAAAGACAAATCTTGATCAAATATTACTCCGAGGTTTCTTACGGTAGTGCTAGAGGCCAGAGCAATGCCATCTAGAGAAACTATGTCATCAGATAAAGAGTCTCTGAGTTGTTTGGGGCCAAGAACAATAACTTCAGTTTTGTCTGAATTTAACATCAGGAAATTGGTGCTCATCCAGGTTTTTATGTCTTTAAGGCAGTTATGGAGTTTAGTTAATTGATTACTTTCTTCTGGATTCATCGATAAATACAACTGAGTGTCATCCGCATAACAATGGAAATTTATAGAGTGATTTCTAATGATGTTACCTAAAGGAAGCATATATAGAGTAAATAGGATTGGTCCGAGCACAGAACCTTGCGGAACTCCAAAACAAACTTTGGTACGTAAGGATGATTCATTACGAACGTCAACAAATTGAAAACGATCAGATAAATAAGATTTAAACCAGCTCAGTGCAGAACCTTTTAGGCCAATTAAGTGATCCAGTCTCTGCAGTAGAATTTGATGGTCAATTGTGTCAAACGCCGCACTAAGATCTAATAAAACAAGTACAGAGACGAGTCCTTTGTCTGAAGCAATCAGAAGGTCATTTGTAATTTTAACTAGTGCTGTCTCAGTGCTATGATGCACTCTAAATCCTGACTGAAATTCCTCAAATAAATTATTATCATGGAGAAAATCCCACAGCTGGTCTGTGACTACTTTCTCAAGGATCTTTGACATAAAGGGAAGATTAGATATTGGTCTATAGTTGGCTAACACCTCTGGATCCAGGGTGGGCTTCTTTAGTAGAGGTTTAATTACAGCTACCTTAAAAGACTGTGGTACATAGCCTGTTAATAAGGATATATTGATCATATCCAATATATGAGTGTTAACTAAAGGAAAGACCTCCTTAAGTAGCCTAGTTGGGATGGGGTCTAAGAGACACGTTGATGATTTAGAAGCAGAAATCACTGCTGTCAATTCTTGAAGAGAAATTGGGGAGAAGCAATCTAAATATATATTAGGTTCTACAGCTGTGTTTGAGGTTAGATAGGTAGGCCTACCATCTGATGGCAGGAGGTCATGAATTTTGCCTCTAATAGTTAGAATTTTGTCATTAAAAAAGCTCATAAAATCATTACTGCTAAGGGCTAAAGGAATACAAGGCTCAATAGAGCTTTGACTCTCAGTCAGCCTGGCTACAGTGCTGAAAAGAAACCTGGGGTTGTTCTTGTTTTCTTCTATTAATGCTGAGTAATAGTTTGCTCTGGCATTGCAGAGGCCCCTCTTATAGGTTTTGAGACTGTCTGTCCAGATTAAACGAGATTCTTCCTGTTTGGTTAATCGCCAATTCCTTTCAAATTTTCAC
This sequence comes from Cromileptes altivelis, assembly GCA_013133815.1. NCBI lineage: Eukaryota > Metazoa > Chordata > Actinopteri > Perciformes > Serranidae > Cromileptes > Cromileptes altivelis. Next base: position 42,913,243 of record CM023143.1, on the reverse strand, counting down.
GATATTTGTTTTAACCTACGGGTTTGAGAGTTATACCAAGGAGCGAACTTTCTTTGCTTTTTTAACTTCTTTTTAAGAGGAGCTACAGAGTCGAGTGTTGTTCGCAGCGAGCCTACGGCGCTATCGACAAAATGATCAATTTGGGAGAGGTTAAAGTCGGCACGGGAAACCTCTGTTACTGAAGGTATTGGTATTGAATTTAACGATGAAGTAATCTTTTCCTTAAATTTCGCGACAGCACTATCTGATAAACATCTAGTATAGTAACTGTTGCTGAGTGGCATGTAATCGAGTAAAAAGAAATCAAAAGTAATCAGATAATGATCCGATAGCAAGGGATTCTGTGGAAAGACTTTTAGGTTATCAATTTCAATTCCATACGTCAGAACTAGATCGAGGGTATGGTTAAAACAGTGAGTGGGTTCATGTACACCCTGACTGAAGCTAATGGAGTCTAATAGTGAGATAAACGCGGTAGCCAGGGAGTCATTATCAACGTTGACATGAATGTTGAAATCGCCTACAATAATAAATTTATCTGATTTAAGAACTAAACTGGATAAAAACTCTGAGAATTCAGATGCAAATTCAGAATACGGGCCAGGAGCACGGTACACTATAACAAATAAAAGTGGCTGCGAGGTTTTCCAGGTCGGGTGTAAAAGACTAAGAATGAGGCTTTCAAATGAATTATAATCTAGTTTAGGTTTAGGGCTGATTAACAGACTAGAGTTAAAAATGGCTGCAACTCCCCCTCCTCGGCCGCTGCCTCGAGGAATGTGGGTATTATTATGACTGGGAGGAGTGGACTCATTTAGACTGACATATTCATCTTGACACAGCCAGGTTTCAGTGAGACTGAGTAAATCAATATGATTATCTGATATTAATTCGTTTACTAACACTGCTTTAGACGACAGAGACCTGATATTTAACAGTCCGCATTTAATTCTCCTGTTTTGTCTTTCTGTCACAGAAGAGGTTTTAATTTTTATGAGGTTGTTATGCACAACTCCTCTTTGTTTAATTTTAGATTTAAATAATTTAGGTGGTCGGGGGACAGACACCGTTTGTATAAACCTATGAAAACTATGGCTGGGTAACTGAACTAGAAGCTCAGAGAGGTGTTTAGAACTGTGACTCTCTGTCCTGGTCTCAACTCTGGGTTGTCAGGGATTTAAATTACTAATAAAGTTTGCCAGGTTCCTAGAAATGAGAGCAGCTCCATCCAAAGTGGGATGAATGCCGTCTCTCCTAATAAGACCAGGTTTTCCCCAGAAAGTTTGCCAATTGTTAACAAAACCCACATTGTTTGCTGGACACCACCTGGACAGCCAGTTATTAAATGATGACATGCGGCTAAAATGTCATCAGTGGTCAGATTTGGGAGGGGTCCAGAGAAAACTACGGAGTCCAACATTGTTTTTGCATATTCACACACCGAGGCAATATTAATTTTAGTGACCTCCGATTGGCGTAACCGGGTGTCATTGCCGCCGACGTCAATAACAATCTTACTGAATCTACGTTTAGCTTTAGCCAGCAATTTTAAATTTGACTCGATGTCGCCCGCTCTGGCCCCAGGGATACATTTGACTATGGTCGCTGGTGTTGCTAACTTCACGTTCCTCAGAATAGAGCTGCCAATAACCAGAGTTTTATCCTCAGCGGGTGTGTCGCTGAGTGGGGAAAAGTGGTTGGAAACGTGAACAGGCTGGTGGTGAGCCATGGGCTTCGGCTTGGAGCTGTGCTTCTGGCAAACTGTAACCCAACCTCCCGGCTGAACGGGAGTTGCCGGAGGACAATTAGCAGAGGCTAAGGCTATGCTATGTGGCTCCGCACCGGCTACAGTGGGCTGGCTAACTACCGCAGCTACTGAATGGTTTTCCACGGTGCGGAGCCGCGCTTCTAATTCACTAAGCCTCGCCTCCAACGCAGCAAATAAGCTACACTTATTACAATTACCACTGTCGCTAAAGGAGGCAGAGACATAACTGAACATGTGACACACCGGGCAAGAAAGAGCAGGAGAAGGGGAAGCCATGGCTAAGCTAAAGTAGCTAACAACGCTAAGAGCGTGCAAACAACAGCTAGGAGTTTAGCGAGAAGGTCGCAGAAAGAACGAGAGCTATAAGTGCTTAAACAAACAGTAGACGTTTAAAGCAACTGAGGTGAGAAAGCAGGGTAGCAGAATTCACCAGAGCAGTACAGAGACGCTGTCACAGAAACACAATGACACAACTTGCTTACCGCAATACGTCAGCACGTCCTCCAACAAACTATCACAACACACGAACACAAAAAACTACCACAACACACTATCACAACACACGAACACAACACACGAACACAACACACTAACACAACACACTACCGCAACACACTAATACAACACACTAACTCAACAAACTACCACAACACACTAACACAACACAAAAACACAACACACTAACACAACACACGAACACAACACACGAACACAACACACTAACACAACACACTACCACAACACACTAATACAACACACTAACACAACACACGAACACAACAAACTACCACAACACACTAACACAACACACTAACACACCACAAAAACAAAACAAACTACCACAACACACGAATACAACAAAAGAATACAACACACGAACACAACAAACTACTAAAACACACTACCACAACACACCAACGCAACAAACTACAACAACACACTAACACAGCACATTAACACGACACACTACCACAACACACTAACACAACACACGAACACAACACACTACCACAACACACTAACACAACACACTAACACAACACACGAACACAACACACTAACACAACACACTACCACAACACACTAACACAACACACAAACACAACACACTAACACAACACACTACCGCAACACACTAATACAACACACTAACTCAACAAACTACCACAACACACTAACACAACACAAAAACACAACACAAAAACACAACACACTAACACAACACACGAACACAACACACTAACACAACACACTACCACAACACACTAATACAACACACTAACACAACACACGAACACAACACACTAACACAACACACTAACTCAACAAACTACCACAACACACTAACACAACACACTAACACAACACAAAAACAAAACAAACTACCACAACACACGAATACAACAAAAGAATACAACACACGAACACAACAAACTACTAAAACACACTACCACAACACACCAACACAACAAACTACAACAACACACTAACACAGCACATTAACACGACACACTACCACAACACACTAACACAACACACGAACACAACACACTACCACAACACACTAACACAACACACTAACACAACACACGAACACAACACACTAACACAACACACTACCACAACACACTAACACAACACACAAACACAACACACTAACACAACACACTACCGCAACACACTAATACAACACACTAACTCAACAAACTACCACAACACACTAACACAACACAAAAACACAACACAAAAACACAACACACTAACACAACACACGAACACAACACACTAACACAACACACTACCACAACACACTAATACAACACACTAACACAACACACGAACACAACACACTAACACAACACACTAACTCAACAAACTACCACAACACACTAACACAACACACTAACACAACACAAAAACAAAACAAACTACCACAACACACGAATACAACAAAAGAATACAACACACGAACACAACAAACTACTAAAACACACTACCACAACACACCAACACAACAAACTACAACAACACACTAACACAGCACATTAACACGACACACTACCACAACACACTAACACAACACACGAACACAACACACTACCACAACACACTAACACAACACACTACCGCAACACACTAATACAACACACTAACTCAACAAACTACCACAACACACTAACACAACACAAAAACACAACACAAAAACACAACACACTAACACAACACACGAACACAACACACTACCACAACACACTAACACAACACACTACCAAAACACACTAATACAACACACTAACACAACACACGAACACAACACACTAACACAACACACTAACTCAACAAACTACCACAACACACTAACACAACACACTAACACAACACAAAAACAAAACAAACTACCACAACACACGAATACAACAAAAGAATACAACACACGAACACAACAAACTACTAAAACACACTACCACAACACACCAACACAACAAACTACAACAACACACTAACACAACACACCAACACAACAAACTACAACAACACACTAAAAGAACAGACTAACACAACACACTACCACAACACAAAAAGACAACAAACTACCACAACACACTACCACAAAACACTAACACAACACACGAAAAGAACACACTAACACAACAAACTACCACAACGCACTAACACAACACACTAAGACAACACACTAACACAACACACTAACACAACAAATTGTCAATACACACTAACACCACACACAAGACAACACACTACGACAACAAACTACCACAACACACGAACACAACAAACTGTCACAACACACTACAAGACAAGAACACAACACACTACCACAACACACGAACACAACAAACTACCACAACACACTACAAGACAAGAACACAACACACAACCACAACACACTACCACAACAAACTAACACAACACACAAACAGAACACACTAACACAACAAACTACCACAACACACTACCACAACACAACACAACACACTAACAAAACAAAATACCACAACACACTACCACAAAAAAACTACCACAACACACTACCACAAGACACCAACACAACAAACTACCACAACACACTACCACAAGACACCAACACAAAAAACTACCACAACACACCAACACAACAAACTACCACAACAAACTACCAAAACACACTAACACAACACATTACCACAACAAACTACAACACACTAAGACAACACACTAACACAACAAACTATCACAACACACTACAAGACAAGAACACAACACACTAACACAACAAACTATCACAACACATTAACACAACAAACTACCATAACACACTACCAAAACACAAAAACACAACACACCAACACAACACACTACCACAACACAAAAACACAATAAACTACCACAACACACTACCACAGCACACTAACACAACACACGAACATAACACACTAACACAACAAACTACCACAACACATGAACAAAACACACGAACACAACAACCCACCACAACACACTACCACAACACACTAACACGACACACCAACACAACAAACTACAACAACACACTAACACAACACACCAACACACCAACACAACAAACGACAACAACACACTAACAGAACAGACTAACAGAACAGAGTAACACAACATACTAACACAACAAACTACCACAACACACTAACACAACACATCACCACAACAAACAAACACAACAAACAAATACAACAAACTACCATAACACACTACCAAAACACAAAAACACAACACACCAACACAACACACTACCACAACACAAAAACACAATAAACTACCACAACACACTACCACAGCACACTAACACAACACACGAACATAACACACTAACACAACAAACTACCACAACACATGAACAAAACACACGAACACAACAAACCACCACAACACACTACCACAACACACTAACACGACACACCAACACAACAAACTACAACAACACACTAACACAACACACCAACACACCAACACAACAAACGACAACAACACACTAACAGAACAGACTAACAGAACAGAGTAACACAACATACTAACACAACAAACTACCACAACACACTAACACAACACATCACCACAACAAACAAACACAACAAACAAATACAACAAACTACCACAACACACTACCACAACACAAAAACACAACACACTAACACAACAAACTACCACAACACACTACCACAACACACTAACACAACACAAGAACATAACACACGAACACAACACAGTAACACAACAACCTACCACAACACACGAACACAACACACTAAGACAACAAACTACCACAACACACTAACACAACACACCAACACAACAAACTACAACAACACACTAACACAACACACCAACACAACACACTAACACAACACACTACCACAACACACTAACACAACAAACTACCACAACACACGAACACAACAAACTACCACAACACACTAACACAACACACCAACACAACAAACTACAACAACACACTAACACAACACACCAACACAACACACTAACACAACACACTACCACAACACACTAACACAACAAACTACCACAACACACTAACACAAGACACTACCACAACACACGAACACAACAAACTATCACAACACACTAACACAACACACTAACACAACAAAGGAGCTAGTACAGTACTGTACGCCACAGTGCCGTATGCTATGCTATGTATCGTACGCTATGCTTCTGTATGCCACTCTACGCCATGTTATTGTACGCTACGGTACTGTACGCCACATTATTGTACGCCACATTATTGTACGCCATGTTATTGTACGCCACGGTACTGTACGCCACGTTATTGTACGCCAAAGTACTGTACGCTACGTTATTGTACGCCATGTTATTGTGCGCCACAGTACTGTACGCTACGTTATTGTACGCCATGTTATTGTGCGCCACAGTACTGTACACCACGTTATTGTACGCCATGTTATTTTACGCCACGGTACTGTACGCTACGTTATTGTACACCACATTATTGTACGCCATGGTACTGTACGCTACGTTATTGTACGCCATGGTACTGTACGCTACGTTATTGTACGCTACAGTACTGCACGCCACGGTACTGTACGCCATGTTATTGTACGCCACGTTATTGTACACCATGTTATTGTACGCTACGTTATTGTACGCCACGTTTTTGTACGCCATGTTATTGTACGCCACGGTACTGTACGCTATGTTATTGTACGCCATGTTATTGCACTCCACGGTACTGTACGCTACGTTATTGTACGCCACATTCTTGTACGCCATGTTATTGTACGCCACGGTACTGTACGCTACGTTATTGTACGCCATGCTATTTTACGCCATGTTATTTTACTCCACGGTACTGTATACCATGTTATTGTACGCCACATTATTGTACGCCACATTATTGTACGCCACGTTATTGTATGTAAGCCAGAAACACCAGGATGTCGTACAGTGTCCGGTCTGATCCTGCAGTCTGTGAGCTAACCCATGAGTTGCTGTGTTTTGACCCACAGCGGACGATACATCTCATTGACTGTCAGGAGTCACAGTGATGGACGACAGTGCATTCAGGTGACTGATGAAAGGTCAGTCAGTAACAACGGGAACATTAACTGTTTATTAAATAGAATAAATAAATAACACAGACAGATGAACGTTGGGCCTCTGTGATGTCACCATGGTGAATATAACACTTCAGAACACAGTCATTACATCAGAGCTCTGCAGGTTGACCTCCATCTGTGAGTTTGTTTCATCTCCATGGTAACAGCTACATAAGTCAGAGGGTCAAAGGTCAGAGTGTGATGTCATGAGACAGCAGTGTGACAGGATGGACTGAGGGTAGAAAGAACAAGACAGACGGTGTTTCTCAGATCAAAGGAAGGATCCTCTAACAAAATGTTCCAGCGTCACCAAGGACTGAGTCCAAATCTCCACCCTCTGAACCTGCAGACTGAGCCCTTGCAGTCTTCAGGCATACATAATGTGTCGTCTTCACCGTCATCACGTAGAGTCTCCAGTGAGTGCGAGTCTGCAGTGTTATAAAAGGAGCTAACAGACAGGCTTGGAGTCTGTTTAACTCGTTTCCGTGGGGACATTTGAGAGACCATCATGAGTACGGTGATCACTGCAGCACTGCGGCACCTACGTGATCAGAGTGCACAGCTCTTTTAGGCCAGGCTACATAGATAGATACATACATGTCTCTGTGTCATCATGTTGTATTTCATATCTGCCCTACGTTATTCAGTATTCAAGTAACCATTTAATATTACAATTTATGATGTGTGTGCATGTGTGTGTGTGTGTTCATATTGTTAATTATCATTTATAACAGCTGTTGTCTTTACTCCATTACTCCACTTACTCTTAAATATGATCCAGAAATATATTCTCCCTACCAGTCACGTGACTCTGACAATACTGACATATGTGTTTAAAACTGTCCAACAACATTACAGAGTGTTAAACTGAAACCTCCTCAGTTTGCTGAGGGTTAATGATGATCACATGAGGACACTTGTTAGTCTGGTCCAGTGAATGAGAGGGAGGATTCTTGTCTCTGCAGGATCCTTGACTCTGAGAAACGCCCAGAGATGTCTTCATGGTTCCCTCCTCTCTCCTGCCTGCAGACTGCTCCTCCTCCTTCTGCTCCTCCTCCTCCTCCTGCCTGCAGTCTGCTCCTCCTACAGAGAAGGTCGCTGTCTCCTCTACAGTCAAAGACGTCTTCATAGTTTCTGTCTCTGTCTTCACTCAGTTACACAACATGTCTCCACCCTGAGACAGAAAGAAGAAGCTGAACACGACTATAACGTGACAAAGTTCACACACACACACACACACACACACACACTGTGAGATTCCTGCAGCAGGTTTGGTGACATTTTTCTGAGTTCACTGTAAAAACAGACAGAGTTAAACCAGCTGACAGGTTCCGTTGTCCAGGTGTGTATCTGCTGACCAATCACAGCTCTGGTTGTGTCCATGTGACCTCTGCAGGTACGGACTCAGCCTGTCACACAGGTGTTCACAGAGACAGACACACCTGCAGAGAGCAGATTAGACGGTTCAGTGTTTATGAGTGCAGGTAGATCTGAAACAGGACAGTCCACATGTCAAGCTCCACACACACACAGGTAAATACGCAGGTAAACAGGCAGCAGCAGGTTTCTCAGGTGTTTCTCAGGTGTGTTGGCACAGAGGAGTTTAAAACAAGGTAAGAACTTTAACATCTCTTTCTTCTTCTGACTGGTGAATATTCATGTGTTCATTCTGTGTGTTGGACTCAGTTTGTCCTTTGTGCTTAAATGTTTCTAACACAGCTCAGTACTTTTACTCGGATACTTCAGCACAGTCTGACGTACCTGGACTTTACTGAGTGTGGGACTCTGACTGTCAGACATCAGGATGTATATATATATATATATATATATATATATACATATATATAGAGAGAGAGAGATAGATAGATAGATAGATAGATAGATAGATAGATAGATAGAGATATAGATATATGTGTGTTTAAATGTAATCAAGTACTGAGAGTAAAAGTAAATGTTGGTGATGAAGAAGTGAGCATCTGAACACTGAGGATGATGAAGTTTATTTCTTCTTAAAGATAGAGCAGATGTTTCTCTGACCTTAATGTTCATCCTTCATCAGAGAGCCATTAAACCTCAGACAGACCCAACTCACTCATTAATTATTATTTATTAAACTAAAGACTCTGAAATATGAAAGTGAGTCAGTGGACTTTAAAACAGATCAGATCATCTACAGAGAAAAACAATAACTATTACCTGGCAAAGACAGAAAGTGATGGAGCTGTTCAGACGGAGCGACGCCATGACAGGAGTCAGTTAATGGAGCAGTTACAGTGAGGAGCTGAGATCAACTAATGTTTAATCACATATTACAATAACTGATCAGACTGAGATAGAATAGCTATAGACAGGAAGTTAAAGTTTGTGTGTGTGTTGTGTTGTTGTTGCTATGTTGTCTTGTTTACCTGTTTTGGTTTGTGTTGTTGTTGATCATGAAATATGACGTGTTGTTAAAGAATCGGTGTTTTCAGTTGCAGCGTCAGTCGGTTCAATGACTTCTCTGTAAAGTTTTGAATTAAACTATCTGCAGTTTGTAGATTATTACATGATGTTCTGATTGTGTTTGTAGACTGGAATAAATTATAAACTACTGTTCACACATGAACATATGTTGGCTAAACATATGTGACAATAATCATATGTGTATAATAACAGTAGAAGTATGACTAATGACTAATGATGGCAGCAGCAACAGCAGGAGGCATCTGGCAGGACCACGGCAGCAGCACAACCACACACGTCACGCTGTCCAGGCACCGCTGTGATATGAGTTAATCTGAGAGACAGTGGAGCACAAAGGCTCCAGAGAAGAAGCCGAGTTAGTGACATCCAGAATGGCCGAGTTAGCAAGATGCAGTAATAGAATACGAGAGAGAGAGAGAGAGAGAGAGAGAGAGAGAGAGAGAGAGACAGAGAGAGAGAAGGTTTCCGGTGTATTATAGGGAGGTCCTCCGGCAGACTAGGCCTAAGTCAGCCTAACTAGGGGCTGGTACACGGCAAGCCTGAGCCAGCCCTAACTATAAGCTTTATCAAAGAGGAAAGTCTTAAGTCTAGTCTTAAATGTGGAGACGGTGTCTGCCTCCCGGACCGTAACAGGAAAATGATTCCACAGGAGAGGAGCCTGATAGCTGAAGGCTCTCAATATTTCAGTTAGGGCTGGGCAATATTACTTAAAATCAATATCATGAGTAATTGAAGCTTTTACCTTGATTACAATTAATGAACAATTATTTTATTATTTAAAAAAAAATTTTGGGGGGCGGTTAATGTTCTCGGCTATTACTCTTGAATCTGTTGCATATTGTGTGCCATTTGTAAACACCTGTGACAGCAACAGCTTCTTTGTGGAAGCACTAGTTGCAGGGTGCCTGTCAGTCTCCCTCTTGTTTGTCCCCCCTCTATTAAATATAAAAGGAGGCTGAAAATCATAGAACATGTCTGTTCTGATGACACAAGTCAGCAGCCCTGAAATGTGTGTTTCTCTTCTATAATACACATTCTACATCTCGGAGGCAACGAACTGAGATCTGACACAACACCGGAGGGAGAAGCAGGTTCATGGAGCTGTGTGCGCCGGACAAAAAAACAAGTGCGTCGTACCAAATATGCGCTGCTATGGTATCACTTTGGGTTGTGAGCACGCGTGAAAGTAATGGGTTTGTGCACGCAAAAGACGCTACATCTGGACGCCCCCCGTGCACACACACGCTTTAACCAAGGCAGTGGCCATAATCACCCAGACGTCCCGCCTTTGTCTTAGATAGGCAGGGACAACCCTGTGTTTGGGTACAAGCTGCTCCAGTTGATTTGTTGGCTTGGGCTGTGTCCGAAAGGCCAAGTAGTATGGATTGTAGTAGACCAAATTAGTATGTAGTATGTCTGAAACCTTAGTAGGGAGGAGTAGTATGCTACCACCCCTACTAAACACGCCTACATTGTAGTATGATCGCAGAGCATACTGCAGGGCTACTACTTACCCAAAATGCACCGCGGGCTTCTTCTTCATCTTCTTCTTCATTGTAGATGTTGCACGGCATGTTACCGCCCTCATCAGTCTCCTATTTAAATGCAACGTGCTCGCTGCCTGGCAAGATTCAAAACATCATGGCGGAGCAACGGCAGCCGGCGGCTGGAGCAACGCATCAATACAGATTTAACTACATGCATACTTTGTTACATATATGTATATATATACATATATATATATATATATATATATATATATATATATATATATATATATATACTGTATGTATATGTATAATCTGTTTGACCTTTTCATATATAATGTCACATTGTTGTGGCTGCACAGGTCTGTACGCCTCCTTCATTATGTGCGACAAGCTAAAGATTTAAGTTGCACAAATATACAATTATCAACACACACAGCTTTCATTGGTCAAAAATGTATTTCTGCTAATATGATTATGAACAAAGCAGTCTGTGTTATACCGGTACTAAGTTAGTTTGATATTGGACATTCACATTTGTTTAACATTCAAAAGAAAAGTAAATATCTATTCTATGCTAAAACCATTTGAGTGAATGATATCAAACCAACTATTTAACATAGAGGCTAATATTCCTCACATGCTTCAACACTTCTTTTTGAAATATATCTTAAGTAGCCTATAAGTTTTGAGGACTTTTTAAATGAAAAAAAAAACTCATATAAAGCTATTATTCTCCATATAAAGCTATTATTGACCATGTGACCTCTGGATGCCAAACCAGCTGTGCAATATTAGAGGAATATTAGACTATGTTAAACTTAAAGGCCTCAATTTTCACTAAATTGATTCATCAACTTTCAATACTTTTTAAATCTCTGCAGACACCCTGTAATATCTTGCAAACTTTTCACAACTCACCAGTACATGTGCAGTAGATACAGATATCACTTAGCACGGGAGCATTTCTAGTAGCATATGCTATAAAGACTGTAGCACTGTACAGCCCTGCTGTAATATTTAGCGACATTTATGAGACCAACAATCAGACATTAGAAAAAGCACTATTGTCACATCACAAGTGTACAGCTGTAAAACCTCATGTTACATGTTACATGAGTGAGAGGGGACGGGGACAGACCCAAAGAACAGTCAGGTGGGTAAAGAGTGGCCAGCTTCATTTTTGGGCATTTTCAATAGTCATAGGTGCGTTCAGATTTTGATGCAATACCTCAGCCAAACCAGCAGATGGAGTGTTTTCCCACCAATCTTTTAGTATGTCCGAATGGACCCAACATGTTTCGTAGGTAGGAGTAGTATCCAGTGGTAGTATGTAGTAGTAGTATGCAGTATGCCAGTAGGCCTTTCGGACGCAGCCTCGGTGTTTGTGCTGGTCTCCTCCATGTACGCAGCGTCAGTCTCACTTTGAGTGAATACACACTAGATGGAGGGGGCGGAGTCACGTGACGTGCACGGCATGAGTTTTTTTTGTTTTTGTTTTTTTTTTTGTTAAGGGGTTAGCATGGAGAAAGTGCCGAAACCACCGACATGAGTAACATTAAGTCGGTTTGAGGGTCTGACTGTTGGTTTCGGTATATTTCCAGGACTTGTCTCACGCACTTACAATGGCTCCGACGTCCATGCATCATATTGACAGTCTCCTTTCTCCTCCAGATGACTCCTCCACCTCCTCCGGTCCCCAAACCTCGAGCTCGTTACATGAGGGACAGTCTGAGCTCCGCCTCCTCACTGGACAGGTGAGCTGACCTTCACACACAGACACACACACGCAGACACACACACACACACAGAATAAAGGTGACTTTTCTGTGTTTCAGAGACGAGAACACTGAAAATCAACTACCAGCTTTCTCTAATGGAGTTCTCCTGAGCACAGGTACGCACACACACACACACACACATACACGGTGTGTCGGCTAAACGTAACCACGTGTGTGTGTGTTGGCTAAACGTAACCACGTGTGTGTGTGTCGGCTAAACGTAACCACGTGTGTGTGTGTGTGTTGGCTAAACGTAACCACGTGTGTGTGTGTTGGCTAAACGTAACCACGTGTGTGTTGGCTAAACATGTGAGGAGGTCACAGTGAGGATGTTTGAGATGTGATCTGAGTCTAACCGTCTGTGGGCAGACAGTTTACTAAACTGATCTGAGGTCAGAGCATGTTGGTGGCATGTTGGTGGCATGCTGACTGTGCTGACGTGTTGCAGCGTGTTGTGTTTTCAGTAGAACCAGTTTGTCTGTGTTGTTGTGAAGCAGCTAGTGATTATGTCAAACCAGTCTAACTGGTGATGTTAAAGAGACGCAGAATCACATGAACTCAGTGAACCTCCACTTCCTGTTTGACTCTGAATCAAACATTTATTTATTTAGTAACATTAACTTTTAAAGTCTCTCCTCTTTAATAAGACTCTTATTGTGAAAAAACTGTACTTCCTGTGTTTGTAGTTGTAGTTTTCAGTGTGATCATCTCCTAGTGGACATCAGAGGAACTGCAGCTGTGTTTGATTGATGATGATGATGATGATGTCACTGTGTCCTCCTCCTCAGGTGTAGATGCTCCTCCTCCTGTCGTTGGGCTGGACCGTGGTGCTGTTTTCCCGTCTCTGGCCGGAGTCACTGACATCATCGCCACCAGTATCCCGTCATTGGCTGGATTTGCCACCGCCATTGGAGGCTCCGCCCACAGCCCCCCCACCCCCTCAGCCCCCCCATCCCCGCCGTCCTTAGACAGTGTGGCTAACAGCATCGCCAGCCACGTACCTAGCTTAGCAGGAACTGCTAGCACTGTGGCTAACACAGGTGCTGCCACTGCTCCGTTAAACTCTGCCTCCACCGCCACACCTGCACCTGCTGCTGATGCTGTTAGCTTAGACAACATTGTTAGCTCATTAGCTAACATACCCATGCTAGCAGGGATTGTTAGCAGTGTGGCTAACCCTGCTGTTAGCACCGATGCGACTCTGGCCACCCCGTCAGCCCCGCCCCCCTCAGCTGGTAAACCCCGACCCCCGTCACTGCCAAGGATTGGAGCCACTCACACAGGTACAGCCATTGGCCAATCAGAGGGAGGCACTGCTGTCTTTCTTCTTCCTTAACAGTTTTATTTTGGGGGAACCAACATGTTCTCGTCTCAACTCGCCAAATACCGTCGCTTTGTCAGAGACCACCACATCTAAATATGACGCTCTGTCCAGCTTCAGTTCAGGATGTTCAGGGGCGGCGTATTTATTTGCACTTGTTACATTCACTGTGGCTTTTCAAAATAAAGTTTAGTATTGACAGGAAGTAGACAGTTTCTGTGTACAATCTTTTTCAAAATAAACTTAGACTGTAGGTTAAACTTTTTGTTTTTAGGTTGATTTCCTGATGTTTAAACATGGAAGCACCTGATTGGTTAAAAACAAACAAACAAACAAACAAAAACACGTCATGGTTTGGTTTAAAAAAACAATGGTTGTTACCATGTCATCACGAGCGTAGCATGCTACACGTACTGCCACTCTACATTGTTATTAAAATAGCTAGAGTGACTTTTAGTTTGACAGGAAGTGAACAGCGAGCTTCTTGTTGAAAGTTCAAAGTTTGTTTGACCCGCCCACCTCCGCTCCCACCTGACCTGTACGCACTGTCTCGGTCTTTATATCACGGCCCTTTGAGGGCAGCGTCACAATCTGCCGCCGCCGAAGGTTTCCTCTGTGTGTCGCAGTCTGGCGCTGAGACATCTGACATAGCGACGTGTTTGACGGGATGAGGCTGAGAGTCCTTCACGAACCCCCAAAGTCTGCATCCCTGTTATGGTATTAAACTGCTCTCAGGTCAGTTTTTAACTCTTTCAACAGATTAAAGCTTGACAGCTCAAAACTGAGGCTGAAACTAAAAATTGTTTTCATTATTGATTCGTCTGTCGATCACTACCACGATGGATCGATCACTACCACGATCGATCGATCAGTTCCATGATGGATCAATCAGCGTCCTGATTTGTCCTCAGAGACGTTCAGTTCAGTGTCGCAAAGAAACCAGAAAATATTCACATTAAATCTGAATATTTGACTTTTTGTTAAATAAAAAAACTGATGAACTGATGATCAGATCAATCGGTGATTAATCAAAGAACTGATCGATTAATCTTTACAGCAGGAAACAAACGTGTTGTCTGTGTTTGTGTGTCCAGATGTGGGAGCGCTGTCACAGCTGGTGATGTCAGCGTTAGACCAGAATGCAGGAGTCACATTACCTCCTCTAGAGGGAGCAGCTGAGCCACCAGAGGAAGGTACTGAAGGGGTTAACTCTCAAAGCTTCTCAAGGTCAAGGATGCTTCCTAGGTAGGAAGGATTCTTCCTACCTAAAAAGGGTTCTACAGAGTCTCGGTGAGACTCCTTCCTAACGTTAAGTGAACGCATGATGGACCCAGGTTAACGTGGGCCCAGTTGTGAGTCACTAAAGAGGCTCTGCTTTGAATTCAGGCAAATCATGCACAAAGAATTATGGGTACTTCCTGTCGGCTGAGGACACACACATGTCCTTGTAAATTCTCTGAATCAATCAATAAATCAATCAATCAATCAATCAATTTTATTCATAAAGCCCAATATCACAAATCACAATTTGCTTCACAGGGCTTTAAAGCATACCACATCCCTCTGTCCTTAGGAGCCTCACAGCTGATCAGGAAAAACCACTTTAATGGGGGGGAAAAATGGTAGAAACCTCAGGAAGAGCAACTGAGGAAGGATCCCTCTTCCAGGACGTTTTTAAGGACTTACTGGGGCTACCTGATAATAGAGAGTTACAGTAATCCAGCCTTGAGGTAACAAAAGTGTGGACCAATTTTTCTGCATCTTTTCGGGTCAGGATAGGCCTAATTTTCACAATATTACGCAGATGAAAAAATGCAGTCTGTCAGGTTTGTTTTAAATGAGAATTAAAAGACAAATCTTGATCAAATGTTAATCCGAGGTTTCTTACGGTAGAGCTAGAGGCCAGAGCAATGCCATCTAGAGAAACTATGTCATCAGATAAAGAGTCTCTGAGTTGTTTGGGGCCAAGAACAATAACTTCAGTTTTGTCTGAATTTAACATCAGGAAATTGGTGCTCATCCAAGTTTTTATGTCTTTAAGGCAGTTATTCTGGCAACAATTAAATCGTAGGCAACTGGACTTTGATTTTGTCTAGAAGACGTTTCGCCTCTTATCCAAGCGGCTTGATCAGTTCTCAACGCATCAGTGAACTGATGAAGCCGCTTGGATAAGAGGCGAAACGTCTTCTAGACAAAATCAAAGTCCAGTTGCCTACGATTTAATTGTTGCCAGAATGGAATTGACCTGGATAAATGAGAATATCCACAGACTTAAGGCAGTTATGGAGTTTAGTTAATTGATTACTTTCTTCAGGCTTCATCGATAAATACAACTGTGTATCATCCGCATAACAATGGAAATTTATAGAGTATTTTCTAATGATGTTACCTAAAGGAAGCATATATAGAGTAAATAGGATTGGTCTGAGCACAGAACCTTGTGGAACTCCAAAACAAACTTTGGTATGTAAGGATGATTCATTATGAACGTGAACAAATTGAAAACGATCAGATAAATAAGATTTAAACCAGCTCAGTGCAGAACCTTTTAGGCCAATTAAGTGATCCAGTCTCTGCAGTAGAATTTGATGGTCAATTGTGTCAAACGCCGCACTAAGATCTAATGAAACAAGTACAGAGACGAGACGAAGGAAGGACACTTCAAAGGACCCTTGATGTCACATTGGTCCATCGATTCAATGATGGAAATTCAGACGTTTAAGGATCCTTGACTCTGAGAAGCACCACCTGTTCCTCCTCCTGCTCCTCCTTAGTCTCATCTTCTCCTCCTTTCCTGGTTGCAGGTGTCAAACAGCCTCCTCACACTCCCAGAGAAGAGAACCCGTACGTCACCATATTGGCCAGCTGGGCGAGTCAAGAGGAACCTGACACTGACTCATCCAATGAGGATGAAGACACAGGCGCTGGCCACGCCCCTTCTGGTGCTGATGGACCAGTGAGTGAGGATCCTGCTTCTGACCCATCTTCAAACACCAACAGGTGAGTATAAAGTACTGCACTACCTGCTGCTGCGTCCTGCTGCCGACTCATGACTGATGTTTGTGTTCTGCAGCGTCCCGACCAATCGGATCGTCCCCACTCGACCAGCCCCACCTCCTCCTCATCCTCCCAGACAATCAGCAAAGCCTGTGAAACAGAAGACCCCGCGGTACACCTGCAAACATACAAACACACACACACACATTCACATTCATCATCATCATCCTCACTGTGACCTCATCACATGTCTACGTTTGGTCATGGACTTTCCACGTCCACATATGACGTCCAAGGTACCCTGGGTGTGTTGGTTGTTGCCGTATCAACTTCAGCCTGTTACATGCATTGTCTGTTTTCAAAATACACTTCTGTTTTCACAGGAAATGTACAGTTTGATACAGTCTCTTTCAAAATACAAAGCATGTGGTTATGTTTAGCCAACACTCAGGCCCGGGGTTGTTAAGAGTCTACAGGTGTTTCTGTATCAGAATTCTGCTGTTTGTCCTGCAGGGCAGCGACCATCAGAGTGTCCAGGAAGAAGGGCGGCAGTGGGAGTTCATCTCCACAGGGCGCCGTGGTTAGAGCCAGCTGGTTGGATGTCTGGAAGGGCTTCAGGTAACATCATCAGTATCAGTATTATCATTAATCCGACAGCCCTCCTCTGGGCCCTCGTATGGTTTATCAGATGACACATAAACAGCAGCTGTATTTACTCATACGACGAATCATCTGAAAGCTTTGCTCCTCGTGGTTCCACTAACACGGAACATTTCAAGATACAACCACCACAATAAACACCTGTCAGACAAACAATTATTACTCTCCTATAAAGTGTTATCATAACCCACAGATCAGTAATATTAAAACATACTGACAACAGTCTGGACGATCTAAATCCTGTCAAAAATTTGGTCCAATCACATGATCACATCCACAGAAATCCACCAACCGCTGCTGCCTCCTTTCAACCCTTGATATGTCTCCTCATTCTGTCATCATGTCTTCTGTCCTGTCTGTAAACATATCGACTGCTCGCTGCCAAAATGGAGGTGACCTCCTGACCTTTTCATTGACACCTCACTTCAGCCAATAGGAGCCAACATGTCTGTATCAGCCACCGAGGGCCGCCTCCCTTCTCAGGTTACAGAGCGAATCAGTAGCCAGCAAGTAGTCAGTGAGCAGATTTGGAGCCTTCTTGTCCCACAGACTGTGAGACATGTGGAGACATGATGAAGTGATGTGTCCTCTGAGTCCTCTGTGTCTCGGTGTCCTCTGTGTCCTCTGTGTTTGATTCACAGTCAGATCCTGAAGAGACCTTTGTGTCTGTGGGTTTTTTTGGGGAGTTTTCCCTTTCCAAAGGACAGAGGGATGTCGTATGCTGTAAAGCCCTGTAAGGCAAATTGTGATTTGTGATATTGGGCTTTATAAATAAAATTGAATTGAATTGAATTGTGTTCATCACTCTTTCACTCACAATCATTCACTTCATTGTTTCACCTCACAAACACATGTTGATTTGCTACTGTCAACTCTGACTGTGTGACGCTGAGTCATCTGGTCCCACTGTCTTTACACCTTATACCTCCCAGTCCTCCCACTTCTCCCAATCCTCCCAGTCATCTACAGCAGCTTTGTTCAAGAGAACATTCAGATAAAAACCTTTTTATTAAACATGTCCGACTCAGTAACAGAAGCTCTGACAGAGATTCTGAGTGTTGGGAGAAACCACAGTGTTTCCTTTCTGATGAGACCATGTGTGTACATTTTACTGCGGGTTTGATTCTGAAAGAATCTTTTAAAGATGAATTTAGGGTCATTTTAAGACTTTAATAACAAACCTCAGTGATCTGTCCTTCTGATTCTGGTGCTGCAGTATTCACAGAGACATTAAGTTGAGTCCATCAGTAACAGTGTGTTAGTGAAGCTGCATCAGACCGGTCAGGTGATCATTTAAATGTAAAACAACAGGAGATCCAGAACTGACCCCTGAGGGACACCAGACCAACAGCTGTTCATCAGGACAGATGGATGGACGGAGGCAGATAGAGACAAAGATGAACAGACATGTCTTCTCTCTTTGTCTCACAGACACAGTGTTTTATGGGCGACGTTGGACGGACAGCTGATGTCTCTGTGGAAAAAACGCACAGTAAGTGTCTGTCTGTCTGTCTGTGGATACATACCTGTCTGTCTTCCTGTCAGTGATGGATGTGTTTGTTTCTTTGATCAGGACCGGTTCAGTGAGCTGCTCTTTCACGTCTCCAGTATCACCAATGTGAAGAAACAGGACAAAGGCAGATTCTCCATTTACTTCAAGAAGAAACATTATGACTTCATGGCTCATAATGACGGTGAGATCATCACTGCTGTCACCGCCGTTCATGCTGCATCCGAAAATAAAACTGAGTCTATGTAGCAGAAATAATAACACCATCAAACAACCTAAAAGCAATGTTTTATCATATGGTCATGTTTCACCTGAGATGTAATATTTACCTTCATATCACTGCAGATATCTCAGCTGATACCTGTCAGAGGAACGTGTGACAGGTGCACATTCTTACTTATTGAACGCCTGTTAATGGAGAAGTCTGGTATTTTGCACTTTGAGCCCAATTTCTGGGTTGTTTATGATGAAATAGAGTGGCTAAGACCAAAACAGTGACGATTGCTCATTTTCAGAGAATTTGTCTTTCCCCTGCCTGGCTTGTCACTGCTGCCTATGGCCATGTGTGAACCTGTCCTCAAACCACCCTAAACATTCGTTTACAAAGCCATGAAACTCACCGAGTGGTCGGTGGTGTTCGCTGATGTTCTGGCATAAAAATCGTAGCAAACTTTGGTTTCTGTGATGATTTATTTGACATTTTGTCTACCCTATTGGTTTTCTATAGAAGCCTCATTGTCAGAAACGTAAAGGGGGTTGTTTACAACAAGGTTGCAGTCATTGTAGTCTTTTAGCTCAGCGAAAGTGCCGACTCGACAGAGCTGTGTGCGGTCCTGGAGGAAGGGAGGTCGATGACAACTCCTCTTCGGAGGAATTCTCCCACAGTCACTGACTGCACAAAACTTGCCCATTATTACTCTCTTGTAAACAACCTTCGCAGTATGATACCTTGAAACACAACGGCAACCTTCTTGTTTTCTGTGTCCCATTACATTGTAATGGTTTCCTGCCAGTTGGCGACACCCGCGTAAAGGAGCATTATCACCATCAAGTGGGCTGGAGTGTATAATGCTTCAGGGTCAAACAAACGATCAAGTGGAAGTTTATCCACGGGTGTGAGGTGGCTGAAAAAATAGTTCCACAATCGCGATGAACAACGAAAACACAGATGGAAACCAGAGTTTGTTACGATTTTTATGCCAGAACATCAGCGAACACCACTGACCACTCAGTGAGTTTCATGGCTTTGGAAATGAACGTTTAGGGTGGTTTGAGGACAGGTTCACACATGGCCATAGGCAGCAGTGATAAGCCAGGCTGGGGAATGACATATTATCTGAGAAGGCCCAATCATCACTATTTTGGTCTTAGCCACTCTATTTCATCATAAACAACCCAGCAATGGAGCTACAAGTGCAAAATACCAGACCTCTCCTTTAATGTGTCAGAAAAACGACCGTGTTCTCATCTCGTCACATATGGACGCTTCGTCAGCGGACTTTCACGTCTACATATTACACCCGAGGTATCGTCCTGTGTCTCCTGGTGACATTCTGAGAGGGGACATCAACACATCACCTGGTTTAGAAAAAAACATCCAAGGTCATAGTCCAGGGTTCCAGGGTGCAACAGGCGCCGTCCAGCCGACCTGCAGCGTATCATAACACCATCCAACCGTGTTAACAACTGACACCGCCTGGCAGCACATACCGCCGCTAAAGGTGGCGTTACAGCGGTCAGGTGTCTGACTCTGAAATCACTGACAAAGTGTTTGATGACTTCAGAATGAGAACAGGTGTTTGTGGGTATGCTCATTTATACGTTCAGCTACGGGTCATCAGCTGCGTCCAACTGTACCAGGATCAGTAAAACATGGTGGCTGCATGCTGAATGAGCAGGACGGAGGTTATCTGCAGGAAGATGTCGAGGGACGTTGAGGGACAAACAGTCTCCAGGCTGAATCTGTTTTGTACTGATTCTTCTTCTTGGTTTTCTCATCTCTCAGAGGTCCATGAAGGTTGGGTCACGTCTCTGCTAGCATCTCGAGGGCAGCCAAGCCCCGCCCCCCCAGAACTCCATGGACAAATCACCATCAAGGACCCACGGAGCCGCGCCTACGCCGCCCTGTGGGGTCACGACCTCTGGATTTACCCCAGCAAGGAAGGCTTCCAACTGGGTCTTGCCTCCTTCTCTGTCCCCCTGAACGTGGCCACAGTCAAACCCACAGGAAAACACTCCTTCACCCTCATCACGCCATACAGGAGCTTCAAGTACGCATCTGTCTGTCTCCACCTGTCTCTGTCCCTGTCTGTCTCTATCTGTGTCTCTGTCTGTCTGTCTCCCTGTCCCTGTCTCTGTCTCTGTCTCTCTGTTTCTGTCTCTGTCTGTCTGTCTGTCTGTCTGTCTGTCTGTCTGTCTGTCTGTCCTTGTCTCTCTGTCTCTGTCCTTGTCTCTCTGTCTCTGTCCCTGTATCTCTGTCTCTGTCTCTATCTCTGTCTCTATCTCTGTCTCCACCCATCTGTCTCTGTCTCCACCTGTCTGTCTCTCTATGGTCAGATCTACAGGAAAACACTTCTTTACCCTCATCCCACCCCACAGGAGCTTCAAGTACAACTGTCCATCTCCACCTGTCCATCTCCACCTGTCTGTCTCCACCTGTCCATCTCCACCTGTCTGTCTCCACCTGTCTGTCTCCACCTGTCTGTCTCTACCTGTGTAATGTTCTTTCTTGTGTTCTCCCCTTGGCCCCGCCCCTGTACCCACTCTGCCCTGCCCCAAACTCCACTTGGCCCCGCCCCTGCCTGCAGCCTGTCTGTTGATTCGTCAAAGGACCTGTCCATGTGGTTGGACAGTCTGTCCTCATCTATCCGCAGCGCTCTGTCCAGCAGCCAGGTGGCGCTGCGTCTCTGGGAAAACCCCGACAACAAGGTGTGTGGTGACTGCGGCTCAGCCAATCCTGAGTGGGCGTCGGTCAACCTGCTGCTGGTCATCTGTCAGGCCTGTGCAGGTACGAGCTAACGAAGGCTAATTACGTGTACAACACACCTGGACCTGGACTTGGACATGACTGCTGGTGTCAAACCAGGTCGACTCAGACGATGACTCAGACGACGACTCAGATGACTCAGATAATGACTCAGATAATGACTCAGATGACTCAGACGATGACTCAGAGGACGACTCAGATGACTCAGATAAAGACTCAGATGACTCAGACGAATCAGACGATGACTCAGATGACTCAGACGATGACTCAGATGACTCAGACGATGACTCAGACGACGACTCAGACGACGACTCAGAGACTCAGATGATGACTCAGATGACTCAGACGATGACTCAAACGACGACTCAGATGATGACTCAGACGACGACTCAGACGACGACTCAGAGACTCAGATGATGACTCAGACAACTCAGATGATGATGATGATGCTAATGTTACTAGCAAGTGTATTGGTTTAAATGCAGAATGATAATATTGCTAAAAGGTGTCTGTTCTCAGGTCAGCATCGAGCTCTGGGCACCAACCTGTCCAAGGTACGCAGTCTGAAGATGGACAACAAGGTCTGGACTGAACCACTCATACAGGTGAGGGGGGCCTAAACCATTCATACAAGTGGAGGGGGGCTGAACCACTCATACAGGTGAGGGGGGGGGGGGGGGGGGGGGGGGGGCTGAACCACTTGTACAGGTGGGGGGGGGGCTGAACCACTCATAAAAGTGGAGGGGGGCTGAACCACTCATACAGGTGAGGTGGGGGGGGGGGGGGGCTGAACCACTTGTACAGGTGGGGGGGGGGGGCTGAACCACTCATAAAAGTGGAGGGGGGCTGAACCACTCATACAGGTGAGGTGGGGGGGGGCTGAACTACTTGTACAGGTGGGGGGGGCTGAACCACTCATACAGGTGAGGTGGGGGGGGGGCTGAACCACTCATACAAGTGGGGGGGGGACGGAACCACTTGTAAAGGTGAGGGAGGGGACTGAACCACTTGTACAGGTCGGGGGGGGACTGAACCACTTGTACAGGTGAGGGGGGGGACAGAACCACTTGTACAAGCACCAACCTGTCCAAGGTACGCAGTCTGAACGTTGGGGGGGGGGGGGGGGGGGGGGGGGGGGGGGGCGGCTGCACCACTTGTACAAGTGGGGGGGGTGGGGCTGAACCACTCATACAAGTGGGGGGGGGGACTGAACCACTCACACAAGTGGGGGGGGGGGGGGACTGAACCACTTGTACAGGTGGGGGGGGACTGAACCACTCACACAAGTGGGGGGGGGGGGGGGGGGGGGACTGAACCACTTGTACAGGTCGGGGGGGGCTGAACCACTTGTACAGGTCGGGGGGGGACAGAACCACTTGTACAAGCACCAACCTGTCCAAGGTACGCAGTCTGAACCCCTGGGGCTGAACCACTCATACAAGTGGGGGGGGGACTGCTGAACCACTCACACAAGTGTGGGGGGGGGGGGTGTACAGGGGGGGGGGGACTAAACCACTTGTACAGGTCGGGGGGGGGACTGAACCACTTGTACAGGTGAGGGGGGGGACCGAACCGCTCACACAAGTGAGGGGGGACTGAACCACTTGTACAAGCACCAACCTGTCCAAGGTACGCAGTCTGAACGTGGGGGGGGGGGGGGGGGGGGGGGGGGGGGGGGGGGGGGGGGGGGGGGGGGGGGGGGCTGCACCACTTGTACAAGTGGGGGGGGTGGGGCTGAACCACTCATACAAGTGGGGGGGGGGACTGAACCACTCACACAAGTGGGGGGGGGGGGGACTGAACCACTTGTACAGGTGGGGGGGGACTGAACCACTCACACAAGTGGGGGGGACTGAACCACTTGTACAAATGGTGTGGGGGGGGGGGGGCTTAGCCACTTGTACAGGTGGCATGTCTGACTTTTAACCTGTTCCCCTTCCAGCTGTTTGTTACCTATGGTAACCGGCTGGCCAATCAGATGTGGGCTCCAGCGGTACCTGCGGCGGAGCAGCTGCTTCCCGAGTCTTCTGACGGGGAGAGATTCAGGTTCATCCAGGATAAATACAGCAGGGGGCGCTACAGACGAGTCCACGCTCTGGCCTCTTCACACTCTCTGATGGATCAGGTCTGACTCCGTTCACACTTGTAGACTCGTTACCGTGGTAACAGACGTCAGGTCGAGTAGAGTCTGATACATACGACCTCTGACAGTCACACAGCATGTAACATGTTTGTTTAACATGATCAGCTGTAGATGAGTCGATACAAACATCACCCGGATGTGTGTGATGGTGATGATGGTGTGTGTGTGTGTGTGTGTGTTTCAGAGGCTGTGTCAGGTCTGACTCCGTTCACACTTGTAGACTCGTTACCGTGGTAACAGACGTCAGGTCGAGTAGAGTCTGATACATACGACCTCTGACAGTCACACAGCATGTAACATGTTTGTTTAACATGATCAGCTGTAGATGAGTCGATACAAACATCACCCGGATGTGTGTGATGGTGATGATGGTGTGTGTGTGTGTGTGTGTGTTTCAGAGGCTGTGTCAGGTGGTATGTGGAGACGACGTGGAGGAGACGATGTCTCTGATCTGCTCCGGAGCAAAGGTCTGATGGTCTCAGACTTCTTTATGTCCCATAATAAGTCATTAATGATTGATCTCACACACACAGGTGTCATAATAATAATTTGAAACATATGGCTGTAAATGTTTTCAGTGTTTTTATTTGATGTTTAATGACATCACACAGATGACATCACACACGAAGTTTACCTGAAAAGATTCATGTAAATATAAATATTTACATGAATCCCAGTTTCCTGTTTGTGTCTCTGTTGTTCTGTATTTGATGTTTTTCTGAACGACTCCTCAGGAGGTCATTTTTTTTTGTTACGACAGGAAGTTGAAGTGTTTCGTTGTTTGGGGAGTGACACAATAAGAGTCACGTCTCAGCAGCCAATCAGGATCCATGAAATAACTGATGTGTTTCTGTTGTCATGGTGACTGCACAACATGACTCTAGTCTGCTTTCCATCCACCTGTTTTTATCTGCATTTTCAACAACTGAGAAAAAAAGGCCGAAATATCACAATAAAGTTTTTGTGCTTGGAGGAGGTGGAAAAGTCAGCGTGTTGATATTAGGAAAATGCGACTTTTCGCAATGGAAACAGATTTAGCAAATAAACAATGACGTAGGCTCCCAAATCCTACTTCCACTTCACACACACACCTGTGTGAACTTAGAGAGAGGTAATTACTCCAGTGTCAGGTGAGTGTATTTCACAACTTACCTGAATAAACTGGACGTGTTGAATACTGCTGCATCATGTGCGCTGCCTGGTGTACCAACACAGACATCGCAGCATTATGTAGGCTACGCTGACAACGCTGATATGAGTGTGATGAGAGCTGTCGCAGTAGCCAAGAGGTTCCAAGAAATCTCTCCATCTCGTCATAGTCATGGATGTGCCGGTAGTTGTTCACATCAGTTGTTGACATGAGACGCTCAATGACGTCATCTCACAGCGCCATCCTCTGCTAAGGGTGTTCTTTTGCATTTTTTTTTTTTTTTTTCACAAGAAGCGCCACCTTCTGCTCGACCTGTTGACTCCCAATACCCGCAAAACAATAATGAATGAAGACGTGCATACATTTGCATTTTGTTTTGCAGATTTTCACAAAATTTGCTTAAAATTTGTTATACATTTGGATGGAAACCCAGCTACTGTGTCTTAGTGCTGTTAGCATTAGCATTGTGAGCTTCAGTTAGCATGTGAAACGTGTTTCCAGTCAGGTAGAGAACACCTGGTGTGACATCACTGAGAGAAGTGTGACAAGTGATGTTACCTGTGTTCAGGTGTGTCAGTCAGACCCTCAGAGCCCCTCCCCCATCCTGCTGGCCGAGAGGGCCGGGAAGGCTCTGCAAACTGAGCTGCTCCGCCTCAACGAGTACACAGGTAGCACACACACATGCACGCACGCACACACACAGGTAACAGCACTGTGTAAATCTGGTCTCTGCTCCTGTGGTGAACCATCTCACCTGGTTGCAGTGATGTCAGACTCAGTGCCCTTTGATGTCACTGGTGGTTTATTTATCTACTTTTATTTTCATTCAGACGTCCCGCCGTACCTGCCCCAGTCAGCCAATAGCAGAGCTGACTCCGCCCCCTCAGGTAGGATGGAACACACAGATTAAAAGTGACTGCAGGAGTGAAACATGATGATGAACAGACTTCAGGAAAATGAGACCAAAAGGCCACCGTAGACCTGATGAAGTCATTCTGTTCACTGTGTGTGTGTGTGTGTGTGTGTGTGTGTGTTACCTGTGTGTGCAGGTGAGGAAGAGGAGGAGCTTCATGGTAAACTGGAGGACGATCGTTTCCTCTTCTCATTAGAAAACAATTCAGCTGCATGTGACGTCCTCGACCTGCGAGAAGTTCTTTCGGTGTTCCTCAAGGATGGGTAAATATTATAAATACTACTGATACTACTTCCTGTACTTGATTTCTGACTTCCTGTATTTGACTTACTACTTCCTGTACTTGATTTCTGACTTCCTGTATTTGACTTACTACTTCCTGTACTTGATTTCTGACTTCCTCTAGTTGACTTATTACTTCCTGTACTTGATTTCTGACTTCCTGTATTTGACTTATTACTTCCTGTACTTGATGTCTGACTTCCCATACTTGATTTCTGACTTCCTCTAGTTGACTTACTACTTCCTGTACTTGATTTCTGACTCCCTGTACTTGTGTTCTGACTTCCTGTACTTGATTTCTGACTTCCTGTACTTCAATTCTGACTTCCTGTACTCGATTTCTGATTTCCTGTTCTTCATTTCTGACCTCCTGTATTTGACTTACTACTTCCTGTACTTGTTTTTTTACTCCTTGGTTTTTAACCTAGCATGAGACTGTGCTCTTGTTTTACTGTTTTATTGTTTTTATTGTTTGTTTTATGTTTTTATTTTTGTTCAACACTTTGTTTCAACTGTGGTTGTTTTTAAAGTGCTCTATAAATAAAGTTGAATTGAGTCAAGTTTTCTGACTGCCTGTACTTGAATTCTGACTTCCTGTACTTGATTTCCTGTGTTCTCAGACCGGTTCATCAGTTTGAGATGGTGACGCTGAGTGATCAGATGATATGTGCTGCTGACAACAAGGAGGCACTGCTGAGTCACCTGGTTCATATCCTGAAGGTACACCTGAGTGCCTCTGCGAGGACGGAGTGTCAGACAGTCGAAGAAGAAAAGAGGACAAAGTGTCCTCACTTTCAGGCGTCTCTGTCTCAGGGTTCAATTTAAATTTAGACTTTTAGGATGTCCAGACTTTGGTTATGAACTCATGAAATGTTGCCACTACCAACGTCGAGACATCAACAAATGCACCTGGTTAGGTTAGGAAAAAAATTCATGGTTTTGCTCAACATTCATACAGGAAGTGAATGGCAGCGTCACGGGTGAAAGTCCAGTGTTCGTTGGACCCGTCCAGAAAAGTTTTTTGGCGTATGGGCCAGGCGAGCAGCTCCATTGGAATAAAAAGGCGCCATCTTGGCGACCGGTAGCTCGTTAATATTAAAATCTACTTTCAAAATTCACACACTACACAAAGTACACTCAGTATAGTGTGTGTACTTTGTGTAGTGTGTGTACTAGCTGTACATGTGCTGACAGAAGTATTTGATTTGAGACACAACACTACTCATCACTATAAACTGAGTTTATGTTTCTAGGTGATTCTCCCAGGGGGCGTGAGTTATGCAGAGGTGGGTGGAGCTTCTGCAGCCAGTAAAGTGTGTGTCGTAGAAGTGGGCGGAGCTTCTATTCACTCTGATGCCTGGTTGTTGCTGTGGGAGGACGGAGTCAGCATTCATCCCGTCCACAGACACACCCAGCAGCCTCTGAAGATGGATCTGAGCGCGCTCAGTCACCACGGTAACAGTGTTTATTGTCTCTTACAGACAACACGTCACACCTGTGTTTGCACTGTTAGATCTGAAAGGCTTTGTCTCTGTATGTATTTAATATGAGGAGAAACATGGACCCAGCTGGTTACCAAAGCAGACCGAGTTCGTCTCTATGCAGACAAAACGCAGCTCTCTACAGATGTTGGTACAGAAGATCTGAGCCTGTTACATGTTATAAATATATAAATATTATATATTATAAATATTATATTTTCTGAAATCAGTGTGAGAACATCTGCAGTTGAGTCGGGACAGAACCAGGAGTTTTATTCATTTCTTAAAATAGAAACCAGCTCACAGGTAACTCAAATATGTCTCACACTGCAGGTAAGAAAGCTGTGTGTTATTATCCTCTGTCATCTCAGTGTCCTGTCAGGTTCGATGAAGATAGAAATATCAGTGTTTTAAATAAAGAAATGATGTATGCTCTGGGTGTTGCGTTCACAGACCCTCAGTATTTTTCAATGCAATGTCACCAGGTGTGGAAAATGTTTTATCAGTTGAGAGACGTGTTTGATCTCAGTGTCACTAACTTGAGATGTAACAAGGTTAAACTGGTGTGAATGAACAAAAAAAAACAACAACTTGTGAATCAAAGTTTGATTTACACTCTTTTCAGAAATGGATCCATCAGAAAACATCATCACCATGGCGACGACTGACAGGTGTGAAACTTTTCTCTCATCAACAGATTCTTAAAGTCCAGTTCAGACCAAAGACTCGCAACGAGATGAAACGTGTCAGAGAAAAGTGTCAGTGGTGTGAACTGGCTGATCTGAGCTCGACTCAAGCCAGCTGATGGTGTCACCTGACACTCAGGTGACACCATCAGGTGACACCACCGATGACACCTGGGGCTGGAGCCTATCCCAGCTGACATCGGGCGAGAGGCAGGGTTCACACTGGACAGGTCGCCAGACTATCACAGGGCTGACATGACACACAATTTAGAGTTATCAATTAACCTAGTCCCCAATCTGCATGTCTTTGGACTGTGGGAGGAAGCCGGAGTGCCCGGAGAGAACCCACGCTGACATGGGGAGAACATGCAAACTCCCACACCCGGGATCGAACCGGCAGCCCTCTTGCTATGAGGCGAGAGTGCTAACCACCACACCACCGTGCCGCCCCAATCAATATATCAATCAATCAATTTTATTTAGAAAGCCCAATATCACAAATCACAATTTGCCTCACAGGGCTTTACAGCATACGACATCCCTCTGTCCTCAAAAGAAGAAAAACTCCCCAAAAAACTTTAATGGCGGAAAAAATGGTAGAAAGCTCAGGAAGAGCAACTGAGGAGGGATCCGTATGACACAATGAGACAGAGAGACAGAGAGAGAGAGATGCAGGACAGACGGCAATGACAGTATCTTACAACAACATTAATGAAAGTAATAATATTATAGTTGTAGTTCTGGCTACTGTGGTACAATATGCTGAAAGTATGTATTAATATCTGACAGTATACATGTGTGACAATAGTCATATGTGTATAATAACAGTAGAAGTATGACTAATGAGAGAGGGTGCCCGGTGTATTATAGGGGGGTCCTCTGGCAGACTAGGCCTAAGTCAGCCTAACTAGGGGCTGGTACAGGGCAAGCCTGAGCCAGCCCTAACTATAAGCTTTATCAAAGAGGAAAGTCTTAAGTCTAATCTTAAATGTGGAGACGGTGTCTGCCTCCCGGACCGTAACAGGAAGATGATTCCACAGGAGAGGAGCCTGATAGCTGAAGGCTCTGGCTCCTGATCTACTTTTGGAGACTTTAGGGACCACGAGTAACCCTGCGTTCTCAGAGCGCAGTGTTCTGGTGGGATAATATGGCACTATGACCTCTCTAAGATATGACGGAGCTTGACCATTTAGAGCTTTATAAGTTAACAATAGGATTTTAAATTCAATTCTGGATTTTACAGGGAGCCAGTGCAGAGAAGCTAAAACAGGAGAAATATGATCTGGTTTCTTAGTTCCTCTTAGTACACGTGCTGCTGCATTCTGAATTAGCTGGAGAGTTTTTAAGGACTTACTAGAGCTACCTGATAATAGAGAGTTACAGTAATCCAGCCTTGAGGTAACAAAAGCGTGGACCAATTTTTCTGCATCTTTTCAGGTCAGGATAGGCCTAATTTTCACAAGATTATGCAGATGAAAAAATTATGAAGTTAAGTTAATTGATCAGTTTCTTCTGGCTTCATAAATAAAAACAACTGAGTATCATCCGCATAACAATGGAAATTTACAGAGTGATTTCTAATGATGTTACCTAAAGGAAGCATATATAGAGTGAATAGGATTTGTAGTTTTTCCTTATCCGCTGTGAGGGTCTTAAGGACGGAGGGATGTCGTATGCTGTAAAGCCCTGTGAGGCAAATTGTGATTTGTGATATTGGGCTTTATAAATAAAATTGATTGATTGATTGATAGTGCTTATGCCCCGCCCACACACAAACATTCTCACTGACTGATGAATTGGTGCTGGTTATTTATATTATTGTGGCATATTGATTATGAATACAGTCCATCTGATGCTGGTTACACAGAGTTGTTGACTAGAGATGATACACCGTCTCATCGTGGTCACTTCCTGTGAACCATCAGCTTTTTACATTAGCTTCCTGTTTGACCTCGTCTGGTCCTGAATCTTTGGTCTGAACTGTCACTTAACATGATTTAAGGGTTTTATATTTCCTGACGTCTGACTGGCTGAACTCCTACAGGTAAATGTGACATCACAGGCTAGGTCTTGTTTTTCTCACCAGGAGGGTGTTGTTGCGTTTTGAGGAGCAGCACAGTTGTCAGTCCTGGTTCGACCACCTGCAGAGAGCTCTGACCAATCAGAGAGCGGCTCCACAGCGTCCACCTGCACCCAGTCAGAGCTCAGCTCGTCAGTCTCTGTACCCGGTGATAGATGTGGACTCGAGGGGTTCAGTCCCGCCGGCTGTGGAGCGCTGCATCTCCCACATCACAGCCTTCGGTCCGAGCACTTCGTATTCACACAGCCAGATACTCTGACACGGTCAGAGAGGACTGAGGCATCATGGGACATTCTGTCTGTCTGTGTCTCTCAGGTCTGAAGGTGGAGGGCGTGTACCGTCGCTGTGGCCTCGCCGGCAAAGTCAATCGATTGGTGAAGGCTCTGATAGCATCACCCAGCTCTGCCCCTCTGGAGAATGACGAGCAGGGTGTCTTAGACGCTGGCTCTGCCCTCAAACAATATGTTCGCCAGCAAGAGAGTTTGATCCCCGACAGAGACCGCCAGCAGTGGGTCCACGCTGCAGGT
The DNA here is from genome assembly GCA_013133815.1 of Cromileptes altivelis. Lineage (NCBI taxonomy): Eukaryota > Metazoa > Chordata > Actinopteri > Perciformes > Serranidae > Cromileptes > Cromileptes altivelis. The sequence goes on along the minus strand of CM023143.1, from coordinate 42,881,396 downwards.
TAGTACATGTACCTGAACTGTGTGTTTAATGTACCTGTGTGTCAGGTGTCTGTACAGCCGTCCTGCAGTGTTTGTGTAAGCATCATGGTGATGGTGACATCAGAGGCAGTAGGGGAAGTAGTGTCAGTAATGAGAGTAGTGTCAGTACTGTCAATACTGTCAGCAGTAACAGTAGTGTCAGTACTGTCAGTAGTCAGTAGTGTCCACATGCACCTGGATAAGTGATTTTCTCACAAACCGTCCACAGACGGTGAAAATGGGCTCCTTCTGCTCCTCCACCCGCTCCCTCAGCATTGGCTCCCCACAGGGATGTGTACTGAGCCCCCTACTCTACTCCATATACACTCATGACCGCACTCCGGCTCACCCCTCTAACATCATCATTAAATTTGCCGATGACACCACCATGGTAGGTCTCATTCAGGGAGGGGATGGGTCGGCGTACAGAAATGAGGTCCAGAAACTGTCTCTTTGGTGCACAGTGAATGACCTGTCTCTAAATACAGACAAAACGAAAGAACTGATTATGGACTTTATGAGGCATGGAGCAGAGCCAGCCCCCCTCCACATCAATGGGGTCAGGGTGGGGAGGGTCTCCACCTTCAAATCCCTGGGGGTACAGATCTCAGAGGATCTCACCTGGTCAGCCAACACCACAGGCCTAATGAAGAAGGCCCAGCAGCAGATGCGCTTCCTGTGACTGCTGCGCAGGAATGGCCTCAACCAACAGCTGCTGGTCACTTTCTACCACTCTACCATTGAGAGTGTATTGGCGCAATGCATCACGCTGGGGTACTGTGGTTGTTCAGCAGCAGAAAAAAAAGCTCTGCAGAGGGTGATTGAGATGGCGGAGAAAACCGTTGGCTGCACTCTGCCCACCCTGGAGGACATCTCTACCTCCCGCTGCCTCTGCAGAGCCAACAAGATTTTAAAGGACTGCACACACCCTGGCCACAGACTTTTTACTCTTCTGCACTCTGGCAGGACATACAGAACCCGAAAATCTCAGACTAACAGGCTCAAAAACAGTTTCTACCCCTGGGCCTTCAGACTCATCAACCAGGGCAAATGAAATGAACTTAAGTGCATGTGCTCGTTTTTGGGGTGAAATAATGACAATTTTATTCCTCTCTGAGGGCACCGCTGCTGTTAAACGTATATTCCTTAATTTATTCTAAATTGAATGTCTGTGTGAATGTTCCTGTTGTTGCTTCTTTTTCTCTTTTTTAAACCTGAGCACTGAAATAGGTGTAGCACTTTCAATTTCATTGCAAATTCATTTTGCATTGACAATGAAGGCATTCTGATTCTGATACTATCAGTAGGGTCAGTAGTCACAGTAGTGTCAGTAGTGTCAGTTGTAACAGTAGTTTCAGTAGTAACAGTAGTGTCAGTAGTAACAGTAGTAACAGTAGTAACAGTAGTTTCAGTAGTGTCAGTAATAAAGGTAGTAAGAGTAGTTTCAGTACTAACAGTAGTGTCAGTAGTGTCAGTGGTAACAGTAGTAACAGTAGTGTCAGTAGTAACAGTAGTAACAGTAGTAAAAGTAGTGTCAGTACTAACAGTAGTGTCAGTAGTTTCAGTAGTAACATAGTGTCAGTAGTTTCAGTAGAAACAGTAGTGTCAGTAGTAACAGTAGTGTCAGTAGTTTCAGTAGTAACAGTAGTGTCAGTAGTAACAGTAGTGTCAGTAGTTTCAGTAGTAACAGTAGTGTCAGTAGTTTCAGTAGTGTCAGTAGTTTCAGTAGTAACGTAGTGTCAGTAGTTTAAGTAGCAACAGTAGTGTCAGTAGTAACAGTAGTGTCAGTAGTTTCAGTAGTAACAGTAGTGTCAGTAGTAACAGTAGTGTCAGTAGTTTCAGTAGTAACGTAGTGTCAGTAGTTTAAGTAGCAACAGTAGTGTCAGTAATGTCAGTAGTGTCAGTAGTAACAATAGTGTCAGTAGTAAAAGTAGTTTCAGTAGTAACAATAGTGTCAGTAGTAACAGTAATTTCAGTAATAACAGTAATTTCAGTGGTAACAGTAGTGTCAGTAGTGTCAGTAGTAACAGTAGTGTCAGTAATGTCAGTAGTGTCAGTAGTAACAATAGTGTCAGTAGTAACAGTAGTGTCAGTAGTAACAATAGTGTCAGTAGTAACAGTAGTTTCAGTAGTAACAATAGTGTCAGTAGTAACAGTAATTTCAGTAGTAACAGTAGTTTCAGGAGTAACAGTAGTGTCAGTAGTAACAGTAATTTCAGTAGTAACAGTAATTTCAGTGGTAACAGTAGTGTCAGTAGTGTCAGTAGTAACAGTAGTGTCAGTAGTTTCAGTAGTAAAAGTAGTGTCAGTAGTAACAGTAGTTTAAGTAGTAACAGTAGTGTCAGTAGTAACAGTAATTTCAGTAGTAACAGTAGTGTCAGTAGTTTCAGTAGTTTCAGTAGTAACAGTAGTGTCAGTAGTAACAGTAATTTCAGTAGTAACAGTAATTTCAGTGGTAACAGTAGTGTCAGTAGTAACAGTAGTGTCAGTAATGTCAGTAGTGTCAGTAGTAACAGTAGTGTCAGTAGTTTAAGTAGTAACAGTAGTGTAAGTTGTAACAGTAGTTTAAGTAGTAACAGTAGTGTCAGTAGTAACAGTAATTTCAGTAGTAACAGTAGTGTCAGTAGTAACAATAGTGTCAGTAGTTTCAGGAGTAACAGTAGTGTCAGTAGTAACAGTAATTTCAGTAGTAACAGTAGTGTCAGTAGTTTCAGTAGTAACAGTAGTGTCAGTAGCAGTAGTGTCAGTAGTAACAGTAGTGTCAGTAGTAACAGTAATTTCAGTAGTAACAGTAGTGTCAGTAGTTTCAGTAGTAACAGTAGTGTCAGTAGTTTCAGGAGTAACAGTGGTGTCAGTAGTAACAATAGTAACAGTAGTGTCAGTAGTAACAGTAATTTCAGTAGTAAAGTAGTGTCAGTAGTAACAGTAGTGTCAGTAGTAACAGTAGTGTCAGTAGTGTCAGTAGTAACAGTAGTGTCAGTAGTTTCAGTAGTAACAGTAGTGTCAGTAGTAACAGTAATTTCAGTAGTAACAGTAGTGTCAGTAGTTTCAGTAGTTTCAGTAGTAACAGTAGTGTCAGTAGTAACAGTAATTTCAGTAGTAACAGTAATTTCAGTGGTAACAGTAGTGTCAGTAGTAACAGTAGTGTCAGTAATGTCAGTAGTGTCAGTAGTAACAGTAGTGTCAGTAGTAACAGTAGTTTAAGTAGTAACAGTAGTGTCAGTAGTAACAGTAGTGTCAGTAGTTTCAGTAGTAACAATAGTGTAAGTTGTAACAGTAGTTTAAGTAGTAACAGTAGTGTCAGTAGTAACAGTAATTTCAGTAGTAACAGTAGTGTCAGTAGTAACAATAGTGTCAGTAGTTTCAGGAGTAACAGTAGTGTCAGTAGTAACAGTAATTTCAGTAGTAACAGTAGTGTCAGTAGTTTCAGTAGTAACAGTAGTGTCAGTAGTTTCAGGAGTAACAGTGGTGTCAGTAGTAACAATAGTAACAGTAGTGTCAGTAGTAACAGTAATTTCAGTAGTAAAGTAGTGTCAGTAGTAACAGTAGTGTCAGTAATTTCAGTAGTAACAGTAGTGTCAGTAGTTTCAGGAGTAACAGTGGTGTCAGTAGTAACAATAGTAACAGTAGTGTCAGTAGTAACAGTAATTTCAGTAGTAAAGTAGTGTCAGTAGTAACAGTAGTGTCAGTAGTTTCAGGAGTAACAGTAGTGTCAGTAGTAACAGTAGTGTCAGTAGTAACAGTAGTTTAAGTAGTAACAGTAGTGTCAGTAGTAACAGTAATTTCAGTAGTAACCGTAGTGTCAGTAGTTTCAGTAGTAACAGTAGTGTCAGTAGTAACAGTAGTTTAAGTAGTAACAGTAGTGTCAGTAGTAACAGTAATTTCAGTAGTAACAGTATTGTCAGTAGTAACAGTAGTGTCAGTAGTTTCAGGAGTAAAAGTAGTGTCAGTAGTAACAGTAATTTCAGTAGTAACAGTAGTGTCAGTAGTTTCAGTAGTAACAGTAGTGTCAGTAGTAACAGTAATTTCAGTAGTAACAGTAGTGTCAGTAGTTTCAGGAGTAACAGTGGTGTCAGTAGTAACAACAGTAACAGTAGTGTCAGTAGTAACAGTATTTTCAGTAGTAACAGTAGTGTCAGTGGTAACAGTAATTTCAGTAGTAACAGTAGTGTCAGTAGTTTCAGTAGTAACAGTATTGTCAGTAGTAACAGTAGTTTAAGTAGTAACAGTAGTGTCAGTAGTAACAGTATTGTCAGTAGTAACAGTAGTTTAAGCAGTGTCAGTAGTGTCAGTAGTAACAGTAGTGTCAGTAGTTTCAGTAGTAACAGTAGTGTCAGTAGTGTCAGTAGTAAAAGTAGTTTCAGTAGTAACAGTAGTTTCAGTAGTGTCAGTAGTAACAGTAATGTCAGTAGTGTCAGTAGTAACAGTAGTGTCAGTAGTAACAGTAGTTTCTAACAGTAGTTTCAGTTGTAAAAGTAGTGTCAGTAGTAACAGTAGTAACAGTAGTTTCAGTTGTAACAGTAGTGTCAGTAGTTTCAGGAGTAACAGTGGTGTCAGTAGTAACAGTATTTTCAGTAGTAACAGTAGTGTCAGTAGTAACAGTAATTTCAGTAGTAACAGTAGTGTCAGTAGTTTCAGCAGTAACAGTATTGTCAGTAGTAACAGTAGTTTAAGTAGTAACAGTAGTGTCAGTAGTAACAGTAATTTAAGTAGTAACAGTAGTGTCAGTAGTAACAGTAGTGTCAGTAGTAACAGTAGTAACAGTAGTGTCAGTAGTAACAGTAGTTTAAGTAGTAACAGTAGTGTCAGTAGTAACAGTAATTTAAGTAGTAACAGTAGTGTCAGTAGTAACAGTAGTGTCAGTAGTTTCAGTAGTAACAGTAGTGTCAGTAGTAACAGTAGTTTAAGTAGTAACAGTAGTGTCAGTAGTAACAGTAATTTCAGTAGTAACAGTAGTGTCAGTAGTTTCAGTAGTTTCAGTAGTAACAGTAGTGTCAGTAGTAACAGTAATTTCAGTAGTAACAGTAATTTCAGTGGTAACAGTAGTGTCACTAGTAACAGTAGTGTCAGTAATGTCAGTAGTGTCAGTAGTAACAGTAGTGTCAGTAGTAACAGTAGTTTAAGTAGTAACAGTAGTGTCAGTAGTAACAGTAGTGTCAGTAGTTTCAGTAGTAACAGTAGTGTAAGTTGTAACAGTAGTTTAAGTAGTAACAGTAGTGTCAGTAGTAACAGTAATTTCAGTAGTAACAGTAGTGTCAGTAGTAACAATAGTGTCAGTAGTTTCAGGAGTAACAGTAGTGTCAGTAGTAACAGCAATTTCAGTAGTAACAGTAGTGTCAGTAGTTTCAGTAGTAACAGTAGTGTCAGTAGCAGTAGTGTCAGTAGTAACAGTATTGTCAGTAGTTTCAGGAGTAACAGTAGTGTCAGTAGTAACAGTAATTTCAGTAGTAACAGTAGTGTCAGTAGTTTCAGTAGTAACAGTAGTGTCAGTAGTAACAGTAATTTCAGTAGTAACAGTAGTGTCAGTAGTTTCAGTAGTTTCAGTAGTAACAGTAGTGTCAGTAGTAACAGTAATTTCAGTAGTAACAGTAATTTCAGTGGTAACAGTAGTGTCAGTAGTAACAGTAGTGTCAGTAATGTCAGTAGTGTCAGTAGTAACAGTAGTGTCAGTAGTAACAGTAGTTTAAGTAGTAACAGTAGTGTCAGTAGTAACAGTAGTGTCAGTAGTTTCAGTAGTAACAGTAGTGTAAGTTGTAACAGTAGTTTAAGTAGTAACAGTAGTGTCAGTAGTAACAGTAATTTCAGTAGTAACAGTAGTGTCAGTAGTAACAATAGTGTCAGTAGTTTCAGGAGTAACAGTAGTGTCAGTAGTAACAGCAATTTCAGTAGTAACAGTAGTGTCAGTAGTTTCAGTAGTAACAGTAGTGTCAGTAGCAGTAGTGTCAGTAGTAACAGTATTGTCAGTAGTTTCAGGAGTAACAGTAGTGTCAGTAGTAACAGTAATTTCAGTAGTAACAGTAGTGTCAGTAGTTTCAGTAGTAACAGTAGTGTCAGTAGTAACAGTAATTTCAGTAGTAACAGTAGTGTCAGTAGTTTCAGGAGTAACAGTGGTGTCAGTAGTAACAATAGTAACAGTAGTGTCAGTAGTAACAGTAATTTCAGTAGTAACAGTAGTGTCAGTAGAAACAGTAGTGTCAGTAGTTTCAGGAGTAACAGTAGTGTCAGTAGTAACAGTAGTGTCAGTTGTAACAGTAGTTTAAGTGGTAACAGTAGTGTCAGTAGTAACAGTAATTTCAGTAGTAACCGTAGTTTCAGTAGTTTCAGTAGTAACAGTAGTGTCAGTAGTAACTGTAGTTTAAGTAGTAACAGTAGTGTCAGTAGTAACAGTAATTTCAGTAGTAACAGTATTGTCAGTAGTAACAGTAGTGTCAGTAGTTTCAGGAGTAAAAGTAGTGTCAGTAGTAACAGTAATTTCAGTAGTAACAGTAGTGTCAGTAGTTTCAGTAGTAACAGTAGTGTCAGTAGTAACAGTAATTTCAGTGGTAACAGTAGTGTCAGTAGTGTCAGTAGTAACAGTAGTGTCAGTAATGTCAGTAGTGTCAGTAGTAACAGTAGTTTCAGTAGTAACAGTAGTGTCAGTAGTGTCAGTAGTAACAGTAGTGTCAGTAGTTTCAGTAGTAACAGTAGTGTCAGTAGTAACAGTAGTTTAAGTAGTAACAGTAGTGTCAGTAGTAACAGTAATTTCAGTAGTAACAGTAGTGTCAGTAGTTTCAGTAGTTTCAGTAGTAACAGTAGTGTCAGTAGTAACAGTAATTTCAGTAGTAACAGTAATTTCAGTGGTAACAGTAGTGTCAGTAGTAACAGTAGTGTCAGTAATGTCAGTAGTGTCAGTAATGTCAGTAGTGTCAGTAGTAACAGTAGTGTCAGTAGTTTCAGTAGTAACAATAGTGTCAGTTGTAACAGTAGTTTAAGTAGTAACAGTAGTGTCAGTAGTAACAGTAATTTCAGTAGTAACAGTAGTGTCAGTAGTAACAATAGTGTCAGTAGTTTCAGGAGTAACAGTAGTGTCAGTAGTAACAGTAATTTCAGTAGTAACAGTAGTGTCAGTAGTTTCAGTAGTAACAGTAGTGTCAGTAGCAGTAGTGTCAGTAGTAACAGTAGTGTCAGTAGTAACAGTAATTTCAGTAGTAACAGTAGTGTCAGTAGTTTCAGTAGTAACAGTAGTGTCAGTAGTTTCAGGAGTAACAGTGGTGTCAGTAGTAACAATAGTAACAGTAGTGTCAGTAGTAACAGTAATTTCAGTAGTAAAGTAGTGTCAGTAGTAACAGTAGTGTCAGTAGTAACAGTAGTGTCAGTAGTGTCAGTAGTAACAGTAGTGTCAGTAGTTTCAGTAGTAACAGTAGTTTAAGTAGTAACAGTAGTTTAAGTAGTAACAGTAGTGTCAGTAGTAACAGTAATTTCAGTAGTAACAGTAGTGTCAGTAGTTTCAGTAGTTTCAGTAGTAACAGTAGTGTCAGTAGTAACAGTAATTTCAGTAGTAACAGTAATTTCAGTGGTAACAGTAGTGTCAGTAGTAACAGTAGTGTCAGTAATGTCAGTAGTGTCAGTAGTAACAGTAGTGTCAGTAGTAACAGTAGTTTAAGTAGTAACAGTAGTGTCAGTAGTAACAGTAGTGTCAGTAGTTTCAGTAGTAACAATAGTGTAAGTTGTAACAGTAGTTTAAGTAGTAACAGTAGTGTCAGTAGTAACAGTAATTTCAGTAGTAACAGTAGTGTCAGTAGTAACAATAGTGTCAGTAGTTTCAGGAGTAACAGTAGTGTCAGTAGTAACAGTAATTTCAGTAGTAACAGTAGTGTCAGTAGTTTCAGTAGTAACAGTAGTGTCAGTAGCAGTAGTGTCAGTAGTAACAGTAGTGTCAGTAGTTTCAGGAGTAACAGTAGTGTCAGTAGTAACAGTAATTTCAGTAGTAACAGTAGTGTCAGTAGTTTCAGTAGTAACAGTAGTGTCAGTAGTTTCAGGAGTAACAGTGGTGTCAGTAGTAACAATAGTAACAGTAGTGTCAGTAGTAACAGTAATTTCAGTAGTAAAGTAGTGTCAGTAGTTTCAGGAGTAACAGTGGTGTCAGTAGTAACAATAGTAACAGTAGTGTCAGTAGTAACAGTAATTTCAGTAGTAAAGTAGTGTCAGTAGTAACAGTAGTGTCAGTAGTTTCAGGAGTAACAGTAGTGTCAGTAGTAACAGTAGTGTCAGTAGTAACAGTAGTTTAAGTAGTAACAGTAGTGTCAGTAGTAACAGTAATTTCAGTAGTAACCGTAGTGTCAGTAGTTTCAGTAGTAACAGTAGTGTCAGTAGTAACAGTAGTTTAAGTAGTAACAGTAGTGTCAGTAGTAACAGTAATTTCAGTAGTAACAGTATTGTCAGTAGTAATAGTAGTGTCAGTAGTTTCAGGAGTAAAAGTAGTGTCAGTAGTAACAGTAATTTCAGTAGTAACAGTAGTGTCAGTAGTTTCAGTAGTAACAGTAGTGTCAGTAGTAACAGTAATTTCAGTAGTAACAGTAGTGTCAGTAGTTTCAGGAGTAACAGTGGTGTCAGTAGTAACAACAGTAACAGTAGTGTCAGTAGTAACAGTATTTTCAGTAGTAACAGTAGTGTCAGTGGTAACAGTAATTTCAGTAGTAACAGTAGTGTCAGTAGTAACAGTATTGTCAGTAGTAACAGTAGTTTAAGCAGTGTCAGTAGTGTCAGTAGTAACAGTAGTGTCAGTAGTTTCAGTAGTAACAGTAGTGTCAGTAGTGTCAGTAGTAAAAGTAGTTTCAGTAGTAACAGTAGTTTCAGTAGTGTCAGTAGTAACAGTAATGTCAGTAGTGTCAGTAGTAACAGTAGTGTCAGTAGTAACAGTAGTTTCTAACAGTAGTTTCAGTTGTAAAAGTAGTGTCAGTAGTAACAGTAGTAACAGTAGTTTCAGTTGTAACAGTAGTGTCAGTAGTTTCAGGAGTAACAGTGGTGTCAGTAGTAACAGTATTTTCAGTAGTAACAGTAGTGTCAGTAGTAACAGTAATTTCAGTAGTAACAGTAGTGTCAGTAGTTTCAGCAGTAACAGTATTGTCAGTAGTAACAGTAGTTTCAGTAGTAACAGTAGTGTCAGTAGTAACAGTAATTTAAGTAGTAACAGTAGTGTCAGTAGTTTCAGTAGTAACAGTAGTTTCAGTAGTAACAGTAGTGTCAGTAGTAACAGTAGTTTAAGTAGTAACAGTAGTGTCAGTAGTGTCAGTAGTAACAGTAATTTCAGTAGTAACAGTAGTGTCAGTAGTTTCAGTAGTTTCAGTAGTAACAGTAGTGTCAGTAGTAACAGTAATTTCAGTAGTAACAGTAATTTCAGTGGTAACAGTAGTGTCAGTAGTAACAGTAGTGTCAGTAATGTCAGTAGTGTCAGTAGTAACAGTAGTGTCAGTAGTAACAGTAGTTTAAGTAGTAACAGTAGTGTCAGTAGTTTCAGTAGTAACAGTAGTGTAAGTTGTAACAGTAGTTTAAGTAGTAACAGTAGTGTCAGTAGTAACAGTAATTTCAGTAGTAACAGTAGTGTCAGTAGTAACAATAGTGTCAGTAGTTTCAGGAGTAACAGTAGTGTCAGTAGTAACAGTAATTTCAGTAGTAGCAGTAGTGTCAGTAGTTTCAGTAGTAACAGTAGTGTCAGTAGCAGTAGTGTCAGTAGTAACAGTAGTGTCAGTAGTTTCAGGAGTAACAGTAGTGTCAGTAGTAACAGTAATTTCAGTAGTAACAGTAGTGTCAGTAGTTTCAGTAGTAACAGTAGTGTCAGTAGTAACAGTAATTTCAGTAGCAACAGTAGTGTCAGTAGTTTCAGGAGTAACAGTGGTGTCAGTAGTAACAATAGTAACAGTAGTGTCAGTAGTAACAGTAATTTCAGTAGTAACAGTAGTGTCAGTAGTAACAGTAGTGTCAGTAGTTTCAGGAGTAACAGTAGTGTCAGTAGTAACAGTAGTGTCAGTAGTAACAGTAGTTTAAGTAGTAACAGTAGTGTCAGTAGTAACAGTAATTTCAGTAGTAACCGTAGTTTCAGTAGTTTCAGTAGTAACAGTAGTGTCAGTAGTAACAGTAGTTTAAGTAGTAACAGTAGTGTCAGTAGTAACAGTAATTTCAGTAGTAACAGTATTGTCAGTAGTAACAGTAGTGTCAGTAGTTTCAGGAGTAAAAGTAGTGTCAGTAGTAACAGTAATTTCAGTAGTAACAGGAGTGTCAGTAGTTTCAGTAGTAACAGTAGTGTCAGTAGTAACAGTAATTTCAGTAGTAACAGTAGTGTCAGTAGTTTCAGGAGTAACAGTGGTGTCAGTAGTAACAACAGTAACAGTAGTGTCAGTAGTAAAAGTATTTTCAGTAGTAACAGTAGTGTCAGTAGTAACAGTAATTTCAGTAGTAACAGTAGTGTCAGTAGTTTCAGTAGTAACAGTATTGTCAGTAGTAACAGTAGTTTAAGTAGTAACAGTAGTGTCAGTAGTAACAGTAGTTTAAGCAGTGTCAGTAGTGTCAGTAGTAACAGTAGTGTCAGTAGTAACAGTAGTTTCTAACAGTAGTTTCAGTTGTAAAAGTAGTGTCAGTAGTAACAGTAGTAACAGTAGTTTCAGTTGTAACAGTAGTGTCAGTAGTTTCAGGAGTAACAGTGGTGTCAGTAGTAACAATAGTAACAGTAGTGTCAGTAGTAACAGTATTTTCAGTAGTAACAGTAGTGTCAGTAGTAACAGTAATTTCAGTAGTAACAGTAGTGTCAGTAGTGTCAGTAGTTTCAGTAGTAACAGTAGTTTCAGTTGTGACAGTAGTTTCAGTAGTTTCAGTAGTAACAGTAGTTTCAGTTGTAACAGTAGTTTCAGTAGTAACAGTAGTGTCAGTAGTAACAGTAGTGTCAGTAGTGTCAATAGTTTCAGTAGTAACAGTAGTTTCAGTTGTAACAGTAGTGTCAGTAGTGTCAGTAGTTTCAGTAGTAACAGTAGTTTCAGTTGTAACAGTAGTTTCAGTAGTTTCAGTAGTAACAGTATTGTCAGTAGTTTCAGTAGTAACAGTAGTTTCAGTTGTAACAGTAGTTTCAGTAGTAACAGTAGTGTCAGTAGTGTCAGTAGTTTCAGTAGTAACAGTAGTTTCAGTTGTAACAGTAGTTTCAGTAGTTTCAGTAGTAACAGTAGTGTCAGTAGTTTCAGTAGTTTCAGTAGTAACAGTAGTTTCAGTTGTAACAGTAGTTTCAGTAGTAACAGTAGTGTCAGTAGTGTCAGTAGTTTCAGTAGTAACAGTAGTTTCAGTTGTAACAGTAGTGTCAATAGTTTCAGTAGTAACAGTAGTGTCAGTAGTGTCAGTAGTAAAAGTAGTTTCAGTAGTAACAGTAGTGTCAGTAGTAACAGTAATTTCAGTAGTAACAGTAGTGTCAGTAGTGTCAGTAGTTTCAGTAGTAACAGTAGTTTCAGTTGTGACAGTAGTTTCAGTAGTTTCAGTAGTAACAGTAGTTTCAGTTGTAACAGTAGTGTCAGTAGTAACAGTAGTGTCAGTAGTGTCAATAGTTTCAGTAGTAACAGTAGTTTCAGTTGTAACAGTAGTGTCAGTAGTGTCAGTAGTTTCAGTAGTAACAGTAGTTTCAGTTGTAACAGTAGTTTCAGTAGTTTCAGTAGTAACAGTATTGTCAGTAGTTTCAGTAGTAACAGTAGTTTCAGTTGTAACAGTAGTTTCAGTAGTAACAGTAGTGTCAGTAGTGTCAGTAGTTTCAGTAGTAACAGTAGTTTCAGTTGTAACAGTAGTTTCAGTAGTTTCAGTAGTAACAGTAGTGTCAGTAGTTTCAGTAGTTTCAGTAGTAACAGTAGTTTCAGTTGTAACAGTAGTTTCAGTAGTAACAGTAGTGTCAGTAGTGTCAGTAGTTTCAGTAGTAACAGTAGTTTCAGTTGTAACAGTAGTGTCAGTAGTTTCAGTAGTAACAGTAGTGTCAGTAGTGTCAGTAGTAAAAGTAGTTTCAGTAGTAACAGTAGTTTCAGTAGTGTCAGTAGTAACAGTAATGTCAGTAGTGTCAGTAGTAACAGTAGTGTCAGTAGTAACAGTAGTTTCTAACAGTAGTTTCAGTTGTAAAAGTAGTGTCAGTAGTAACAGTAGTAACAGTAGTTTCAGTTGTAACAGTAGTGTCAGTAGTTTCAGGAGTAACAGTGGTGTCAGTAGTAACAGTATTTTCAGTAGTAACAGTAGTGTCAGTAGTAACAGTAATTTCAGTAGTAACAGTAGTGTCAGTAGTTTCAGCAGTAACAGTATTGTCAGTAGTAACAGTAGTTTAAGTAGTAACAGTAGTGTCAGTAGTAACAGTAATTTAAGTAGTAACAGTAGTGTCAGTAGTTTCAGTAGTAACAGTAGTTTCAGTAGTAACAGTAGTGTCAGTAGTAACAGTAGTTTAAGTAGTAACAGTAGTGTCAGTAGTAACAGTAGTGTCAGTAGTTTCAGTAGTTTCAGTAGTAACAGTAGTGTCAGTAGTAACAGTAATTTCAGTAGTAACAGTAATTTCAGTGGTAACAGTAGTGTCAGTAGTAACAGTAGTGTCAGTAATGTCAGTAGTGTCAGTAGTAACAGTAGTGTCAGTAGTAACAGTAGTTTAAGTAGTAACAGTAGTGTCAGTAGTTTCAGTAGTAACAGTAGTGTAAGTTGTAACAGTAGTTTAAGTAGTAACAGTAGTGTCAGTAGTAACAGTAATTTCAGTAGTAACAGTAGTGTCAGTAGTAACAATAGTGTCAGTAGTTTCAGGAGTAACAGTAGTGTCAGTAGTAACAGTAATTTCAGTAGTAACAGTAGTGTCAGTAGTTTCAGTAGTAACAGTAGTGTCAGTAGCAGTAGTGTCAGTAGTAACAGTAGTGTCAGTAGTTTCAGGAGTAACAGTAGTGTCAGTAGTAACAGTAATTTCAGTAGTAACAGTAGTGTCAGTAGTTTCAGTAGTAACAGTAGTGTCAGTAGTAACAGTAATTTCAGTAGTAACAGTAGTGTCAGTAGTTTCAGGAGTAACAGTGGTGTCAGTAGTAACAATAGTAACAGTAGTGTCAGTAGTAACAGTAATTTCAGTAGTAACAGTAGTGTCAGTAGTAACAGTAGTGTCAGTAGTTTCAGGAGTAACAGTAGTGTCAGTAGTAACAGTAGTGTCAGTAGTAACAGTAGTTTAAGTAGTAACAGTAGTGTCAGTAGTAACAGTAATTTCAGTAGTAACCGTAGTTTCAGTAGTTTCAGTAGTAACAGTAGTGTCAGTAGTAACAGTAGTTTAAGTAGTAACAGTAGTGTCAGTAGTAACAGTAATTTCAGTAGTAACAGTATTGTCAGTAGTAACAGTAGTGTCAGTAGTTTCAGGAGTAAAAGTAGTGTCAGTAGTAACAGTAATTTCAGTAGTAACAGTAGTGTCAGTAGTTTCAGTAGTAACAGTAGTGTCAGTAGTAACAGTAATTTCAGTAGTAACAGTAGTGTCAGTAGTTTCAGGAGTAACAGTGGTGTCAGTAGTAACAACAGTAACAGTAGTGTCAGTAGTAACAGTAATTTCAGTAGTAACAGTATTGTCAGTAGTAACAGTAGTGTCAGTAGTTTCAGGAGTAACAGTAGTGTCAGTAGTAACAGTAGTGTCAGTAGTAACAGTAGTTTAAGTAGTAACAGTAGTGTCAGTAGTAACAGTAATTTCAGTAGTAACCGTAGTTTCAGTAGTTTCAGTAGTAACAGTAGTGTCAGTAGTAACAGTAGTTTAAGTAGTAACAGTAGTGTCAGTAGTAACAGTAATTTCAGTAGTAACAGTATTGTCAGTAGTAACAGTAGTGTCAGTAGTTTCAGGAGTAAAAGTAGTGTCAGTAGTAACAGTAATTTCAGTAGTAACAGTAGTGTCAGTAGTTTCAGTAGTAACAGTAGTGTCAGTAGTAACAGTAATTTCAGTAGTAACAGTAGTGTCAGTAGTTTCAGGAGTAACAGTGGTGTCAGTAGTAACAACAGTAACAGTAGTGTCAGTAGTAACAGTAGTTTCAGTAGTAACAGTATTGTCAGTAGTAACAGTAGTTTAAGTAGTAACAGTAGTGTCAGTAGTAACAGTAGTTTAAGCAGTGTCAGTAGTGTCAGTAGTAACAGTAGTGTCAGTAGTTTCAGTAGAAACAGTAGTGTCAGTAGTGTCAGTAGTAAAAGTAGTTTCAGTAGTAACAGTAGTTTCAGTAGTGTCAGTAGTAACAGTAATGTCAGTAGTGTCAGTAGTAACAGTAGTGTCAGTAGTAACAGTAGTTTCTAACAGTAGTTTCAGTTGTAAAAGTAGTGTCAGTAGTAACAGTAGTAACAGTAGTTTCAGTTGTAACAGTAGTGTCAGTAGTTTCAGGAGTAACAGTGGTGTCAGTAGTAACAATAGTAACAGTAGTGTCAGTAGTAACAGTATTTTCAGTAGTAACAGTAGTGTCAGTAGTAACAGTAATTTCAGTAGTAACAGTAGTGTCAGTAGTGTCAGTAGTTTCAGTAGTAACAGTAGTTTCAGTTGTGACAGTAGTTTCAGTAGTTTCAGTAGTAACAGTAGTTTCAGTTGTAACAGTAGTTTCAGTAGTAACAGTAGTGTCAGTAGTAACAGTAGTGTCAGTAGTGTCAATAGTTTCAGTAGTAACAGTAGTGTCAGTAGTAACAGTAGTGTCAGTAGTGTCAGTAGTTTCAGTAGTAACAGTAGTTTCAGTTGTAACAGTAGTTTCAGTAGTTTCAGTAGTAACAGTATTGTCAGTAGTTTCAGTAGTAACAGTAGTTTCAGTTGTAACAGTAGTTTCAGTAGTAACAGTAGTGTCAGTAGTGTCAGTAGTTTCAGTAGTAACAGTAGTTTCAGTTGTAACAGTAGTAACAGTAGTTTCAGTTGTAACAGTAGTTTCAGTAGTAACAGTAGTGTCAGTAGTGTCAGTAGTTTCAGTAGTAACAGTAGTTTCAGTTGTAACAGTAGTGTCAGTAGTTTCAGTAGTAACAGTAGTTTCAGTTGTAACAGTAGTTTCAGTAGTAACAGTAGTGTCAGTAGTGTCAGTAGTAACAGTAGTGTCAGTAGTTTCAGTAGTAACAATAGTTTCAGTAGTAACAGTAGTAACAGTAGTTTCAGTTGTAACAGTAGTTTCAGTAGTGTCAGTAGTAACAGTAGTGTCAGTAGTGTCAGTAGTAACAGTAGTGTCAGTAGTTTCAGTAGTAACAGTAGTGTCAGTAGTAACATTAGTTTCAGTTGTAACAGTAGTGTCAGTAGTAACAGTAGTGTCAGTAGTGTCAGTAGTAACAGTAGTTTCAGTAGTAACAGTAGTGTCAGTAGTGGCAGTAGTTTCAGTTGTAACAGTAGTGTCAGTACTAACAGTAGTCAGTAGTTTCAGTAGTAACAGTAGTGTCAGTAGTAAAAGTAGTGTCAGTAGTGTCAGTAGTAACAGTAGTGTCAGTAGTGTCAGTAGTAACAGTAGTGTCAGTAGTAAGAGTAGCTTCAGTAGTGTCAGTAGTAACAGTAGTTTCAGTTGTAACAGTAGTGTCAGTAGTAACAGTAGTGTCAGTAGTAACAGTAGTGTCAGTAGTTTCAGTAGTAACAGTATTGTCAGTTGTAACAGTAGTTTAAGTAGTAACAGTAGTGTCAGTAGTAACAGTAGTGTCAGTAGTTTCAGTAGTAACAGTAGTGTCAGTAGTAATAGTAGTGTCAGTAGTTTCAGTAGTAACAGTAGTGTCACTAGTGTCAGTAGTAAAAGTAGTGTCAGTAGTGTCAGTAGTAACAGTAGTTTCAGTAGTAACAGTAGTTTCAGTGGTGTCAGTAGTAACAGTAATGTCAGTAGTGTCAGTAGTAACAGTAGTGTCAGTAGTGTCAGTAGTAACAGTAGTTTCAGTAGTAACAGTAGTAACAGTAGTTTCAGTTGTAACAGTAGTTTCAGTAGTTTCAGTAGTAACAGTAGTGTCAGTAGTGTCAGTAGTAACAGTAGTGTCAGTAGTTTCAGTAGTAACAGTAGTATCAGTAGTAACAGTAGTTTCAGTAGTAACAGTAGTGTCAGTAGTGTCAGTAGTAACAGTAGTTTCAGTAGTAACAGTAATTTCTGTTGTAACAGTAGTTTCAGTAGTAACAGTAGTGTCAGTAGTTTCAGTAGTAACAGTAGTGTCAGTAGTTTCAGTTGTAACAGTAGTTTCAGTAGTAACAGTAGTTTCAATTGTAACAGTAGTTTCAGTAGTAACAGTAGTTTCAGTAGTAACAGTAGTGTCAGTAGTGTCAGTAGTAACAGTAGTTTCAGTAGTAACAGTAGTTTCAGTAGTGTCAGTAGTAAAAGTAGTGTCAGTAGTTTCAGTAGTAACAGTAGTTTCAGTTGTAACAGTAGTTTCAGTAGTTTCAGTAGTAACAGTAGTGTCAGTAGTGTCAGTAGTAACAGTAGTGTCAGTAGTTTCAGTAGTAACAGTATTGTCAGTAGTAACAGTAGTTTCAGTTGTAACAGGAGTTTCAGTAGTAACATTAGTTTCAGTTGTAACAGGAGTTTCAGTTGTAACAGGAGTTTCAGTAGTAACAGTAGTTTCAGTTGTAACAGGAGTTTCAGTAGTAACAGTAGTTTCAGTAGTAACAGTAGTTTCAGTAGTGTCAGTAGTAAAAGTAGTGTCAGTAGTGTCAGTAGTAACAGTAGTGTCAGTAGTTTCTGTAGTAACAGTAGTGTCAGTAGTAACAGTAGTTTCAGTTGTTTCAGTAGTAACATTAGTGTCAGTAGTAACAGTAGTGTCAGTAGTTTCAGTAGTAACAGTAGTGCCAGTAGTGTCAGTAGTAAAAGTAGTGTCAGTACTTTCAGCAGTAACAGTAGTGTCAGTAGTAACAGTAGTTTCAGTAGTAACAGTAGTGTCAGTAGTAACAGTAGTTTCAGTTGTAACAGTAGTTTCAGTAGTAACAGTAGTGTCAGTAGTTTCAGTAGTAACAGTAGTGTCAGTAGTAACAGTAGTGTCAGTAGTAAAAGTAGTTTCAGTAGTAACAGTAGTTTCAGTAGTGTCAGTAGTAACAGTAGTTTCAGTAGTAACAGTAGTATCAGTAGTAACAGTAGTTTCAGTTGTAACAGTAGTGTCAGTAGTATCAGTAGTAACAGTAGTAACAGTAGTGTCAGTAGTATCAGTAGTGTCAGTAGTAACAGTAGTGTCAGTAGTAACAGTAGTTTCAGTAGTAACAGTAGTGTCAGCAGTATCAGTAGTAACAGTAGTTTCAGTAGTTTCAGTAGTAACAGTAGTGTCAGTAGTAACAGTAGTGTCAGTAGTTTCAGTAGTAACAGTAGTGTCAGTTGTAACAGTAGTATCAGTAGTAACAGTAGTATCAGTAGTAACAGTAGTGTCAGTTGTAACAGTAGTTTCAGTAGTAACAGTAGTGTCAGTAGTTTCAGTAGTAACAGTAGTTTCAGTAGTAACAGTAGTGTCAGTTGTTTCAGTAGTAACAGTAGTAACAGTAGTGTCAGTAGTGTCAGTAGTAACAGTAGTGTCAGTAGTTTCAGTAGTAACAGTAGTGTCAGTAGTTTCAGTAGTAACAGTAGTGTCAGTTGTAACAGTAGTATCAGTAGTAACAGTAGTATCAGTAGTAACAGTAGTGTCAGTAGTTTCAGTAGTAACAGTAGTGTCAGTAGTTTCAGTAGTAACAGTAGTGTCAGTTGTAACAGTAGTATCAGTAGTAACAGTAGTATCAGTAGTAACAGTAGTGTCAGTTGTAACAGTAGTATCAGTAGTAACAGTAGTTTCAGTAGTAACAGTAGTGTCAGTAGTTTCAGTAGTAACAGTAGTGTCAGTAGTTTCAGTAGTAACAGTAGTGTCAGTTGTAACAGTAGTATCAGTAGTAACAGTAGTATCAGTAGTAACAGTAGTGTCAGTTGTAACAGTAGTATCAGTAGTAACAGTAGTTTCAGTAGTAACAGTAGTGTCAGTTGTAACAGTAGTATCAGTAGTAACAGTAGTATCAGTAGTAACAGTAGTGTCAGTTGTAACAGTAGTATCAGTAGTAACAGTAGTTTCAGTAGTAACAGTAGTGTCAGTAGTTTCAGTAGTAACAGTAGTGTCAGTAGTTTCAGTAGTAACAGTAGTGTCAGTAGTTTCAGTAGTAACAGTAGTGTCAGTTGTAACAGTAGTATCAGTAGTAACAGTAGCATCAGTAGTAACAGTAGTGTCAGTTGTAACAGTAGTATCAGTAGTAACAGTAGTTTCAGTAGTAACAGTAGTGTCAGTTGTAACAGTAGTATCAGTAGTAACAGTAGTATCAGTAGTAACAGTAGTGTCAGTTGTAACAGTAGTATCAGTAGTAACAGTAGTATCAGTAGTAACAGTAGTGTCAGTTGTAACAGTAGTATCAGTAGTAACAGTAGTTTCAGTAGTAACAGTAGTGTCAGTTGTAACAGTAGTATCAGTAGTAACAGTAGTATCAGTAGTAACAGTAGTGTCAGTTGTAACAGTAGTATCAGTAGTAACAGTAGTTTCAGTAGTAACAGTAGTGTCAGTAGTTTCAGTAGTAACAGTAGTGTCAGTAGTTTCAGTAGTAACAGTAGTGTCAGTTGTAACAGTAGTATCAGTAGTAACAGTAGTATCAGTAGTAACAGTAGTGTCAGTTGTAACAGTAGTATCAGTAGTAACAGTAGTTTCAGTAGTAACAGTAGTGTCAGTTGTAACAGTAGTATCAGTAGTAACAGTAGTATCAGTAGTAACAGTAGTGTCAGTTGTAACAGTAGTATCAGTAGTAACAGTAGTTTCAGTAGTAACAGTAGTGTCAGTAGTTTCAGTAGTAACAGTAGTGTCAGTTGTAACAGTAGTATCAGTAGTAACAGTAGTATCAGTAGTAACAGTAGTGTCAGTTGTAACAGTAGTAACAGTAGTTTCAGTAGTAACAGTAGTGTCAGTAGTTTCAGTAGTAACAGTAGTGTCAGTAGTTTCAGTAGTAACAGTAGTGTCAGTTGTAACAGTAGTATCAGTAGTAACAGTAGTTTCAGTAGTAACAGTAGTGTCAGTAGTTTCAGTAGTAACAGTAGTATCAGTAGTAACAGTAGTATCAGTAGTAACAGTAGTGTCAGTTGTAACAGTAGTTTCAGTAGTAACAGTAGTGTCAGTAGTTTCAGTAGTAACAGTAGTTTCAGTAGTAACAGTAGTGTCAGTTGTTTCAGTAGTAACAGTAGTAACAGTAGTGTCAGTAGTGTCAGTAGTAACAGTAGTGTCAGTAGTTTCAGTAGTAACAGTAGTGTCAGTAGTAACAGTAGTTTCAGTTGTAACAGGAGTTTCAGTAGTAACAGTAGTTTCAGTTGTAACAGTAGTAACAGTAGTTTCAGTAGTAACAGTAGTTTCAGTTGTAACAGTAGTTTCAGTAGTGTCAGTAGTAAAAGTAGTGTCAGTAGTGTCAGTAGTAACAGTAGTGTCAGTAGTTTCTGTAGTAACAGTAGTGTCAGTAGTAACAGTAGTTTCAGTTGTTTCAGTAGTAACATTAGTTTCAGTAGTAACAGTAGTGTCAGTAGTAAAAGTAGTAACAGTAGTGCCAGTAGTGTCAGTAGTAAAAGTAGTGTCAGTACTTTCAGCAGTAACAGTAGTGTCAGTAGTAACAGTAGTTTCAGTAGTAACAGTAGTTTCAGTAGTAACAGTAGTGTCAGTAGTAACAGGAGTTTCAGTTGTAACAGTAGTTTCAGTAGTAACAGTAGTGTCAGTAGTTTCAGTAGTAACAGTAGTGTCAGTAGTAACAGTAGTTTCAGTTGTAACAGTAGTTTCAGTAGTAACAGTAGTGTCAGTAGTTTCAGTAGTAACATTAGTGTCAGTAGTAACAGTAGTGTCAGTAGTAACAGTAGTTTCAGTAGTAACAGTAGTATCAGTAG
This sequence comes from Cromileptes altivelis, assembly GCA_013133815.1. Classification (NCBI taxonomy): domain Eukaryota; kingdom Metazoa; phylum Chordata; class Actinopteri; order Perciformes; family Serranidae; genus Cromileptes; species Cromileptes altivelis. Next base: position 42,861,552 of record CM023143.1, on the reverse strand, counting down.
TAACAGTAGTTTCAGTTGTAACAGTAGTGTCAGTAGTATCAGTAGTAACAGTAGTAACAGTAGTTTCAGTAGTAACAGTAGTGTCAGTAGTATCAGTAGTGTCAGTAGTAACAGTAGTGTCAGTAGTAACAGTAGTTTCAGTAGTAACAGTAGTGTCAGCAGTATCAGTAGTAACAGTAGTTTCAGTAGTTTCAGTAGTAACAGTAGTGTCAGTAGTAACAGTAGTTTCAGTAGTAACAGTAGTGTCAGTAGTTTCAGTAGTAACAGTAGTATCAGTAGTAACAGTAGTTTCAGTAGTAACAGTAGTGTCAGTAGTTTCAGTAGTAACAGTAGTGTCAGTAGTTTCAGTAGTAACAGTAGTGTCAGTTGTAACAGTAGTTTCAGTAGTAACAGTAGTGTCAGTAGTTTCAGTAGTAACAGTAGTTTCAGTAGTAACAGTAGTGTCAGTAGTAACAATAGTTTCAGTAGTAACAGTAGTGTCAGTAGTTTCAGTAGTAACAGTAGTGTCAGTTGTAACAGTAGTTTCAGTTGTAACAGTAGTGTCAGTAGTAACAGTAGTAACAGTAGTGTCAGTAGTAACAGTAGTGTCAGTAGTAACAGTAGTTTCAGTAGTAACAGTAGTTTCAGTAGTGTCAGTAGTAACAGTAGTGTCAGTTGTAACAGTAGTATCAGTAGTAACAGTAGTTTCAGTAGTAACAGTAGTGTCAGTAGTTTCAGTAGTAACAGTAGTGTCAGTAGTTTCAGTAGTAACAGTAGTGTCAGTAGTTTCAGTAGTAACAGTAGTGTCAGTTGTAACAGTAGTATCAGTAGTAACAGTAGCATCAGTAGTAACAGTAGTGTCAGTTGTAACAGTAGTATCAGTAGTAACAGTAGTTTCAGTAGTAACAGTAGTGTCAGTTGTAACAGTAGTATCAGTAGTAACAGTAGTATCAGTAGTAACAGTAGTTTCAGTAGTAACAGTAGTGTCAGTTGTAACAGTAGTGTCAGTTGTAACAGTAGTATCAGTAGTAACAGTAGTTTCAGTAGTAACAGTAGTGTCAGTTGTAACAGTAGTATCAGTAGTAACAGTAGTATCAGTAGTAACAGTAGTGTCAGTTGTAACAGTAGTATCAGTAGTAACAGTAGTTTCAGTAGTAACAGTAGTGTCAGTAGTTTCAGTAGTAACAGTAGTGTCAGTTGTAACAGTAGTATCAGTAGTAACAGTAGTATCAGTAGTAACAGTAGTGTCAGTTGTAACAGTAGTATCAGTAGTAACAGTAGTTTCAGTAGTAACAGTAGTGTCAGTTGTAACAGTAGTATCAGTAGTAACAGTAGTATCAGTAGTAACAGTAGTGTCAGTTGTAACAGTAGTATCAGTAGTAACAGTAGTTTCAGTAGTAACAGTAGTGTCAGTAGTTTCAGTAGTAACAGTAGTGTCAGTAGTTTCAGTAGTAACAGTAGTGTCAGTTGTAACAGTAGTATCAGTAGTAACAGTAGTATCAGTAGTAACAGTAGTGTCAGTTGTAACAGTAGTATCAGTAGTAACAGTAGTTTCAGTAGTAACAGTAGTGTCAGTAGTTTCAGTAGTAACAGTAGTGTCAGTAGTTTCAGTAGTAACAGTAGTGTCAGTAGTTTCAGTAGTAACAGTAGTGTCAGTTGTAACAGTAGTATCAGTAGTAACAGTAGCATCAGTAGTAACAGTAGTGTCAGTTGTAACAGTAGTATCAGTAGTAACAGTAGTTTCAGTAGTAACAGTAGTGTCAGTTGTAACAGTAGTATCAGTAGTAACAGTAGTGTCAGTTGTAACAGTAGTGTCAGTTGTAACAGTAGTATCAGTAGTAACAGTAGTTTCAGTAGTAACAGTAGTGTCAGTTGTAACAGTAGTATCAGTAGTAACAGTAGTATCAGTAGTAACAGTAGTGTCAGTTGTAACAGTAGTATCAGTAGTAACAGTAGTTTCAGTAGTAACAGTAGTGTCAGTAGTTTCAGTAGTAACAGTAGTGTCAGTAGTTTCAGTAGTAACAGTAGTGTCAGTTGTAACAGTAGTATCAGTAGTAACAGTAGTATCAGTAGTAACAGTAGTGTCAGTAGTTTCAGTAGTAACAGTAGTGTCAGTAGTTTCAGTAGTAACAGTAGTGTCAGTAGTTTCAGTAGTAACAGTAGTGTCAGTTGTAACAGTAGTATCAGTAGTAACAGTAGTTTCAGTAGTAACAGTAGTGTCAGTTGTAACAGTAGTATCAGTAGTAACAGTAGTATCAGTAGTAACAGTAGTGTCAGTTGTAACAGTAGTATCAGCAGTAACAGTAGTTTCAGTAGGAACAGTAGTGTCAGTAGTTTCAGTAGTAACAGTAGTGTCAGTAGTTTCAGTAGTAACAGTAGTGTCAGTTGTAACAGTAGTATCAGTAGTAACAGTAGTATCAGTAGTAACAGTAGTGTCAGTTGTAACAGTAGTATCAGTAGTAACAGTAGTTTCAGTAGTAACAGTAGTGTCAGTAGTTTCAGTAGTAACAGTAGTGTCAGTTGTAACAGTAGTATCAGTAGTAACAGTAGTATCAGTAGTAACAGTAGTGTCAGTAGTTTCAGTAGTAACAGTAGTGTCAGTTGTAACAGTAGTATCAGTAGTAACAGTAGTATCAGTAGTAACAATAGTGTCAGTTGTAACAGTAGTATCAGTAGTAACAGTAGTTTCAGTAGTAACAGTAGTGTCAGTAGTTTCAGTAGTAACAGTAGTGTCAGTTGTAACAGTAGTATCAGTAGTAACAGTAGTATCAGTAGTAACAGTAGTGTCAGTTGTAACAGTAGTTTCAGTAGTAACAGTAGTGTCAGTAGTTTCAGTAGTAACAGTAGTGTCAGTTGTAACAGTAGTATCAGTAGTAACATTTGTATCAGTAGTAACAGTAGTGTCAGTAGTTTCAGTAGTAACAGTAGTGTCAGTAGTTTCAGTAGTAACAGTAGTGTCAGTTGTAACAGTAGTATCAGTAGTAACAGTAGTATCAGTAGTAACAGTAGTGTCAGTTGTAACAGTAGTATCAGTAGTAACAGTAGTTTCAGTAGTAACAGTAGTGTCAGTAGTTTCAGTAGTAACAGTAGTGTCAGTAGTTTCAGTAGTAACAGTAGTGTCAGTTGTAACAGTAGTATCAGTAGTAACAGTAGTATCAGTAGTAACAGTAGTGTCAGTTGTAACAGTAGTATCAGTAGTAACAGTAGTTTCAGTAGTAACAGTAGTGTCAGTTGTAACAGTAGTATCAGTAGTAACAGTAGTATCAGTAGTAACAGTAGTGTCAGTTGTAACAGTAGTATCAGTAGTAACAGTAGTTTCAGTAGTAACAGTAGTGTCAGTAGTTTCAGTAGTAACAGTAGTGTCAGTAGTTTCAGTAGTAACAGTAGTGTCAGTAGTTTCAGTAGTAACAGTAGTGTCAGTTGTAACAGTAGTATCAGTAGTAACAGTAGCATCAGTAGTAACAGTAGTGTCAGTTGTAACAGTAGTATCAGTAGTAACAGTAGTTTCAGTAGTAACAGTAGTGTCAGTTGTAACAGTAGTATCAGTAGTAACAGTAGTATCAGTAGTAACAGTAGTTTCAGTAGTAACAGTAGTGTCAGTTGTAACAGTAGTGTCAGTTGTAACAGTAGTATCAGTAGTAACAGTAGTTTCAGTAGTAACAGTAGTGTCAGTTGTAACAGTAGTATCAGTAGTAACAGTAGTATCAGTAGTAACAGTAGTGTCAGTTGTAACAGTAGTATCAGTAGTAACAGTAGTTTCAGTAGTAACAGTAGTGTCAGTAGTTTCAGTAGTAACAGTAGTGTCAGTTGTAACAGTAGTATCAGTAGTAACAGTAGTATCAGTAGTAACAGTAGTGTCAGTTGTAACAGTAGTATCAGTAGTAACAGTAGTTTCAGTAGTAACAGTAGTGTCAGTTGTAACAGTAGTATCAGTAGTAACAGTAGTATCAGTAGTAACAGTAGTGTCAGTTGTAACAGTAGTATCAGTAGTAACAGTAGTTTCAGTAGTAACAGTAGTGTCAGTTGTAACAGTAGTATCAGTAGTAACAGTAGTGTCAGTTGTAACAGTAGTGTCAGTTGTAACAGTAGTATCAGTAGTAACAGTAGTATCAGTAGTAACAGTAGTGTCAGTTGTAACAGTAGTATCAGTAGTAACAGTAGTTTCAGTAGTAACAGTAGTGTCAGTAGTTTCAGTAGTAACAGTAGTGTCAGTAGTTTCAGTAGTAACAGTAGTGTCAGTAGTTTCAGTAGTAACAGTAGTGTCAGTAGTTTCAGTAGTAACAGTAGTGTCAGTTGTAACAGTAGTATCAGTAGTAACAGTAGCATCAGTAGTAACAGTAGTGTCAGTTGTAACAGTAGTATCAGTAGTAACAGTAGTTTCAGTAGTAACAGTAGTGTCAGTTGTAACAGTAGTATCAGTAGTAACAGTAGTGTCAGTTGTAACAGTAGTGTCAGTTGTAACAGTAGTATCAGTAGTAACAGTAGTTTCAGTAGTAACAGTAGTGTCAGTTGTAACAGTAGTATCAGTAGTAACAGTAGTATCAGTAGTAACAGTAGTGTCAGTTGTAACAGTAGTATCAGTAGTAACAGTAGTTTCAGTAGTAACAGTAGTGTCAGTAGTTTCAGTAGTAACAGTAGTGTCAGTAGTTTCAGTAGTAACAGTAGTGTCAGTTGTAACAGTAGTATCAGTAGTAACAGTAGTATCAGTAGTAACAGTAGTGTCAGTAGTTTCAGTAGTAACAGTAGTGTCAGTAGTTTCAGTAGTAACAGTAGTGTCAGTAGTTTCAGTAGTAACAGTAGTGTCAGTTGTAACAGTAGTATCAGTAGTAACAGTAGTTTCAGTAGTAACAGTAGTGTCAGTTGTAACAGTAGTATCAGTAGTAACAGTAGTATCAGTAGTAACAGTAGTGTCAGTTGTAACAGTAGTATCAGCAGTAACAGTAGTTTCAGTAGGAACAGTAGTGTCAGTAGTTTCAGTAGTAACAGTAGTGTCAGTAGTTTCAGTAGTAACAGTAGTGTCAGTTGTAACAGTAGTATCAGTAGTAACAGTAGTTTCAGTAGTAACAGTAGTGTCAGTAGTTTCAGTAGTAACAGTAGTATCAGTAGTAACAGTAGTATCAGTAGTAACAGTAGTGTCAGTTGTAACAGTAGTTTCAGTAGTAACAGTAGTATCAGTAGTTTCAGTAGTAACAGTAGTTTCAGTAGTAACAGTAGTGTCAGTTGTTTCAGTAGTAACAGTAGTAACAGTAGTGTCAGTAGTGTCAGTAGTAACAGTAGTGTCAGTAGTTTCAGTAGTAACAGTAGTGTCAGTAGTAACAGTAGTTTCAGTTGTAACAGGAGTTTCAGTAGTAACAGTACTTTCAGTTGTAACAGTAGTAACAGTAGTTTCAGTAGTAACAGTAGTTTCAGTTGTAACAGTAGTTTCAGTAGTGTCAGTAGTAAAAGTAGTGTCAGTAGTGTCAGTAGTAACAGTAGTGTCAGTAGTTTCTGTAGTAACAGTAGTGTGTCAGTAGTAACAGTAGTTTCAGTTGTTTCAGTAGTAACATTAGTTTCAGTAGTAACAGTAGTGTCAGTAGTAAAAGTAGTAACAGTAGTGCCAGTAGTGTCAGTAGTAAAAGTAGTGTCAGTACTTTCAGCAGTAACAGTAGTGTCAGTAGTAACAGTAGTTTCAGTAGTAACAGTAGTTTCAGTAGTAACAGTAGTGTCAGTAGTAACAGGAGTTTCAGTTGTAACAGTAGTTTCAGTAGTAACAGTAGTGTCAGTAGTTTCAGTAGTAACAGTAGTGTCAGTAGTAACAGTTGTTTCAGTTGTAACAGTAGTTTCAGTAGTAACAGTAGTGTCAGTAGTTTCAGTAGTAACATTAGTGTCAGTAGTAACAGTAGTGTCAGTAGTAACAGTAGTTTCAGTAGTAACAGTAGTATCAGTAGTAACAGTAGTTTCAGTTGTAACAGTAGTGTCAGTAGTATCAGTAGTAACAGTAGTAACAGTAGTTTCAGTAGTAACAGTAGTGTCAGTAGTATCAGTAGTGTCAGTAGTAACAGTAGTGTCAGTAGTAACAGTAGTTTCAGTAGTAACAGTAGTGTCAGCAGTATCAGTAGTAACAGTAGTTTCAGTAGTTTCAGTAGTAACAGTAGTGTCAGTAGTAACAGTAGTTTCAGTAGTAACAGTAGTGTCAGTAGTTTCAGTAGTAACAGTAGTATCAGTAGTAACAGTAGTTTCAGTAGTAACAGTAGTGTCAGTAGTTTCAGTAGTAACAGTAGTGTCAGTAGTTTCAGTAGTAACAGTAGTGTCAGTTGTAACAGTAGTTTCAGTAGTAACAGTAGTGTCAGTAGTTTCAGTAGTAACAGTAGTGTCAGTAGTTTCAGTAGTAACAGTAGTTTCAGTAGTAACAGTAGTGTCAGTAGTAACAATAGTTTCAGTAGTAACAGTAGTGTCAGTAGTTTCAGTAGTAACAGTAGTGTCAGTTGTAACAGTAGTTTCAGTTGTAACAGTAGTAACAATAGTGTCAGTAGTTTCAGTAGTAACAGTAGTTTCAGTAGTAACAGTAGTGTCAGTAGTATCAGTAGTAACAGTAGTGTCAGTAGTTTCAGTAGTAACAGTAGTGTCAGTAGTAACAGTAGTGTCAGTAGTTTCAGTAGTTTCAGTAGTAACAGTAGTGTCAGTAGTAACAGTAGTGTCAGTAGTAACAGTAGTTTCAGTAGTAACAGTAGTGTCAGTAGTATCAGTAGTAACAGAAGTGTCAGTAGTTTCAGTAGTAACAGTAGTGTCAGTAGTAACAGTAGTTTCAGTAGTAACAGTAGTGTCAGTAGTGTCAGTAGTAACAGTAGTGTCAGTAGTAACAGTAGTTTCAGTAGTAACAGTAGTGTCAGTAGTGTCAGTAGTAACAGTAGTTTCAGTAGTAACAGTAGTGTCAGTAGTATCAGTAGTAACAGTAGTTTCAGTAGTAACAGTAGTGTCAGTAGTATCAGTAGTAACAGTAGTAACAGTAGTTTCAGTAGTAACAGTAGTGTCAGTAGTAACAGTAGTTACAGTAGTAACAGTAGTGTCAGTAGTATCAGTAGTAACAGTAGTTTCAGTAGTGTCAGTAGTAACAGTAGTGTCAGTAGTAACAGTAGTTTCAGTAGTAACAGTAGTGTCAGTAGTAACAGTAGTTTCAGTAGTGTCAGTAGTATCAGTAGTAACAGTAGTTTCAGTAGTGTCAGTAGTAACAGTAGTTTCAGTAGTAACAGTCGTGTCAGTAGTAACAGTAGTGTAACAGTAGTAACAGTAGTTTCAGTACTAACAGTAGTGTCAGTAGTAACAGTAGTGTCAGTAGTAACAGTAGTTTCAGTAGTAACAGTAGTAACAGTAGTTTCAGTAGTAACAGTAGTGTCAGTAGTTTCAGTAGTAACAGTAGTGTCAGTAGTAACAGTAGTAACAGTAGTAACAGTGGTGTCAGTAGTAACAGTAGTGTCAGTAGTAACAGTAGTTTCAGTAGTGTCAGTAGTAACAGTAGTGTCAGTAGTAACAGTAGTGTCAGTAGTTTCAGTAGTAACAGTAGTGTCAGTAGTAACAGTAGTAACAGTAGTAACAGTGGTGTCAGTAGTAACAGTAGTTTCAGTAGTAACAGTAGTGTCAGTAGTTTCAGTAGTAACAGTAGTGTCAGTAATGTCAGTAGTAACAGTAGTAACAGTAGTTTCAGTAGTAACAGTAGTGTCAGTAGTATCAGTAGTTTCAGTAGTAACAGTAGTTTCAGTACTAACAGTAGTGTCAGTAGTAACAGTAGTGTCAGTAGTAACAGTAGTTTCAGTAGTGTCAGTAGTAACAGTAGTGTCAGTAGTAACAGTAGTGTCAGTAGTTTCAGTAGTAACAGTAGTGTCAGTAGTAACAGTAGTGTCAGTAGTAACAGTGGTGTCAGTAGTAACAGTAGTTTCAGTGGTAACAGTAGTGTCAGTAGTTTCAGTAGTAACAGTAGTGTCAGTAATGTCAGTAGTAACAGTAGTAACAGTAGTAACAGTAGTTTCAGTAGTAACAGTAGTTTCAGTAGTAACAGTAGTGTCAGTAGTAACAGTAGTTTCAGTAGTAACAGTAGTGTCAGTAGTGTCAGTAGTGTCAGTAGTAACAGCAGTGTCAGTAGTAACAGTAGTGTCAGTTGTAACAGTAGTTTCAGTAGTAACAGTAGTTTCAGTAGTAACAGTAGTGTCAGTAGTAACAGTAGTTTCAGTAGTAACAGTAGTGTCAGTACTGTCAGTAGTTTCAGTAGTAACAGCAGTGTCAGTAGTAACAGTAGTGTCAGTAGTAACAGTAGTTTCAGTAGTAACAGTAGTGTCAGTAGTAACAGTAGTTTCAGTAGTAACAGTAGTGTCAGTAGTAACAGCAGTGTCAGTAGTAACAGTAGTGTCAGTAGTAACAGTAGTTTCAGTAGTAACAGTAGTGTCAGTAGTAACAGTAGTGTCAGTAGTGTCAGTAGTGTCAGTAGTAACAGCAGTGTCAGTAGTAACAGTAGTGTCAGTAGTAACAGTAGTTTCAGTAGTAACAGTAGTGTCAGTAGTAACAGTAGTTTCAGTAGTAACAGTAGTGTCAGTAGTGTCAGTAGTGTCAGTAGTAACAGCAGTGTCAGTAGTAACAGTAGTGTCAGTAGTAACAGTAGTTTCAGTAGTAACAGTAGTGTCAGTAGTAACAGTAGTTTCAGTAGTGTCAGTAGTGTCAGTAGTGTCAGTAGTAACAGCAGTGTCAGTAGTAACAGTAGTGTCAGTAGTGTCAGTAGTAACAGCAGTGTCACTAGTAACAGTAGTTTCAGTAGTAACAGCAGTGTCAGTAGTAACAGTAGTGTCAGTAGTAACAGTAGTGTCAGTAGTGTCAGTAGTAACAGCAGTGTCAGTAGTAACAGTAGTGTCAGTAGTAACAGTAGTTTCAGTAGTAACAGTAGTGTCAGTAGTAACAGTAGTTTCAGTAGTAACAGTAGTGTCAGTAGTGTCAGTAGTAACAGCAGTGTCAGTAGTAACAGTAGTGTCCGTAGTAACAGTAGTTTCAGTAGTAACAGTAGTGTCAGTAGTGTCAGTAGTAACAGCAGTGTCAGTAGTAACAGTAGTGTCAGTAGTGTCAGTAGTAACAGCAGTGTCAGTAGTAACAGTAGTGTCAGTAGTAACAGTAGTTTCAGTAGTAACAGTAGTGTCCGTAGTAACAGTAGTTTCAGTAGTAACAGTAGTGTCAGTAGTGTCAGTAGTAACAGCAGTGTCAGTAGTAACAGTAGTGTCAGTAGTGTCAGTAGTAACAGCAGTGTCAGTAGTAACAGTAGTGTCAGTAGTAACAGTAGTTTCAGTAGTAACAGTAGTGTCAGTAGTAACAGTAGTTTCAGTAGTAACAGTAGTGTCAGTAGTGTCAGTAGTAACAGCAGTGTCAGTAGTAACAGTAGTGTCCGTAGTAACAGTAGTTTCAGTAGTAACAGTAGTGTCAGTAGTAACAGTAGTTTCAGTAGTAACAGTAGTGTCAGTAGTGTCAGTAGTGTCAGTAGTAACAGCAGTGTCAGTAGTAACAGTAGTGTCAGTAGTAACAGTAGTTTCAGTAGTAACAGTAGTGTCAGTAGTAACAGTAGTGTCAGTAGTAACAGTAGTTTCAGCAGTGTCAGTAGTAACAGTAGTGTCAGTAGTAACAGTAGTAACAGTAGTGTCTGTAGTAACAGTAGTTTCAGTAGTAACAGTAGTTTCAGTAGTAACAGTAGTGTCAGTAGTAACAGTAGTTTCAGTAGTAACAGTAGTTTCAGTAGTGTCAGTAGTAACAGTAGTTTCAGTAGTAACAGTAGTTTCAGTAGTGTCAGTAGTAACAGTAGTGTCAGTAGTAACAGTAGTTTCAGTAGTGTCAGTAGTAACAGTAGTGTCAGTAGTAACAGTAGTAACAGTAGTGTCAGTAGTAACAGTAGTTTCAGTAGTAACAGTAGTGTCAGTAGTGTCAGTAGTAACAGTAGTGTCAGTATTAACAGTAGTTTCAGTAGTAACAGTAGTGTCAGTAGTAACAGTAGTTTCAGTAGTGTCAGTAGTAACAGTAGTGTCAGTAGTAACAGTAGTTTCAGTAGTGTCAGTAGTAACAGTAGTTTCAGTAGTAACAGTAGTTTCAGTAGTGTCAGTAGTAACAGTAGTGTCAGTAGTAACAGTAGTTTCAGTAGTGTCAGTAGTAACAGTAGTTTCAGTAGTAACAGTAGTTTCAGTAGTGTCAGTAGTAACAGTAGTGTCAGTAGTAACAGTAGTAACAGTAGTGTCAGTAGTAACAGTAGTTTCAGTAGTAACAGTAGTTTCAGTAGTAACAGTAGTTTCAGTAGTGTCAGTAGTAACAGTAGTTTCAGTAGTGTCAGTAGTAACAGTAGTTTCAGTAGTAACAGTAGTTTCAGTAGTAACAGTAGTAACAGTAGTGTCAGTAGTAACAGTAGTTTCAGTAGTGTCAGTAATGTCAGTAGTAACAGTAGTGTCAGTAGTAACAGTAGTAACAGTAGTGTCAGTAGTAACAGTAGTTTCAGTAGTAACAGTAGTTTCAGTAGTAACAGTAGTAACAGTAGTGTCAGTAGTAACAGTAGTTTCAGTAGTAACAGTAGTAACAGTAGTGTCAGTAGTAACAGTAGTAACAGTAGTGTCAGTAGTAACAGTAGTTTCAGTAGTGTCAGTAATGTCAGTAGTAACAGTAGTGTCAGTAGTAACAGTAGTAACAGTAGTGTCAGTAGTAACAGTAGTTTCAGTAGTAACAGTAGTTTCAGTAGTAACAGTAGTAACAGTAGTGTCAGTAGTAACAGTAGTTTCAGTAGTGTCAGTAATGTCAGTAGTAACAGTAGTGTCAGTAGTAACAGTAGTAACAGTAGTGTCAGTAGTAACAGTAGTTTCAGTAGTAACAGTAGTTTCAGTAGTAACAGTAGTAACAGTAGTGTCAGTAGTAACAGTAGTTTCAGTAGTAACAGTAGTAACAGTAGTGTCAGTAGTAACAGTAGTTTCAGTAGTGTCAGTAATGTCAGTAGTAACAGTAGTGTCAGTAGTGACAGTAGTAACAGTAGTGTCAGTAGTAACAGTAGTTTCAGTAGTAACAGTAGTAACAGTAGTGTCAGTAGTAACAGTAGTTTCAGTAGTGTCAGTAATGTCAGTAGTAACAGTAGTGTCAGTAGTGACAGTAGTAACAGTAGTGTCAGTAGTAACAGTAGTTTCAGTAGTAACAGTAGTTTCAGTAGTAACAGTAGTAACAGTAGTGTCAGTAGTAACAGTAGTTTCAGTAGTAACAGTAATGTCAGTAGTAACAGTAGTGTCAGTTGTAACAGTAGTATCAGTAGTAACAGTAGTATCAGTAGTAACAGTAGTAACAGTAGTGTCAGTAGTAACAGTAGTTTCAGTAGTAACAGTAGTAACAGTAGTGTCAGTAGTAACAGTAGTTTCAGTAGTGTCAGTAATGTCAGTAGTAACAGTAGTGTCAGTAGTGACAGTAGTAACAGTAGTGTCAGTAGTAACAGTAGTTTCAGTAGTAACAGTAGTTTCAGTAGTAACAGTAGTAACAGTAGTGTCAGTAGTAACAGTAGTTTCAGTAGTAACAGTAATGTCAGTAGTAACAGTAGTGTCAGTTGTAACAGTAGTATCAGTAGTAACAGTAGTATCAGTAGTAACAGTAGTGTCAGTTGTAACAGTAGTTTCAGTAGTAACAGTAATGTCAGTAGTAACAGTAGTGTCAGTAGTGTCAGTAGTAACAGTAGTGTCAGTAGTAACAGTAGTAACAGTAGTATTTCAGCAGTATTTCTACTCTAACAACACTTTTTCTTTCTCAGTCATTCCAGACGAGCGCTCCAGGTTCTCAGCCTACCGACGGTTGCTTCGGCAACTTCCTGACAACAACCGAGCAACGCTGAACGCACTGTTTGGACACTTTTACATGTAACACACACACACGCACACACATACTCAGCCGTAGATTAGTCAGTGAGATGTTTAACACTCAGGTCGTCTCTGTCATGTTACTAATCATCTGGATGTTGGGCTGTTCCCTTCAGGGGTCGCCACAGCCAATTATCTGCCTCCATCTAACCCTGTCCTCTGCACCCTCTTCTCTCACACCAGCTGACTTCATGTCCTCTCTCACTACATCCATAAACCCCCTCTCTGGTCTTCCTCTCGGCCTCTTGCCTGGCAGTTCCAACCTCAGCATCCTTCTACCGATATATTCACTGTCCCTCCTCTGAACATGTCCAAACCATCTAACATGAGCCGTCCCTCTGATGTCCTCATTCCTGATCTTCTCCATCCTCGTCACTCCCAAAGAGAACCTCAACATCTTCATCTCTGCTGCCTCCAGCTCTGCCTCCTGTCTTCTCCTCAGTGCCACTGTCTCTAAACCAACAACATGGCTGCTCTCACCACCGTCTTATTCACCTTTCCTTTTAATCTGCATCCTCATACAACACCACAGCTCCTCTCTCGGCACGCTGTCATATGCAGTTCCGTCTGACCTTCTCTGTACGTCTCCATCAGCACCCTCAAAGCAAATACCTCATCTGCAGTACTTCTTCTTGGCATGAAACCACACTGCTGCTCACAGACGCTCACCTCTGCTCTTAGTCTAGCTTCCACTTCTCTTTCCCGCAGCTTCATTATATGGCTCATCAACTTTATCCCTCTGTAGTTGCCACAACTCTGCACATCTCCCTTGTTCTTCCTCAGGCCTCCTCTCACTCTCTACGACCTTGCTGAAAAACCTAGTCAGAAACTCCACTTCCACACCTCCACAGGTATATCATCAGGACCAACTGCCTTCACTCTTCATCCTCTTCAGTGCCCTCCTCACTTCATCCTCACTAATCTTTGCTCCTTCCTGCTCCACCTCTTCTACTCTTTGTTCTCTCTCATTTTCCTCATTCATCAACTCTTCAAAGAACTCTTTTCCTCTTCCCATCACACCTGTGGCACTTGTCAGAACATTCCCATCTCTGTCCTTAATCACCCTAACCTGTATAAATCAGTCTCTCCCTCCTTACTGTCCAATCTATCACACAGGTTGTACGCACTTTGTTTGGCCTTTGCCACCTCTACCTTCACCTTACGCTGAATCGCCGTGTACCCCTGTCGACTCTCTTCAGTCCTCTCAGTGTCCCACATCTTCTTAGCTAACCTCTTTTTCTATATACACTTCCTCACTCCATCACCAAGTCTCCTTATCTCCTTTCCTTCCAGATGACACACCCAATACTCTCCTACCTGTCTCTCTGATAACATTAGCTGTAGTTGTCCAGTCATTTGGGAGCACCTCCTGACATTCCTAACAAACTCCTCCTTCAGGATAACTCCTACTCCGTTTCTCTTCCCATCCACACCATGATAAAACAGTTTGAACCCTGCTCCTAAGCTTCTGGCCTTGCTACCATTCCACCTGGTCTCCTGAACACACAGTATATCCACCTCGTCCTCTGCATCATGTCAGCCACCTCTCTAACTCTCCCTGTCATAGTCCCACCATTCAGAGTCCCTACTCTCAGTTCTCTTGCATTTCCCTTTCTCACTCTGCCTATGGACACGTCTTCCTCCTCTCCTTTTTTTGGCTAACAGTAGTCCAACATCCACCGGCACCCTGTAGGTCAACAGCACCGGTAGCGGTTGTTGTTAGCCCGGGCCTCAACCGATCGTGTATGGAAGTCATATACGGGATTCGCATGTTTGATTTGGCATAGGTTTTACGTCAGGTGACCTTCCTGATACAGTCCTCTGCATTTATCTGGGCTTGGGACCAGCCCAATGAGAACACTGGCTTGTGCCCACTTGGGGCTTCAGTTTAATAAAGTTTAAATTAAAGATGAAGTATATTTCAGATTGTACTGTCACACACACAGATCGCACATGTTGATCAGGCTAACCTGTTTCAGACAAAAGTGTTAAGTATTATGATGAAATATTAATGTTAAGACAGTTTTAGGACTAAAACAATGTTCAGAGAGAAATTTGAAATGACTTTCATTTCTCAAGTCGTCTTTAAATCAGTGTTCTGATGTCATCAGTCCGACAGTATCTGAGATCAGTCAGTCAATGTCTGAGATCAGTCAGTGTCTGAGATCACTCAGTGTCCGAGATCAATCAGTCAGTGTCTGAGATCACTCAGTGTCCGAGATCAATCAGTCAGTGTCCGAGATCAATCAGTCAGTGTCTGAGATCATTCAGTGTCTGAGATTAGTCAGTGTCTAAGATCAGTCAGTGTCTGAGATCAGTCAGTGTCTGAGATTAGTCAGTGTCTGAGATCAGTCAGTCAGTGTCTGAGATCAATCAGTCAGTATCTGAAATCAGTCAGTGTCTGAGATCAGTCAGTCAGTCTCTGAAATCAGTCAGTGTCTGAGATCAGTCAGTCAGTGCCTGAGATCAGTCAGTGTCTGAGATCAGTCAGTCAGTGCCTGAGATCAGTCAGTGTCTGAGATCAGTCAGTCAGTGTCTGAGATCAGTAAGTCAGTGTCTGAGATCAGTCAGTGTTTGAGATTAGTCAGTGTCTGAGATCAGTTAGTCAGTGTCTGAGATCAGTAAGTTAGTGTCTGAGATCAGTCAGTCAGTGTCTGAGATCAGTCAGTGTCTGAGATCAGTCAGTGTCTGAGATCAGTCAGTGTCTGAGATCACTCAGTCAGTGTCTGAGATCAGTAATTCAGTGTATGAGATCAGTCAGTGTCTGAGATTAGTCAGTGTCTGAGATCAGTCAGTGTCTGAGATCAGTCAGTCAGTGTCTGAGATCAGTAAGTCAGTGTCTGAGATCAGTCAGTGTCTGAGATCAGTTAGTGTCTGAGATCAGTTAGTGTCTGAGATCAATCAGTCAGTGTCTGAGATCAGTCAGTGTCTGAGATCAGTCAGTCAGTGTCTGAGATCAGTCAGTGTCTGAGTTCAGTCAGTGTCTGAGATCAGTCAGTGTCTGAGATTAGCCAGTGTCTGAGATCAGTCAGTGTCTGAGATCAGTTAGTCAGTGTCTGAGATCAGTAAGTCAGTGTCTGAGATCAGTCAGTCAGTGTCTGAGATCAGTCAGTCAGTGTCTGAGATCAGTAAGTCAGTGTCTGAGATCAGTCAGTGTCTGAGATCAGTAAGTCAGTGTCTGAGATCAGTCAGTCAGTGTCTGAGATCAGTCAGTGTCTCAGATCAGTCAGTGTTTGAGATCAGTTAGTGTCTGTGATCACTCAGTCAGTGTCTGAGATCAGTAAGTCAGTGTCTGAGATCAGTCAGTGTCTGAGATTAGTCAGTGTCTGAGATCACTCAGTGTCTGAGATCAGTCAGTCAGTGTCTGAGATCAGTAAGTCAGTGTCTGAGATCAGTCAGTCAGTGTCTGAGATCAGTTAGTGTCTGAGATCAATTAGTGTCTGAGATCAGTCAGTCAGTGTCTGAGATCAGTAAGTCAGTGTCTGAGATCAGTCAGTGTCTGAGATCAGTCAGTGTCTGAGTTCAGTCAGTGTCTGAGATCAGTCAGTCAGTGTCTGAGATCAGTAAGTCAGTGTCTGAGATCAGTCAGTGTCTGAGATTAGTCAGTGTCTGAGATCAGTCAGTGTCTGAGATCAGTCAGTCAGTGTCTGAGATCAGTAAGTCAGTGTCTGAGATCAGTCAGTGTCTGAGATTAGTCAGTGTCTGAGATCAGTCAGTGTCTGAGATCAGTCAGTCAATGTCTGAGATCAGTAAGTCTGTGTTTCAGATCAGTCAGTCAGTGTCTGAGATCAGTCAGTGTCTGAGATCAGTTAGTGTCTGAGATCAGTCAGTCAGTGTCTGAGATCAGTCAGTGTCTGAGATCAGTCAGTCAGTGTCTGAGATTAGTCAGTCAGTGTCTGAGATCAGTCAGTGTCTGAGATCAGTCAGTCAGTGTCTGAGATCAGTAAGTCAGTGTCTGAGATCAGTCAGTGTCTGAGATTAGTCAGTGTCTGAGATCAGTCAGTGTCTGAGATCAGTCAGTCAATGTCTGAGATCAGTAAGTCTGTGTCTGAGATCAGTCAGTCAGTGTCTGAGATCAGTCAGTGTCTGAGATCAGTTAGTGTCTGAGATCAGTCAGTCAGTGTCTGAGATCAGTCAGTCAGTGTCTGAGATCAGTCAGTGTCTGAGATCAGTCAGTGTTTGAGATCAGTCAGTGTCTGAGATCAGTCAGTGTTTGAGATCAGTCAGTGTCTTAGATCAGTTAGTGTCTGAGATCAGTTAGTGTCTGAGATCAGTCAGTGTCTGAGATCAGTCAGTGTCTGAGTTCAGTCAGTGTTTGAGATCATTCAGTGTCTGAGATCAGTCAGTCAGTGTCTGAGATCAGTAAGTCAGTGTATGAGATCAGTCAGTGTCTGAGATTAGTCAGTGTCTGAGATCAGTCAGTGTCTGAGATCAGTAAGTCAGTGTCTGAGATCAGTCATTCAGTGTCTGAGATCAGTTAGTGTCTGAGATCAGTTAGTGTCTGAGATCAGTCAGTCAGTGTCTGAGATCAATCAGTGTCTGAGATTAGTCAGTGTCTGAGATTAGTCAGTCAGTGTCTGAGATCAGTCAGTCAGTGTCTGAGATTAGTCAGTGTCTGAGATCAGTCTCTGTGTGAGATCAGTCAGTCAGTGTCTGAGATCATCTGAGATCAGTCAGTCAGTGTCTGAGATTAGTCAGTGTCTGAGATCAGTCAGTCAGTGTCTGAGATTAGTCAGTCAGTGTCTGAGATCAGTTAGTGTCTGAGATCAGTCAGTCAGTGTCTGAGATCAGTCAGTGTCTGAGATCAGTTAGTGTCTGAGATCAGTCAGTCAGTGTCTGAGATCAGTCAGTCAGTGTCTGAGATCAGTCAG
This sequence comes from Cromileptes altivelis, assembly GCA_013133815.1. Classification (NCBI taxonomy): domain Eukaryota; kingdom Metazoa; phylum Chordata; class Actinopteri; order Perciformes; family Serranidae; genus Cromileptes; species Cromileptes altivelis. The sequence goes on along the minus strand of CM023143.1, from coordinate 42,844,826 downwards.
TGTCTGAGATTAGTCAGTCAGTGACTGAGATCAGTCAGTGTCTGAGATCAGTCAGTGTCTGAGATCAGTGAGTCAGTGTCTGAGATCAGTCAGTGTCTGAGATTAGTCAGTGTCTGAGATCAGTCAGTCAGTGTCTGAGATTAGTCAGTCAGTGTCTGAGATTAGTCAGTGTCTGAGATCAGTCAGTGTCTGAGATCAGTCAGTCAGTGTCTGAGATCAGTCAGTGTCTGAGATCAGTCAGTCAGTGTCTGAGATCAGTAAGTCAGTGTCTGAGATCAGTCAGTCAGTGTCTGAGATCAGTCAGTGTCTGACATCAGTAAGTCAGTGTCTGAGATCAGTCAGTCAGTGTCTGAGATCAGTCAGTGTCTGAGATTAGTCAGTTTCTGAGATCAGTTAGTGTCTGAGATCAGTCAGTCAGTGTCTGAGATCAGTCAGTGTCTGAGATCAGTTAGTGTCTGAGATCAGTCAGTCAGTGTCTGAGATCAGTCAGTGTCTGAGATCAGTCAGTCAGTGTCTGAGATCACTAAGTCAGTGTCTGAGATCAGTCAGTCAGTGTCTGAGATCAGTTAGTGTCTGACATCAGTCAGTGTCTGAGATCAGTCAGACAGTGTCTGAGATCAGTCAGTGTCTGAGATCAGTCAGTCAGTGTCTGAGATCAGTAAGTCAGTGTCTGAGATCAGTCAGTGTCTGAGATTAGTCAGTTTCTGAGATCAGTTAGTGTCTGAGATCAGTCAGTCAGTGTCTGAGATTAGTCCGTGTCTGAGATCAGTTAGTGTCTGAGATTAGTCAGTGTCTGAGATCAGTCAGTGTCTGAGTTCAGTCAGTGTTTGAGATCATTCAGTGTCTGAGATCAGTCAGTCAGTGTCTGAGATCAGTCAGTCAGTGTCTGAGATCAGTCAGTGTCTGAGATTAGTCAGTGTCTGACATCAGTCAGTGTCTGAGATCAGTCAGTCAGTGTCTGAGATCAGTAAGTCAGTGTCTGAGATCAGTCAGTCAGTGTCTGAGATCAGTTAGTGTCTGAGATCAGTTAGTGTCTGAGATCAGTCAGTCAGTGTCTGAGATCAGTCAGTGTCTGAGATCAGTCAGTCAGTGTCTGAGATCAGTAAGTCAGTGTCTGAGATCAGTCAATCAGTGTCTGAGATCAGTAAGTCAGTGTCTGACATCAGTTAGTCAGTGTCTGAGATCAGTAAGTCAGTGTCTGAGATCAGTCAGTGTCTGAGATCAGTCAGTGTTTGAGATCAGTCAGTGTCTGAGATCAGTCAGTGTATGAGATCAGTCAGTGTCTGAGATCAGTTAGTGTCTGAGATCAGTTAGTGTCTGAGATCAGTCAGTCAGTGTCTGAGATCAGTCAGTGTCTGAGATCAGTCAGTCAGTGTCTGAGATTAGTCAGTCAGTGTATGAGATCAGTCAGTGTCTGAGATTAGTCAGTGTCTGAGATCAGTCAGTGTCTGAGATCAGTCATTCAGTGTATGAGATCAGTCAGTGTCTGAGATTAGTCAGTGTCTGAGATCAGTCAGTGTCTGAGATCAGTCATTCAGTGTCTGAGATCAGTTAGTGTCTGAGATCAGTTAGTGTCTGAGATCAGTCAGTCAGTGTCTGAGATCAATCAGTGTCTGAGATTAGTCAGTGTCTGAGATCAGTCAGTCAGTGTCTGAGATTAGTCAGTATCTGAGATCAGTCAGTGTCTGAGATCACTCAGTCAGTGTCTGAGATCATCTGAGATCAGTCAGTCAGTGTCTGAGATTAGTCAGTGTCTGAGATTAGTCAGTATCTGAGATCATTCAGTGTCTGAGATCAGTCAGTCAGTGTATGAGATCAGTCAGTGTCTGAGATTAGTCAGTGTCTGAGATCAGTCAGTGTCTGAGATCAGTCATTCAGTGTCTGAGATCAGTTAGTGTCTGAGATCAGTTAGTGTCTGAGATCAGTCAGTCAGTGTCTGAGATCAATCAGTGTCTGAGATTAGTCAGTGTCTGAGATCAGTCAGTCAGTGTCTGAGATTAGTCAGTGTCTGAGATCAGTCAGTGTCTGAGATCACTCAGTCAGTGTCTGAGATCATCTGAGATCAGTCAGTCAGTGTCTGAGATTAGTCAGTGTCTGAGATCAGTCAGTCAGTGTCTGAGATTAGTCAGTCAGTGTCTGAGATCAGTTAGTGTCTGAGATCAGTCAGTCAGTGTCTGAGATCAGTCAGTGTCTGAGATCAGTTAGTGTCTGAGATCAGTCAGTCAGTGTCTGAGATCAGTCAGTCAGTGTCTGAGATCAGTCAGTGTCTGAGATTAGTCAGTCAGTGCCTGAGATCAGTCAGTGTCTGAGATCAGTCAGTGTCTGAGATTAGTCAGTGTCTGAGATTAGTCAGTATCTGAGATCATTCAGTGTCTGAGATCAATCAGTGTCTGAGATTAGTCAGTGTCTGAGATCAGTCAGTCAGTGTCTGAGATTAGTCAGTATCTGAGATCAGTCAGTGTCTGAGATCACTCAGTCAGTGTCTGAGATCATCTGAGATCAGTCAGTCAGTGTCTGAGATTAGTCAGTGTCTGAGATTAGTCAGTATCTGAGATCATTCAGTGTCTGAGATCAGTCAGTCAGTGTATGAGATCAGTCAGTGTCTGAGATTAGTCAGTGTCTGAGATCAGTCAGTGTCTGAGATCAGTCATTCAGTGTCTGAGATCAGTTAGTGTCTGAGATCAGTCAGTCAGTGTCTGAGATCAATCAGTGTCTGAGATTAGTCAGTGTCTGAGATCAGTCAGTCAGTGTCTGAGATTAGTCAGTGTCTGAGATCAGTCAGTGTCTGAGATCACTCAGTCAGTGTCTGAGATCATCTGAGATCAGTCAGTCAGTGTCTGAGATTAGTCAGTGTCTGAGATCAGTCAGTCAGTGTCTGAGATTAGTCAGTCAGTGTCTGAGATCAGTTAGTGTCTGAGATCAGTCAGTCAGTGTCTGAGATCAGTCAGTGTCTGAGATCAGTTAGTGTCTGAGATCAGTCAGTCAGTGTCTGAGATCAGTCAGTCAGTGTCTGAGATCAGTCAGTGTCTGAGATTAGTCAGTCAGTGCCTGAGATCAGTCAGTGTCTGAGATCAGTCAGTGTCTGAGATCAGTGAGTCAGTGTATGAGATCAGTCAGTGTCTGAGATTAGTCAGTGTCTGAGATCAGTTAGTGTCTGAGATCAGTCAGTCAGTGTCTGAGATTAGTCAGTGTCTGAGATCAGTCAGTGTCTGAGATCAGTCAGTCAGTGTCTGAGATCAGTCAGTCAGTGTCTGAGATCAGTCAGTGTCTGAGATCAGTCAGTGTTTGAGATCAGTCAGTGTCTGACATCAGTAAGTCAGTGTCTGAGATCAGTAAGTCAGTGTCTGAGATCAGTCAGTGTCTGAGATTAGTCAGTTTCTGAGATCAGTTAGTGTCTGAGATCAGTCAGTCAGTGTCTGAGATCAGTCAGTGTCTGAGATCAGTTAGTGTCTGAGATCAGTCAGTCAGTGTCTGAGATCAGTCAGTGTCTGAGATCAGTCAGTCAGTGTCTGAGATCAGTAAGTCAGTGTCTGAGATCAGTCAGTCAGTGTCTGAGATCAGTCAGTCAGTGTCTGAGATCAGTTAGTGTCTGACATCAGTCAGTGTCTGAGATCAGTCAGACAGTGTCTGAGATCAGTCAGTCAGTGTCTGAGATCAGTCAGTCAGTGTCTGAGATCAGTAAGTCAGTGTCTGAGATCAGTCAGTGTTTGAGATTAGTCAGTGTCTGAGATCAGTCAGTCAGTGTCTGAGATCAGTAAGTCAGTGTCTGAGATCAGTCAGTCAGTGTCTGAGGTTAGTCAGTGTCTGAGATCAGTCAGTGTTTGAGATCAGTCAGTGTCTGAGATCAGTAAGTCAGTGTCTGAGATCAGTAAGTCAGTGTCTGAGTCAGTCAGTGTCTGAGATTAGTCAGTGTCTGAGATCAGTCAGTGTTTGAGATCAGTCAGTGTCTGAGATCAGTAAGTCAGTGTCTGAGATCAGTCAGTGTCTGAGATTAGTCAGTGTCTGAGATCAGTCAGTGTCTGAGATCAGTCAGTCAGTGTCTGAGATCAGTAAGTCAGTGTCTGAGATCAGTCAGTCAGTGTCTGAGATCAGTTAGTGTCTGAGATCAGTTAGTGTCTGAGATCAGTCAGTCAGTGTCTGAGATCAGTCAGTGTCTGAGATCAGTCAGTGTTTGAGATTAGCCAGTGTCTGAGATCAGTCAGTGTCTGAGATCAGCCAGTCAGTGTCTGCGATCAGTCAGTGTCTGAGATCAGTCAGTCAGTGTCTGAGACCAGTCAGTGTCTGAGATCAGTCAGTCAGTGTCTGAGATCAGTCAGTGTCTGAGATCAGTAAGTCAGTGTCTGAGATCAGTCAGTGTCTGAGATCAGTCAGTGTCTGAGATCAGTCAGTCAGTGTCTGAGATCAGTCAGTCAGTGTCTGAGATCAGTAAGTCAGTGTCTGAGATCAGTCAGTCAGTGTCTGAGATCAGTCAGTGTCTGAGATCAGTCAGTGTCTGAGATCAGTCAGTCAGTGTCTGAGATCAGTCAGTGTCTGAGATCAGTCAGTCAGTGTCTGAGATTAGTCAGTCAGTGTCTGAGATCAGTCAGTGTCTGAAATCAGTCAGTGTCTGAGATCAGTCAGTCAGTGTCTGAGATCAGTAAGTCAGTGTCTGAGATCAGTCAGTGTCTGAGATTAGTCAGTGTCTGAGATCAGTCAGTGTCTGAGATCAGTCAGTCAGTGTCTGAGATCAGTCAGTCAATGTCTGAGATCAGTAAGTCTGTGTCTGAGATCAGTCAGTCAGTGTCTGAGATCAGTCAGTGTCTGAGATCAGTGTCTGAGATCAGTCAGTCAGTGTCTGAGATCAGTCAGTGTCTGAGATCAGTTAGTGTCTGAGATCAGTCAGTCAGTGTCTGAGATCAGTCAGTGTCTGAGATCAGTCAGTCAGTGTCTGAGATCAGTCAGTGTCTGAGATCAGTCAGTGTCTGAGATCAGTCAGTCAGTGTCTGAGATCAGTCAGTGTCTGAGATTAGTCAGTGTCTGAGATTAGTCAGTGTCTGAGATCAGTTAGTGTCTGAGATCAGTCAGTCAGTGTCTGAGATTAGTCAGTGTCTGAGATCAGTCAGTCAGTGTCTGAGATCAGTCAGTGTCTGAGATCAGTCAGTGTTTGAGATCAGTCAGTGTCTGACATCAGTAAGTCAGTGTCTGAGATCAGTAAGTCAGTGTCTGAGATCAGTCAGTGTCTGAGATTAGTCAGTTTCTGAGATCAGTTAGTGTCTGAGATCAGTCAGTCAGTGTCTGAGATCAGTCAGTGTCTGAGATCAGTTAGTGTCTGAGATCAGTCAGTCAGTGTCTGAGATTAGTCAGTGTCTGAGATCAGTTAGTGTCTGAGATTAGTCAGTGTCTGAGATCAGTCAGTCAGTGTCTGAGATCAGTCAGTGTCTGAGTTCAGTCAGTGTTTGAGATCATTTAGTGTCTGAGATCAGTCAGTCAGTGTCTGAGATCAGTAAGTCAGTGTCTGAGATCAGTCAGTGTCTGAGATTAGTCAGTGTCTGAGATCAGTCAGTGTCTGAGATCAGTCAGTCAGTGTCTGAGATCAGTAAGTCAGTGTCTGAGATCAATCAGTCAGTGTCTGAGATCAGTTAGTGTCTGAGATCAGTTAGTGTCTGAGATCAGTCAGTCAGTGTCTGAGATCAGTCAGTGTCTGAGATCAGTCAGTCAGTGTCTGAGATCAGTAAGTCAGTGTCTGAGATCAGTCAGTCAGTGTCTGAGATCAGTAAGTCAGTGTCTGAGATCAGTTAGTCAGTGTCTGAGATCAGTAAGTCAGTGTCTGAGATCAGTCAGTCAGTGTCTGAGATCAGTTAGTGTCTGAGATCAGTTAGTGTCTGAGATCAGTCAGTCAGTGTCTGAGATCAATCAGTGTCTGAGATTAGTCAGTGTCTGAGATTAGTCAGTCAGTGTCTGAGATCAGTCAGTCAGTGTCTGAGATTAGTCAGTGTCTGAGATCAGTCAGTGTCTGAGATCAGTCAGTCAGTGTCTGAGATCATCTGAGATCAGTCAGTCAGTGTCTGAGATTAGTCAGTGTCTGAGATCAGTCAGTCAGTGTCTGAGATCAGTCAGTGTCTGAGATCAGTCAGTCAGTGTCTGAGATCATCTGAGATCAGTCAGTCAGTGTCTGAGATTAGTCAGTGTCTGAGATCAGTCAGTCAGTGTCTGAGATTAGTCAGTCAGTGTCTGAGATCAGTCAGTGTCTGAGATCAGTCAGTCAGTGTCTGAGATCAGTAAGTCAGTGTCTGAGATCAGTCAGTGTCTGAGCTTAGTCAGTGTCTGAGATCAGTCAGTGTCTGAGATCAGTCAGTGTCTGAGATCAGTTAGTGTCTGAGATCAGTCAGTCAGTGTCTGAGATCCGTTAGTGTCTGAGATCAGTCAGTCAGTGTCTGAGATCAGTCAGTCAGTGTCTGAGATCAGTCAGTGTCTGAGATCAGTTAGTGTCTGAGATCAGTCAGTGTCTGAGATCAGAGTGTCTGAGATCAGTCAGTCAGTGTCTGAGATCAGTGTCAGATCAGTCAGTGTCTGAGATCAGTCAGTCAGTGTCTGAGAGTCAGTGTCTGAGTTCAGTCAGTGTCTGAGATCAGTCAGTCAGTGTCTGAGATCAGTCTGAGATCAGTCAGTGTCTGAGATCAGTTAGTCAGTGTCTGAGAGTGTCTGAGATCAGTCAGTGTCTGAGATCAGTCAGTCAGTGTCTGAGATCAGTCAGTCAGTGTCTGAGATCAGTCAGTGTCTGAGATCAGTCAGTGTTTGAGATCAGTCAGTGTCTGAGATCAGTCAGTGTCTGAGATCTGAGTCAGTCAGTGTCTGAGATCAGTCAGTGTCTGAGATCAGTTAGTGTCTGAGATCAGTCAGTCAGTGTCTGAGATCAGTCAGTGTCTGAGATCAGTCAGTGTCTGAGATCAGTCAGTCAGTGTCTGAGATCAGTCAGTGTCTGAGATCTGAGATCAGTCAGTGTCTGAGATTCAGTCAGTGTCTGAGATCAGTCAGTGTCTGAGATCAGTCAGTCAGTGTCTGAGATCAGTCAGTCAGTGTCTGAGATCAGTCAGTGTCTGAGATCAGTCAGTGTCTGAGATCAGTCAGTGTCTGAGATCAGTCAGTCAGTGTCTGAGATTAGTCAGTGTCTGAGATCAGTCAGTGTCTGAGATTAGTCAGTGTCTGAGATCAGTCAGTGTCTGAGTTCAGTCAGTGTTTGAGATCATTCAGTGTCCGAGATCAGTCAGTCAGTGTCTGAGATCAGTAAGTCAGTGTCTGAGATCAGTCAGTGTCTGAGATTAGTCAGTGTCTGAGATCAGTCAGTGTCTGAGATCAGTCAGTGTCTGAGATCAGTCAGTCAGTGTCTGAGATCAGTAAGTCAGTGTCTGAGATCAGTAAGTCAGTGTCTGAGATCAGTCAGTCAGTGTCTGAGATCAGTAAGTCAGTGTCTGAGATCAGTCAGTCAGTGTCTGAGATCAGTCAGTGTTTGAGATTAGTCAGTGTCTGAGATCAGTTAGTCAGTGTCTGAGATCAGTAAGTCAGTGTCTGAGATCAGTCAGTCAGTGTCTGAGATCAGTCAGTGTCTGAGATCAGTCAGTGTCTGAGATCACTCAGTCAGTGTCTGATATCAGTAAGTCAGTGTCTGAGATCAGTTAGTGTCTGAGATCAGTCAGTCAGTGTCTGAGATCAGTCAGTGTCTGAGATCAGTCAGTCAGTGTCTGAGATCAGTCAGTGTCTGAGTTCAGTCAGTGTTTGAGATCATTCAGTGTCTGAGATCAGTCAGTCAGTGTCTGAGATCAGTAAGTCAGTGTCTGAGATCAGTCAGTGTCTGAGATCAGTAAGTCAGTGTCTGAGATCAGTCAGTCAGTGTCCTAATCAGTTAGTGTCTGAGATCAGTAAATCAGTGTCTGAGATCAGTCAGTCAGTGTCTGAGATCAGTTAGTGTCTGAGATCAGTTAGTGTCTGAGATCAGTCAGTCAGTGTCTGAGATCAATCAGTGTCTGAGATTAGTCAGTGTCTGAGATCAGTCAGTGTCTGAGATTAGTCAGTGTCTGAGATCAGTCAGTGTCTGAGATTAGTCAGTGTCTGAGATCAGTCAGTCAGTGTCTGAGATCAGTCAGTCAGGGTCTGAGATTAGACAGTGTCTGAGATCAGTCAGTGTCTGAGATCAGTCAGTCAGTGTCTGAGATTAGTCAGTGTCTGAGATCAGTCAGTGTCTGAGATCAGTCAGTCAGTGTCTGACATCAGTCAGTCAGTGTCTGAGATTAGTCAGTGTCTGAGATCAGTCAGTGTCTGAGATCAGTCAGTCAGTGTCTGACATCAGTCAGTCAGTGTCTGAGATCAGTCAGTCAGGGTCTGAGATTAGTCAGTGTCTGAGATCAGTCAGTGTCTGAGATCAGTCAGTGTCTGAGATCAGTCAGTCAGTGTCTGAGATTAGTCAGTGTCTGAGATCAGTCAGTGTCTGAGATCAGTCAGTCAGTGTCTGAGATTAGTCAGTGTCTGAGATCAGTCAGTGTCTGAGATCAGTCAGTCAGTGTCTGACATCAGTCAGTCAGTGTCTGAGATTAGTCAGTGTCTGAGATCGGTCAGTGTCTGAGATCAGTCAGTCAGTGTCTGAGATTAGTCAGTGTCTGAGATCAGTCAGTGTCTGACATCAGCCAGTGCCTGAGATCAGTCAGTGTCTGAGATCAGTCAGTCAGTGTCTGAGATTAGTCAGTGTCTGAGATCAGTCAGTGTCTGAGATCAGTCAGTCAGTGTCTGAGATTAGTCAGTGTCTGAGATCAGTCAGTCAGTGTCTGAGATTAGTCAGTCAGTGTCTGAGATCAGTCAGTCAGTGTCTGAGATCAGTAAGTCAGTGTCTGAGATCAGTCAGTGTCTGAGATTAGTCAGTGTCTGAGATCAGTCAGTGTCTGAGATCAGTCTGTCAATGTCTGAGATCAGTAAGTCTGTGTCTGAGATCAGTCAGTCAGTGTCTGAGATCAGTCAGTGTCTGAGATCAGTTAGTTTCTGAGATCAGTCAGTCAGTGTCTTAGATCAGTTAGTGTCTGAGATCAGTCAGTCAGTGTTTGAGATCAGTCAGTCAGTGTCTGAGATCAGTCAGTGTCTGAGATTAGTCAGTCAGTGTCTGAGATCAGTCAGTGTCTGAGATCAGTCAGTGTTTGAGATCAGTCAGTGTCTGAGATCAGTCAGTCAGTGTCTGAGATCAGTGAGTCAGTGTCTGAGATCAGTCAGTGTCTGAGATTAGTCAGTTTCTGAGATCAGTTAGTGTCTGAGATCAGTCAGTCAGTGTCTGAGATCAGTCAGTGTCTGAGATCAGTTAGTGTCTGAGATCAGTCAGTCAGTGTCTGAGATTAGTCAGTGTCTGAGATCAGTCAGTCAGTGTCTGAGATTCAGTCAGTGTCTGAGATCAGTCAGTGTCTGATCAGTAAGTCAGTGTCTGAGATCAGTCAGTGTCTGAGATCAGTCAGTGTCTGAGATCAGTGTCTGAGATCAGTCAGTCAGTGTCTGAGATCTGAGTCAGTCAGTCAGTGTCTGAGATCAGTCAGTCAGTGTCTGAGATCAGTCAGTGTCTGAGATCAGTCAGTGTCTGAGATCAGTCAGTGTCTGAGATCAGTCTGAGATCAGTCAGTCAGTCTGAGTCTGAGATCAGTCAGTCAGTGTCTGAGAGTCAGTGTCTGAGATCAGTCAGTCAGTGTCTGAGATTAGTCAGTGTCTGAGATCAGTCAGTGTCTGAGATCAGTCAGTCAGTGTCTGAGATTCAGTCAGTGTCTGAGATCAGTCAGTCAGTGTCTGAGATTAGTCAGTGTCTGAGAGTCAGTCAGTGTCTGAGATCAGTCAGTCAGTGTCTGAGATCAGTCAGTCAGTGTCTGAGATCAGTCAGTGTCTGAGATCAGTCAGTCAGTGTCTGAGATCAGTCAGTGTCTGAGATCAGTAAGTCAGTGTCTGAGATCAGTCAGTCAGTGTCTGAGATTAGTCAGTGTCTGAGATCAGTAAGTCAGTCTGAGATCAGTCAGTCAGTGTCTGAGATCAGTCAGTGTCTCAGATCAGTCTGAGATCAGTCAGTCAGTGTCTGAGATCAGTCAGTCAGTGTCTGAGATCAGTCAGTGTCTGAGATTAGTCAGTCAGTGTCTGAGATTAGTCAGTGTCTGAGATCAGTCAGTGTCTGAGAGTCAGTGTCAGTCAGTGTCTGAGAGATCAGTCAGTCAGTGTCTGAGATCAGTCAGTGTCTGAGATCAGTCAGTGTCTGAGATCAGTCAGTCAGTGTCTGAGATCAGTCAGTGTCTGAGAGTGTCTGAGTCAGTCAGTGTCTGAGATCAGTCAGTCAGTGTCTGAGATCAGTCAGTCAGTGTCTGAGATCAGTAAGTCAGTGTCTGAGATCAGTCAGTGTCTGAGATCAGTCAGTGTCTGAGTCAGTGTCTGAGATCAGTCAGTGTCTGAGATCAGTAAGTCAGTGTCTGAGAGTCAGTGTCTGAGATCAGTCAGTGTCTGAGATCAGTCAGTGTCTGAGATCAGTCAGTCAGTGTCTGAGATCAGTCAGTCAGTGAGATCAAATCAGTCAGTGTCTGAGATTAGTCAGTCAGTGTCTGAGATCAGTCAGTGTCTGAGATCAGTCAGTCAGTGTCTGAGATCAGTAAGTCAGTGTCTGAGTCATCTGAGATCAGTCAGTGTCTGAGATCAGTCAGTGTCTGAGATCAGTCAGTGTCTGAGATCAGTCAGTCAGTGTCTGAGATCAGTCAGTCAGTGTCTGAGATCAGTGTGTCTGAGATCAGTCAGTCAGTGTCTGAGATCAGTCAGTGTCTGAGATCAGTCAGTCAGTGTCTGAGATCAGTCAGTGTCTGAGATCAGTCAGTCAGTGAGATCAGTCAGTGTCTGAGATCAGTCAGTCAGTGTCTGAGATCAGTAAGTCAGTGTCTGAGATCAGTCAGTGTCTGAGATTAGTCAGTGTCTGAGATCAGTCAGTGTCTGAGATCAGTCAGTCAGTGTCTGAGATTAGTCAGTGTCTGAGATCAGTCAGTGTCTGAGATCAGTCAGTGTCTGAGATCAGTCAGTGTCTGAGATCAGTAAGTCAGTGTCTGAGATCAGTCAGTGTCTGAGATTAGTCAGTGTCTGAGATCAGTCAGTCAGTGTCTGAGATCAGTGAGATCAGTCAGTGTCTGAGATCAGTCAGTCAGTGTCTGAGATCAGTCAGTCAGTGTCTGAGATCAGTCAGTCAGTGTCTGAGATCAGTCAGTCAGTGTCTGAGATCAGTCAGTGTCTGAGATCAGTCAGTCAGTGTCTGAGATCAGTCAGTCAGTGTCTGAGATCAGTCAGTCAGTGTCTGAGATCAGTCAGTCAGTGTCTGAGAGTCAGTGTCTGAGTCAGTCAGTGTCTGAGATCAGTCAGTGTCTGAGATCAGTCAGTCAGTGTCTGAGATCAGTCAGTGTCTGAGATCAGTCAGTGTCTGAGATCAGTCAGTCAGTGTCAGTCAGTGTCTGAGATCAGTCAGTGTCTGAGAGTCAGTGTCTGAGATCAGTCAGTCAGTGATCAGTCAGTCAGTGTCTGAGATTAGTCAGTGTCTGAGATCAGTCAGTCAGTCAGTGTCTCTGAGATCAGTCAGTCAGTGTCTGAGTCAGTCAGTGTCTGAGATCAGTCAGTCAGTGTCTGAGAGTCAGTCAGTGTCTGAGATCAGTCAGTCAGTGTCTGAGATCAGTCAGTGTCTGAGATCAGTCAGTCAGTGTCTGAGATCAGTCAGTGTCTGAGATCAGTCAGTCAGTGTCTGAGATCAGTCAGTGTCTGAGATCAGTCAGTGTCTGAGATCAGTCAGTCAGTGTCTGAGATCAGTCAGTGTCTGAGATCAGTCAGTCAGTGTCTGAGATCAGTCAGTCAGTGTCTGAGATCAGTCAGTCAGTGTCTGAGATCAGTAAGTCAGTGTCTGAGATCAGTCAGTGTCTGAGATTAGTCAGTGTCTGAGATCAGTCAGTGTCTGAGATCAGTCAGTGTCTGAGATCAGTCAGTGTCTGAGATCAGTCAGTCAGTGTCTGAGATCAGTCAGTGTCTGAGATCAGTCAGTCAGTGTCTGAGATCAGTCAGTCAGTGTCTGAGATCAGTCAGTGTCTGAGATCAGTCAGTCAGTGTCTGAGATCAGTCAGTCAGTGTCTGAGATCAGTCAGTGTCTGAGATCAGTCAGTCAGTGTCTGAGATCAGTCAGTGTCTGAGATTAGTCAGTCAGTGTCTGAGATCAGTCAGTGTCTGAGATCAGTCAGTGTCTGAGATTCAGTCAGTGTCTGAGATCAGTCAGTCAGTGTCTGAGATCAGTCAGTCAGTCTGAGATCAGTCAGTGTCTGAGATCAGTCATCAGTGTCTGAGATCAGTCAGTGTCTGAGATCAGTCAGTCAGTGTCTGAGATCAGTCAGTCAGTGTCTGAGATCAGTCAGTCAGTGTCTGAGAGATCAGTCAGTGTCTGAGATCAGTCAGTGTCTGAGAGTCAGTCAGTGTCTGAGATCAGTCAGTGTCTGAGATCAGTCAGTCAGTGTCTGAGATCAGTCAGTCAGTGTCTGAGATCAGTCAGTCAGTGTCTGAGATCAGTCAGTGTCTGAGATCAGTCAGTCAGTGTCTGAGATCAGTCAGTCAGTGTCTGAGATCAGTCAGTGTGTCTGAGATCAGTCAGTGTCTGAGATCAGTCAGTGTCTGAGATCAGTCAGTGTCTGAGATCAGTCAGTCAGTGTCTGAGATCAGTCAGTCAGTGTCTGAGATCAGTGTCTGAGTCAGTGTCTGAGAGTGTCAGTCAGTCAGTGTCTGAGAGATCAGTCAGTGTCTGAGATCAGTCAGTGTCTGAGATCAGTCAGTGTCTGAGATGTCTGAGATCAGTCAGTGTATGAGATCAGTCAGTGTCTGAGATGAGATCAGTGTCTGAGTCAGTGTCTGAGATCAGTCAGTGTCTGAGATCAGTCAGTGTCAGTCAGTGTCTGAGATCAGTCAGTGTCTGAGATCAGTCAGTCAGTGTCTGAGATCAGTCAGTCAGTGTCTGAGATCAGTGTCTGAGATTAGTCAGTGTCTGAGATCAGTCAGTGTCTGAGATCAGTCAGTGTCTGAGATCAGTTAGTGTCTGAGTAGTCAGTGTCTGAGATCAGTCAGTCAGTGTCTGTCAGTGATCAGTCAGTGTCTGAGATCAGTCAGTCAGTGTCTGAGATCAGTCAGTCAGTGTCTGAGAGAGTGTCTTCAGTCAGTGTCTGAGAGTCAGTGTCTGAGATCAGTCAGTGTCTGAGTGTCTGAGATCAGAGTGTCTGAGATCAGTCAGTCAGTGTCTGACATCAGTCAGTCAGTGTCTGAGATTAGTCAGTGTCTGAGATCGGTCAGTGTCTGAGATCAGTCAGTCAGTGTCTGAGATTAGTCAGTGTCTGAGATCAGTCAGTGTCTGACATCAGCCAGTGCCTGAGATCAGTCAGTGTCTGAGATCAGTCAGTCAGTGTCTGAGATCAGTCAGTGTCTGAGATCAGTCAGTGTCTGAGATTAGTCAGTGTCTGAGATCAGTCAGTGTCTGAGATCAGTCAGTCAGTGTCTGAGATCATCTGAGATCAGTCAGTCAGTGTCTGAGATTAGTCAGTGTCTGAGATCAGTCAGTGTCTGAGATCAGTCAGTCAGTGTCTGAGATCATCTGAGATCAGTCAGTCAGTGTCTGAGATCAGTCAGTCAGTGTCTGAGATTAGTCAGTGTCTGAGATCAGTCAGTGTCTGAGATCAGTCAGTCAGTGTCTGAGATTAGTCAGTGTCTGAGATCAGTCAGTCAGTGTCTGAGATTAGTCAGTGTCTGAGATCAGTCAGTGTCTGAGATCAGTCAGTCAGTGTCTGAGATCATCTAAGATCAGTCAGTCAGTGTCTGAGATTAGTCAGTGTCTGAGATCAGTCAGTCAGTGTCTGAGATCATCTGAGATCAGTCAGTCAGTGTCTGAGATCAGTCAGTCAGTGTCTGAGATTAGTCAGTGTCTGAGATCAGTCAGTGTCTGAGATTAGTCAGTGTCTGAGATCAGTCAGTGTCTGAGATCAGTCAGTCAGTGTCTGAGATCAGTCAGTGTCTGAGATTAGTCAGTGTCTGAGATCAGTCAGTGTCTGAGATCAGTCAGTCAGTGTCTGAGATCAGTCAGTGTCTGAGATCAGTCAGTGTTTGAGATCAGTCAGTCAGTGTCTGAGATCAGTCAGTCAGTGTCTGAGATTAGTCAGTGTCTGAGATCAGTCAGTGTCTGAGATCAGTCAGTGTCTGAGATTAGTCAGTCAGTGTCTGAGATTCGTCAGTGTCTGAGATCAGTCAGTCAGTGTCTGAGATTAGTCAGTGTCTGAGATTAGTCAGTGTCTGAGATTAGTCAGTGTCTGAAATCAGTCAGTGTCTGAGATCAGTCAGTGTCTGAGATCAGTCAGTCAGTGTCTGAGATTAGTCTGTGTCTGAGATCAGTCAGTGTCTGAGATCAGTCAGTGTCTGAGATTAGTCAGTGTCTGAGATCAGTCAGTGTCTGAGATCAGTCAGTGTCTGAGATCAGTCAGTCAGTGTCTGAGATCAGTCTGTGTCTGAGATCAGTCAGTGTCTGAGATCAGTCAGTCAGTGTCTGAGATCAGTCAGTCAGTGTCTGAGATTAGTCAGTGTCTGAGATTAGTCAGTGTCTGAGATCAGTCAGCGTCTGAGATCAGTCAGTGTCTGAGATCAGTCAGTCAGTGTCTGAGATCAGTCAGTGTCTGAGATCAGTCAGTCAGTGTCTGAGATTAGTCAGTGTCTGAGATCAGTCAGTGTCTGAGATCAGTCAGTGTCTGAGATCAGTCAGTCAGTGTCTGAGATCAGTCTGTGTCTGAGATCAGTCAGTGTCTGAGATCAGTCAGTCAGTGTCTGAGATTAGTCAGTGTCTGAGATCAGTCAGTGTCTGAGATCAGTCAGTCAGTGTCTGAGATTAGTCAGTGTCTGAGATCAGTCAGTGTCTGAGATCAGTCAGTGTCTGAGATCAGTCAGTCAGTGTCTGAGATCAGTCAGTGTCTGAGATTAGTCAGTGTCTGAGATCAGTCAATGTCTGAGATCAGTCAGTGTCTGAGATCAGTCAGTGTCTGAGATCAGTCAGTCAGTGTCTTGTGTCAGTGTAATAATCAGCTGTGATCAGTAGACATTGGCCTCAGTGGTGTCTTCTCCTCCTCTTCAGGGTCCAGGTGTTCTCTCAGGTGAACAAGATGTCAGCTCAGAACTTGGCTCTGGTTGTGGTCCCGACTCTGTTTCAGACTCTGAACCAGGATCTGCTCAGACTCACCAGAGAGTTCATCATCCACCACACGCTGCTCTTCCTGGTAAACCTCACACACAGCTCTGATGTTAAACACGTTACAAACATGTTATAAACGTGTCATGAACATGTCACATCGAGGTCATCCATCACTGTATTGTGATTTATTTCAGATAAACGAACAACTCACTGAACAGGACCGTCTGGTTACACTGTTACTTTAGATAGAAATCAGTAATTAGATTAATATTATTATTTACAGCCACAGTCTGCTCCTCAGAATAATACAAATAATGTTTCTGTTGTTTACTGACTTGTTGTTGTTGTTGTTGTTGTTGTTGTTTACCTTGTGTTGATGGTGTGTTGGAGGACTCTGAGATCACCATCCGTTTGATTTAAAGGGTTAAATGAATTTGTTTCTGTGCAGACAGCAGAGAGAGAGAAAGAGAATGAAGAGGAGGATGAAGAGCAGATCACCATCCTCTGAGGAAGATGAAGTTGGGCGTCTGTCCCCTCAGATCTCAGATTATTTCCCGATGAACTCTAAAAACTCTTCAATTTGATTTTAAGTTTTTTTTTCGGATGAAAATATAAAATCTTTTTTTCTCCTCGTTAAAAATATTTTTAGATAAAGTTGGTTTTATGATTAAAACTTTACTGTTTACTTCAGTTTATATTTAATTTCTCTTGTTTGTTCTTTAAGTGTGATCCATGTTAGGGCAGAGACAGCGCCCCCTGTCTGTCTATAAAGTCTGTAACATCTCTGCAGGACGACGTTTCCTCTCAGAAAAAGTTTATTCATCTTCTTTATAAAAATATTACAGTGTATTTTTCCTCACAGAAAAACAGAGTACATTTTACCTGTCTAGTTTTATTCTGTCATATTTTGGTTAAACCTAAACTGTCTCGTCAAATTAAAAGTCTGGTGCTCACATGTTGTTTTGACCTTGTTCATTTTATGTGTAAACAGGAAGTGCTTCATGAGGCTCCTGAACGTGGTTTTTAATGAGCAGGTTTGTTTTTTGATTCTCAGTGTGAACAGGACTGCCACAGTGCCTCTGAGCCAGGCAGCTGATCCTGATTATGACACTCTGAGTATTGACTTGGTGATGGAACGTAAGTGCCTGTTGCTTTGTCGTGTTGTCTCGTGTCGTGTCGTGTCGTGTCGTGTTATGAGTGTGCAGCGTGCTAACAGTTGTCCCAGTAGTGCTGCGATGTACGGACTATGATTAACTGGAGGAAATATGAAGTTAGTTCCTGTTATCTGTTGTATGTTTAAGACAAAGTCGTGCTGTGCATGCTGTTGTGAAGCTGCTGTGTGACACCATTGTAGTACCTTTGATTTACCACAGGGTGTCCCCACTGTCCCCAACACATGAAGTTTGTTTATTTCTCTGGAGAGTAATATTCTCATCTGTAGGTAACTTCAGGTGACTGTAGTGGTAAATAATTATTTCAGTGCTTATTGATACATTCATCTGTGAATCACTGCTTCTGTTTCCTGTCAGACTCTGGACGAACTGGCTCGATTTAATGACCTCACAAACAATATCAACAATCTGGAGGTCCCACCCTCAGCTCATCACTCATCAGCAGGTAAACATAAAGGTAATTGATCAGCTTTAAATGCACTGAACCTGTTGAATATTAAACTTTCTGAACACCTGCGCCCTCAGCTGAGAGCACTTGGATTTTATTACATATTAAGTGTTGGTCAGGTTTCCATCCGATTTCATTTCCAGGAAGTGGCTGGTGTTGCGTCACAGAATCAACCGTCTGAATCTGAAGTTATAAAAAGTGACCTTTTCACAGACAGACAAAAAAACATGAACTTTTCATCCACTCTGTGAAGGTAATCCCATCAAGGTTCACATTTCTCAGTTGACTCCTGGACTTGATGTGCTTAAGAGAGGTTCTTCTTCATCATCTGATCTCTGTTGACCAAGGCAGCATGCTGTGAAACAGCAGCAAACTGACCGCCAGCCGCGTTTAACATGAGGCTGCAGTTGTCTCTGTGCAGACATTATTTGCTATATGCCTCTTATTCATTTAACCTGACTGTGTTTCTTCTATGATAGAGTCCAGTACTGACCTTAATCCTGTAGCCAATAAGAGAGCTATTATTTTATCATCGTTATTCAGTAGGCAAATCAGACGCCAATTGTCTAAAAGTAATTTGTCGTTGTTTGATTTTGGGAATTGAAACAGTAATTCCTTGTGTCAGAAATTCATTATTAACCCATTCTAGACTTCATGTAAAAAAGGAGTCAGATCAGTAACAAAGAGTTTATAAAATTCAGATGTCAGTCCATCAGACCCTAGAGATCTGTTGTTTTTGAGTTGGTTTATAGCTTGCTGTACTTCTTGAGGAGCTATGGGCCTGTCACAGGACTCTCTATCTGCTTCACTTATTATTTTAACTGAAAGGGAATTTAAGAAATTATTTGCTGCAATTTGGCTAAATTTAGAGCTATACAGATCTTTATAAAAACTTGAGCAAAAGTCTGCTATTTTATGCTGATCTTCAGTAATAGCTCCATTAATAGTTAATTTACTAATATTGTTGTTGGTGGAGCGATGTTTCTCTTGATTAAAGAAATTAATCAATAAAGTTTTGTTGCCCCTCTTCTAACCACACCAGCGAGACCTTATGAAAGCACCCTTTGCTTTTTGCCGAAATAATTTGTCAAGTTTAATTTGTGAGTAAGCTAGTTCTTTGTCTTCTTCCTCCTCTGTTAGGGAATCAGGGTCTTTGCTGGATAAGTTAGTTATACTTGAGACAATCTTTAACTCCTCCGCTTTCCTGGCTTTTACTGTTTGAGCACCACTCTTCCTTAAAAATGTTCCTATCTCATATTTGAGAAGTTCCCAGTTAAGACCAAAAGCGTTTTCACTGTTTGCTTTACAACAGAAGAATGACATCATATCCTTAATCTTTTTTTACTTTCTTCATTCTGTAGCGTAGAGCAATTAAGTTTCCAATAGCTTGAACGAGTGGCAAGTGTAGGACCAGAAGAAGTGTCAGCTTGTTTGCTTACTTCTCTTCACATGTGGTGACATCATCAAACACTGTAGGCTATATTTGTTAATATGTTTTTCATATGTGAGAAATGAGGATGATTAGAGCTCCTGGATCATTTTTTAGTTGGAATCCAGGTCTGGATTATGACAGATTATGGAGGAACACTGACATGAATGAATGAATAATCTGAGGGTCACTGTGATGGATTTTATGACACATGATGAGATGAAATATTGACAGTGAGCAGTGCTGTGTGAAGACACTTCCTGTAGAGTTGGACTGTTTCCTGTCAGGAAATATTAACAGTCTCCAATATTATAAGAGTTATGTTGTGTCAATGGGACCAATCACAGCCTGAGTGATAGACACAGTTATTCATGCCGACTGATTTTTCCAGTCATTTTATTTCTATGATTAAAACTGAGATGACACATTACATGCTATAAACATCTTAGTAAAGTGCTGTCTGTGTGAAGACTCACAGTGTGACGACTGCTCACACAAAGACATGCAGAGGTTTTATTCTGAACAGGGAGTGACTCAGTCTCAGAACCAGCTGTTGCTGACATATGCAGATAGAGATTAGAGGTGATTTAATGCTGTGTGATATTTTAACGTGAGGGTAAAAACCACTGTTTAAAGAAAGGACTGACAGGGATAAATGTGGTAACTTCAGATGGTCCTGAGAAAGAAATATCCAGTAAAGACAGTAAACCACTACACCAATTAACACACTTGGATGTGCACTTTGATACGAACTGCATCGATAAGGAGATGAAACAGTCTGATTAGTACTCGACTCATTCAAACGGTCCAAGTCTCTGCAGAGTTTATGATTCAGTCACACAGCACGGACTCTGTTCATTAACCTTCACATCAAATCAAATCTTAATCTCTGAAACTCAACTCAAATGAAAAGTTTATCTAAAGGGTCATCTTGTTGAGTCAACATCTGAACCAATCAGCTGTTAGATCAGGTGAGAGCCAGGTGTTTCCCATCATGCCCTGGGTCTTACAGTCGGCGGAGAGCCACTGCAGCGCCTGGATCTACAATCTGCAGCCACCTCGCTCTCACCAGATTATCACTGTCCACATTTGTATGACGTCAGAGGTGTAGGCATGATGAAGTCCAACACAAAACTACCCAGCATGCATTGTGCAGCAGTCACTGACGGTCAAATCTGCGCAGGCCTGGATCATCTCCACTGAGTCTGATCTGTAACATGAACCTGTGTGTTCAGAGTCTTCCTGGTGTGAATCAGCTGGTGTGTTTGTTCCTCTCGATAATTCAGCTGCCAAATTCTGAAGGAATTCTGACCAGGGGCAGTTTGAGTCCGCACTGACAGACAACACTGAATCTTCCTGAATGTGACACACTGGAGCTTTAACAGAAACACTTCCCTGTATCCAAGCTCTTCTTTAATGTAGTATTTGGTAACACTTCATAAGACAGCCCACATTTTAGAGTGTACCTGTCGTCCACTTTCTGGGAGTTAGAGTATAACAACGCGGCCACTTGGCATATACTTCCCCAGGAGTTACGGTATAGTATATGGTAAGTGACTGGGAGGAGTTATGCTCTAACTCGTGCTCTAACAAAGTGGGCGAGAGGTACACTCTAAAACACGGCTGTCTTATGAAGTGTTACCTAGTATTTTTCTGACAGAGTATGAAGTGACAGACGCTCTCTGTGATCTTTTGGCCTTGCAGTGGCCTCGAGCTGATGTCATCAGTGTTGGTCATTCAGTCCAGCCTGACCTGAGTCAGCCTCAGCTGTATTACACTGACTATCTGAGTCTTTGTGACGACGCCACATGAACATGTTTCTGTAAATGTGGTGGGACTTACACTCAGGTAAATCCAGGAAACTGTGTTACTTTTACAGATCCGGCTGTGGCCGCCGACGGGACATAACAGGAAGATTTTCAGAAGGCGGTGTGGACGAACATGTGTCTGTCAGCAGATGGAGAGGTGAGGTACGAGTCAAAGGGTTATTCTCAGGAGCAGAGGAGGAAAGAGTACTGAAAATTTGTACTCAATTACAAGTAAAAGTACTGGTGTTTAAAAAATACTTAAGTAAAAGTACAAAGTACTCTTCTCAAAAACTACTCAGAGTATTAACTACTTTTAACGGATGGATGTTTTATTGTGTCGTCAATAGCAGGCATTCGATTCGATTCACCTGTATAAAATATCAAAAACAGCTCACCTTATACAGTGAAGTTACTGCAATGATATGACTATTATGAGGCAAGAGTGTAAACACATGGCACACACATGAATACATGGGGCTCACTGACTCCATAAGAGTCACAGCTTTCCAGTCAGCCCCAATTTATCCAACTGTAAGACTGTTTAAGGACCCCAATATGCAGGAATAATAAAATAGAATAGGTGAAATTACAAATACCGCACGCAAAATAACTGTGTGGGTTTTGCACAAAACTGCAAGGGATTAGAGTGAAGTGGATGTGTCTGTAAAGGGGTCACGCTTATCATACGAAAACATCTTCATTCAGGTATCTTGAAGTAAGAGAACAAGGGACTCCTTGCTCGTGCCCTGTTTTCCATGCTAAACGTTAGCCTAAATTTGGAGCACTATTTACCCCCCTTACTGACAAGCTAACATGACATGGTTAATTTTCATGGTTAATGTTTCATATAACATAGCGTCACTCTAGCACCAAATATAGGCCTGCTGAATGTAGGCCTGTGAGTATTAAATGACTACAGACTCAATTTACTGTAATGACGGTGGTTGTCCAAATATTAAGCTAAAACATTTCTAAGAACTGTATGGAGCTACATTAGGGTCAAAAGTTTTGTACTAGAAAAAATAAAATTTGAAACTGAAAATCCATGTGTTGATCTTGAATTTTGAAAAATACAACAGTGTATTCAAAATACAAATAAGTGTATGAAACGTTTTTTCAGGTTAAATATAATTTTGATTCACTTCGGTATTATTATTTTCGCTTTTCACTTCCATATACAGTACAGGCCAAAAGTTTGGACACACCTTCTCATTCAATGCGTTTTCTTTATTTTCATGACTATTTACATTGTAGATTCTCACTGAAGGCATCAAAACTATGAATGAACACATGTGGAGTTATGTACTTAACAAAAAAAGGTGAAATAACTGAAAACATGTTTTATATTCTAGTTTCTTCAAAATAGCCACCCTTTGCTCTGATTACTGCTTTGCACACTCTTGGCATTCTCTCCATGAGCTTCAAGAGGTAGTCACCTGAAATGGTTTTCCAACAGTCTTGAAGGAGTTCCCAGAGGTGTTTAGCACTTGTTGGCCCCTTTGCCTTCACTCTGCGGTCCAGCTCACCCCAAACCATCTCCATTGGGTTCAGGTCCGGTGACTGTGGAGGCCAGGTCATCTGCCGCAGCACTCCATCACTCTCCTTCTTGGTCAAATAGCCCTTACACAGCCTGGAGGTGTGTTTGGGCTCATTGTCCTGTTGAAAAAGAAATGATCGTCCAACTAAACGCAAACCAGATGGGATGGCATGTCGCTGCAGGATGCTGTGGTAGCCATGCTGGTTCAGTGTGCCTTCAATTTTGAATAAATCCCCAACAGTGTCACCAGCAAAACACCCCCACACCATCACACCTCCTCCTCCATGCTTCACAGTGGGAACCAGGCATGTGGAATCCATCCGTTCACCTTTTCTGCGTCTCACAAAGACACGGCGGTTGGAACCAAAGATCTCAAATTTGGACTCATCAGACCAAAGCACAGATTTCCACTGGTCTAATGTCCATTCCTTGTGTTTCTTGGCCCAAACAAATCTCTTCTGCTTGTTGCCTCTCCTTAGCAGTGGTTTCCTAGCAGCTATTTGACCATGAAGGCCTGATTTGCGCAGTCTCCTCTTAACAGTTGTTCTAGAGATGGGTCTGCTGCTAGAACTCTGTGTGGCATTCATCTGGTCTCTGATCTGAGCTGCTGTTAACTTGCGATTTCTGAGGCTGGTGACTCGGATGAACTTATCCTCAGAAGCAGAGGTGACTCTTGGTCTTCCTTTCCTGGGTCGGTCCTCATGTGTGCCAGTTTCGTTGTAGCGCTTGATAGTTTTTGCGACTCCACTTGGGGACACATTTAAAGTTTTTGCAATTTTCCAGACTGACTGACCTTCATTTCTTAAAGTAATGATGGCCACTCATTTTTCTTTAGTTAGCTGATTGGTTGATGCCATAATATGAATTTTAACAGTTGTCCAATAGGGCTGTCGGCTGTGTATTAACCTGACTTCTGCACAACACAACTGATGGTCCCAACCCCATTGATAAAACAAGAAATTCCACTAATTAACCCTGATAAGGCACACCTGTGAAGTGGAAACCATTTCAGGTGACTACCTCTTGAAGCTCATGGAGAGAATGCCAAGAATGTGCAAAGCAGTAATCAGAGCAAAGGGTGGCTATTTTGAAGAAACTAGAATATAAAACATGTTTTCAGTTATTTCACCTTTTTTTGTACAAGTACAAGTACATAACTCCACATGTGTTCATTCATAGTTTTGATGCCTTCAGTGAGAATCTACAATGTAAATAGTCATGAAAATAAAGAAAACGCATTGAATGAGAAGGTGTGTCCAAACTTTTGGCCTGTACTGTATATTTTAACATTTGAGGTCTTATTTTTTTCAGTTGCATGTTTTATCTTTTCAGATTCAGATCTTTTTTTTTCAGTTTCAGATCTGTTTTTTGAGTTTCAGACTTTTGACCCTGATGTGGCGTGGGGGGCGTGGCATCAACTGAGAGGGGTGTGGAATCATGAGTGACAGTGCCCTCAGGGAACGTAGACTCAACACTTACATACACCATATTCATGTGACTGGCAGTGTAAAAATTGATGCCAATGACAAACTTCCATTTAGAAATCTGTTTTAGACAGTACTGAGCACCAATTGCGGTATAAGAGCGATAAATTATGTCAGATTTAAGTGCTGATATGTCCAATTTCCACATAGCACTGTGAACGCAGCGTAGTGTCCACTTTGCTTGCGATGATGGCGTCCAGTCGGTCGGATCAATCTGCTGGAGCCCATACATCCAGCACACAGGTGAGAAATGTTAACTAAGTTTTGGGAAATCATAACAAGTATTAAGGGGTCGTTTTTGTGACAACATACATTTTCACAGCCCCATCGTCACGGCCCTGTTGATGCTTCCACATCCAGACTTGTCCCCTGGATGAAACCTTTGAGCTTGGGCAAGGAAACAATCCTAAAACACCTCCCTACTCACCTGGTGCCACAAAAATCTGGATGAGTCACTAACTCGGCTTCTTCTCCGGAGCCTTTGTGCTCCACTGTCTCTCAGATTAACTCATATCACAGCGGTGCCTGGACAGCGTGACGTGTGTGGTTGTGCTGCTGCCGTGGTCCTGCCAGATGCCTCCTGCTGCTGCTGCTGCCATCATTAGTCATTAGTCATACTTCTACTGTTATTTTACACATATGACTATTGTCACACATGTATACTGTCAGATATTAATACATACTTTCAACATATTGTATCACAGTAGCCAGAACTACAACTATAATTACTTCATTAACATTGTTGTAAGTTACTGTCATTACCTGCATCTCTCTCTCTCTCTCTCTCTCTCTCTCTCTCTCTCTCTCTCTCTCTCTCTCTCTCTCTGTCTCATTGTGTCATACGGATTACTGTTAATTTATCATGCTGATCTGTTCTGTACGACATCTGCACGTCTGTCCGTCCTGGAAGAGGGATCCCTCCTCAGTTGCTCTTCCTGAGGTTTCTACTGTTTTTTTCCCTGTTAAAGGGTTTTTTGGGGAGTTTTTCCTGATCAGCTGTGAGGGTCTTAAGGACAGAGGGATGTCGTATGCTGTAAAGCCCTGTGAGGCAAATTGTGATTTGTGATATTGGGCTTTATAAATAAAATTGATTGATTGATTGATTGATTGATCTTTTGACACCAAACATTCTGTGAGTTTGTTTGAGACTGTGAAGTCAGTGTGAGGAAAACAAATGTGTGTGTTTGATCTAAAATATTTTACAAAGTAGAAAGATGGAACTCTTTTCATTTGTACGTTGTTTCCTCCATTGTGACGCATCGGAGCAGACTTGTGTGGACTTCAGACAGCCAGGTATCCTAGCATGCATTTCACAACAATCATTGGAAAATGACAAGTGAGGGAAAGACGCACAGTTGTAAGCCATAATTACCAATGTGTTACTGTTGTGTTGTCACAGAACGTAGTGTTTTCATGCGTAGTTTAAACATCAGACCCGTGGTCGATGTTTTAATATAGAGATAAGATACACCTTTATTGATCCCACAATTGAGAAATTCCAGTGTTACAGCAGTCAAGGAGAAAGAGTCAGATTAAAGATGTCAAAATTTAAACTTAAAAACTTAAAAACTAGGAATGCAAAATAAATACAAAAATACAAGAAATGGCGATAAATAACAATAACAATAATAATAATAATAATAATGAGAAGTGGATAAAAATGAGCAGTGGATTTCACTGTCACTGGCATCAATTTTTACACTGCCAGTCACATGAATATGGTGTATGTAAGTGTTGAGTCAGAATTTTTTTAGTTCCTACATTCCCTGAAGGCACTGTCACTCATGATTCCACACCCCTCTCAGTTGATGCCACGCCCCCCACGCCACGTCAGGGTCAAAAGTCTGAAACTCAAAAAACAGATTTGAAACTGAAAAAAAGATCTGAAAGTGAAAAAAAGAGATTTGAAACTGTAAAAATAAGATCTGAATCTGAAAAGATAAAACATGCAACTGAAAAAAATAAGACCTCAAATGTTAAAATATACATGGAAGTGAAAAGTGAAAATAAATTATTCATTCAAAAGAATTACCAAAGTGAATCAAAATTATATTTAACCTGAAAAAACGTTTCATACACTTATTTTTATTTTGAATACATTGTTGTATTTTTCAAAATTCAAGATCAACACATGAATTTTCAGTTTCAATTTTTTTTTTCAAGTACAAAACTTTAGCTCCATATGTAGCCTCATGCTTCTTTTTCATTTGCTTGCATGCTACTCTATTCGCTAATATCTATCTAATCCATTTTGATATTGTTACGCAGGTGGAGGCCCCCCTGGCAAAGACTTGAGCGCAGTTGCAGAGGTTGTGCTGCACATACTTGGAGAAGATAATGCCAGCATCTCTGGGTTGGTCGGCGGCCAGGATCCAGCTGCGTTGAAGCTTGATTTGCTTTCAAAAGGGTGAGTTTCCAAATTATTCCTGTTACAACTGTATAGGGATATTGCGCTGCAGCCTAGGTGAGTTTTGGTGAAAGATACGTGTGTAATTTTTGCTGCATATTTGCCAGGCTACTGTTCAGTAAATGTCTAAAATGTGTGTTTGTTAAGTCATAACCATAGAATACAACAGCAATAGAACCATCTCTGATATTTCAGCCATATTCTTTATTTTTCAGTTTGGATCGACATGCACCAAGAGAGTCTCCTGTGCCCCCAGGCATCTTCAACGAGCACTCTCGCTGTGCTTTTGATGCAGCGCAGCCAGGCCCAAGCACTTTGTGTGAGGCAATAGGCATCCATTGAGTGGTGGGTGAAAATAAAAAAATCAGCTTAAGTTTTTTGCATCTTGAGTATGCCGTCTCACTAGCTTTTGTTTTTCAGGCCAGGGTGAGTGATTGCAGCCCAGCAGAGGACCCAGATGATCTGTAGGCACTGCGGAGACAAAAAATGAAGCTGCAAATTAAAGTGTTGCGACTCCAAGAGGAGGACTACAACTTGGATTTAAAAACAATAAAATATACTGAGTGACTAATAAAACAAATTAATTAAAAGGCACTGTGTGTATCTGTGATTTATTGTTATTCTTCGTGTATTCTCGTGCTTTTGTGTGCCCTGTGACGAGAATATTATTAAACCATATTCTATAAACTTAAACATCTTAAATTTAAAACAATTAAGCATTTCGTTGGGCTAACCTGTTATAGCTCATTTGTGTCTGTGGCATCTGATAAGGGGTAAGACGCCAGCGGCGTAAGGGATATCCCTTATCCCCAATTAGGTGACACCCAGGTGGCACAATGTGCCTCTCAAACAGCTGCTTCAGGCCACTTTCATTTAGGATCCTTGCGTCATGGGCCACTTGGGTACCACATCCAAGATGTTGTAGTCTGCATCAAACACTACTTGCGTGTTGATACTGTGGTACCTGTTCCTGTTTACATAAATGCTCTCATCCATGCTTGGAGTGATGATCCTAATATGTGTGCCATTGATTGCACTGACCACTCCAGGGAAGCCAGCTATTTGCATGAATGCAGTTTGCTTCTGTTGAATTACCTGGGGTGTAGCTGGGAAGTCAGTGAAACACATGACGAAATGAGGAGCAGTAAGGGCCATTATTGTTTCCATAACAATTTTGCTAATTGACGGTTGTGATGGAATCATCAGCGTTACACTGTTGCATTTTTCCAGTGGCAAGATATCGAAGTATTGTGATGATCTTTAATTCTGCTGTGAAACCTCTGCTGCGTGACGTTACTGATGAGATGGCGTCCTTTATTAAATCTGTGACAATAATAATACCCGCTTTGTCCAAATGATACTGTTTGATCAGCTGCTCGTCATTAAACAAAGCCAGGACATCCACGTCTCTCTCGCCTCAGTGCCATCCTCTACTGGCAACTCCTAACCACTTAGGACACCTCTGGAGGTCTCTTAAATATCTTTGGGAGTAGGAGTGATTCTTAGACTTGAGAAGGTTGATAAATAGCTTTTATTCTTAAGTTTGAGAGTAGGACTAAATTTCACAAATTCTGAGCACTTAAGACTAAAATGGCGCTCTAAGACGCTTGATAAATACGGCCCCAGGTCTCCGTGTCTGATTCATGGTGATCACGGTGAAACTGGAGCGCACCTCTCTTTTATTCAAAACTTTTGTTCTAACTGTGACCTCTCCCTGCAGCGCCCCCTGTGGACCTTCCTGTTCCCCCTGCTGTATGGAGCATTACATCATTAACAAAGGTGAGCTGTTGCACCTGGAATCTCACTGTGGGTTTTGTTTCTTTTGAGTTCAAACCACATTGCAGTCTGCAGAGACACACTCATCATCTGCTCATGAGTGAAAAAAATTATCTTAACTTTCATTTATTTATTTATTTATTCATAAAAACTAGAATGGCCACCTTGTGGCTGCACACTTCCAGGAACCAGTCACGTTGCAGTTTCCATCTATGTCTGTTCACTCATATGGAGCCATGACAGGATTTGTTGCTTCAAAGAAGCTGTGTAAGGGACAGAAAAGTGTTTTATACACAACATGATGATGTCACAGTGATGCTGACCTTTGACCTTTTGGATATAAAATGTCATAACTTCATTATTTTATCCTGTCAGACATTTGTGTCAAGTTTTGTCAGAATTAGTGTCTGAATTCCTCAGTTATGGACAGAAACATGTTTTGTGATGTCACACTGACCTTTGACCACCAAATACTAATTAGTTCATTGTGTCAGATTTGAGGAAATTACCTCAAGATGTTTTGAAGATATTGTGAGACTGAGACAGATGGACAACCCAAAGACCAGAAGTTGCTGAATGGTTTTAAGCTCAGTTCATGCGAGAAACAAAGCTGTGGACAAAAAACTGTCAGAATGTAACAATTTAAAGTGAAGTTAATCTTAAAGTTAGTTTTAAACAAAACACAAGAGGAACAACAAGATAAATAATAATCTGCATCTAAAATGAAAGAGTCAACTGAGGCTTTTTATTACTGCACTTTACTATTCACACTATGAAATGTGAACAACTAACTGGGTCTAATGTTTTCTTTAAGTTTAGCTTGTTCAAATATGGGTTGTTTATAAATGAACCATAAAAATCATAATCAAAAACTAAATTATAAAAATCAAACAACACATCATTTAACAATTAAAAAAAAAAAAAAAAAAAACTAAAAAATGAATTAAACAAAGTGCAGAGTTCAAAAGTTTTAATATTTCCTTTATTGCAGTCAGGAACTGTGACAAAAACAATTGTATCAATTTTTGAATAAACTATAAATTTTCGCGAATATACTGTTACCACCACCTGATCCACTTGAAGAACCCGTCGCACCTGTAGGACCTGTCTTTACTGATGGGCCTGTCTTGTCTGCGTCTTTTCTCCTTTCTTCCATAATGAACGTCTCAGCCATCCTGAACATGTCATCAGTGTAGTGTCCTCCACCATTGGCTGACACCATCTCATCTACTGTATTCAGGAAGCTTCTGACCTGCTCTCTGCTTTTTTTGGTTTTATTGTCAAACACACAGAATCGACCTCCGCACATAGAGACCAGATCTTTCACGTGTTTGTTGGACCTGATCAGACTATCCATAGTTTGACCTTTTAGATCATCTCCATGAGTGAACAGGACCATGGAGTATTTAGTGGCACCTCCCTCAAACAGTTTGGGAAGTATTTCAAACAGTTTGATGTCTGCTGCTGAGATTCTGCCTATTCTCACCACAATGACAAAAGTATGAGGTCCTGGACTGGCCTTCACTACTGATTTCATGATCTCCAGGTACAGCTGTTTAGGAGTCAGAACAGCATCAGTGAATCCAGGAGTGTCGACCACTGTGACCTGACGACCCTCCACTCTGGCTGATTCAGAGACAGTCTCAGTACTGACTGAATCAAAGTCACAGACTGATTTGAACTTTTCAGATCCCAGGATGGTGTTAGCTGAGGAACTCTTTCCTGCTCCAGGTCGACCCAGCAGAACGATCCTCCTGTGTGTGGAGACATCAGCTGGAAGACAAAAGACAGAAAAACAGATGATAAATATCACAAAAAAGCTCTAGCTTTTTTGAGATATCACATTCATATGAATGGGACAGACAGACAACCTGACAACATAATGCCTCTGGTCATGGCTTTCAGCGGCACGAAACGAAAGTTTGAATTTTCTGATTCTAGCTTCTTCAATGTGAATATTTCTGGTTTCTTTACTCCTCTGTAACAGAAAACTGAATATTTTTGGGTTGTAGGGAAAATCATGACTTCTGAGGACTTCATCTTGGGCTTTGGGAAACACCAATCAACCTGTTTCATCATTTTCTGACAATTTATTGCCCAAACAATTACTTTATCATAAAAAATAAATGACTGATTAATCAATTATCAAAAAAAATGTCAGTTACAGCCCTAGATGGAAGAAGTTAATGTAGTGAAGTAAAACTCTGCTGACCTTTGTTTTCAACATGGAAAACAACCAGTACAAATCTGGTGTGTGTTGGTTTTAACCAACGATCCATTTACAATGGAAAAAAAGTCTAAACATTTCTACAAAATAATCACACCTCAGTCTCTTTTACACTTCCTTCTCAAAGCTGGAATATCACACTGTTATTCCTCCTCACTGTTCTGTATAAAGGGAACAATCACAGACTGCAGGGACAGAGTTGTCTCGCCTTTAAGGCGACATCAGAGGTAGTATGAGCATCAGAGCAATGTCTGTATAAACAGGACAGTCGGTGGGATGGGACCATGGACAGGACAGATGTGATGTTTTGATGACGTGTTATGTGTGTGACCCATTGCAGGAGATTTAAAAAGCAGCTGTTAGCAGTTAGCAGCTAACTCAAAGAAGAAGAACAGCAGCTGTTAGCAGTTATCAGCTAACTCAAACAGTGAGGTCCAGGAGCTACTTACCCTCCGAGCAGAGGTACATATAAAAGGGACGCTAAATGATTATTACTGACATGTGATGTCATTGTTATTGTTTATAAAGAGCTGCTGACACGTATGTTATATGTCACACTAGAGGCTGACGCTGTTGTGTTACATGTCATGCCTCTTTTGATCCTGTGATGTCATCATGCTTGCTGAAGCCACATGATGCCGTTGTCGTTTGGTTCTGTGTAACAATACAGCTAAGGTGTAAACAAGAGACTTCGTAGCAGCTCTGCAGCGCCATCTAGGTAGGAAGGTAAGTCAGTCGGTCAATAGGTAAGAAAGTAGCTATGTAGATCGGTCTGTAGGTAGGTAGATTCATACGTCGGTCAGACAGTAGGTAGGTAGACAGATTTTCTGATCATAAAGGACACATAAAACTGCTTCGCCTGAAGACATTTATCACATCTACAGCTGTCGAGGATTAAATTACACAGGAAAGCCACAGGCTCATTTCCATTGTGATCCTCCAGAGAGAGATCCGGAGCGAGATGCCAGGTCTGGTGAGACTGACAGGCACTAATACAATATCCATATAATTACATAAAGAAATATACAAAACATAAAATGACAACACATTTCATTAATTTTTAAACAGTCCCTGCTGACAGACTATTTGCTCGCCATTTCTTCAAAGCCTGATCTAAATTTCTCTCTGCTTCAGTCAGGTTCAGGGATACTGGAAGTTTATGCCATTCTATTCAATTTAAGTAAGGATTCATTTTTGGTTTTGATAATGAGGACATTGTATGTCAGTCTCTACACAACACCATCCAAAGCCACCATATAATATAACTACATATAAGAATTAAATCACACATTACCTAGATAATGTAGTTGGGGTGAGAGGTGGCCTGACTTCAGCAGCAGCTGTCTGACTTGTTCTTCATCATCATCATCATTGTTGAAGAGGTGATATGCCCCCCTGAACATTTTAACAACATCTGGAAGCGTAGCTTCTTCTTCATCTTCAAAGATAAAGTCGTCCAACGTCTTGTCCTTTAAAGCATCACCACCAGTGAAGAGCAGGTAAGTGTTTCTCATCCCCCGAGGCCCGATGACTTCCTGAGCTACCCTCACAGCCTTCCGGTCCTCCTCTGTGAACCGTCCAACTCTGACCACCACCAGAAACAGACAACGTCCGGAGGACTGCAGGAGCTCCTGACACAAGTCTTTAATCTCCTTCTCTGTCTCCTTGGTGTCTAATATTCCTGGAGTGTCGATCACTGAGATCTGTTGCCCGAACACGTATCCTGTTTCCTCAGAGATAAGTTTCGTCACTTGTCTCAAGGACAGCTTCGACTCAAATGCTCGTCGTCCTAAAATTGTGTTTCCTGAAGCACTTTTACCGACTCCGGTTTTTCCAAGCAGGACCATGGTGAGAGGTCGAGGCTGATCTGGGTTCATGTACGAGGATCAGAAAACCTGCAGGAGAAAAGGAACAGATTCAGTTACAAAGGCTTTAATTTGATTTGTAGAAATCACCTGTGTGATGGGGAGACGCAGTGTTGGTCCTCTCTGAACTTCAACATGATTTTACACAGTCAGATGCTTTTTACGATGAGCTACCCAGCAACTGTATTTCCATTGAAGAGGCGCTTAAAAAACACACCTCTGGTCAGCAGTGACAACAAGACGTCCAGAAATGGTTCAAAAGTGAACGTTTTTTCACCGACTGTTTGTAGATGTTCTCATTTAGACTATATTTCACCAAGATTTGCAACAGTGAGATTTTTCATCCTCCACAGTGTGCAAATAATAGTCTGTTGTCATTGTCTGGTGTATAGTGTACTGTATTGTTCCATATTTATGACATGTCGTATGAAACATTGTATGTCTTGAAATTATGTCATTGTATAGACCACATTTCATCCACCAGTGCAATATGAATTTGGAGAAATACCTTCACACACTAATCAGTACTGCCTCTCTTTCAACATAAAACTCAACACATTATCATCATAATTTAATTTAAATTGTAATTTGACACGTTACTGATACAACCACATTTAACTGGTTGAAAAGAGCTCTCAGACGGTCAGACTGAATATCAACCAGTTTTCAACTAGAAATCAATGTTGAAATCCCATTTGATGTTCACTGGGACAAATCAGCTGTGAGGGTCCAAAGGACAGAGGGATGTCGTATGCTGTAAAGCCCTGTGAGGCAAACTGTGATTTGTGATATTGGGCTTTATAAATAAAATTGATTGATTGATTGAAAATGTGTTAATGGCAGCACAGTGGTGCAGTGGTTAACATTGTCACCTCATAGCAACAGGGTTCCTGGTTTGAACTCAGGGTGGGGGAGCTCGTCTGTGGAGTTTGCATGTTCTCCCCGTGTCAGCGTGGGTTTCCTCCAGGTGCTCTGGCATGTTCTCCCTGTGTCAGCGTGGGTTTCCTCCAGGTGCTCCCACATGTTCTCCCCGTGTTAGCGTGGGTTTCCTCCAGGTGCTCTGGCATGTTCTCCCTGTGTCAGCGTGGGTTTCCTCCAGGTGCTCTGGCATGTTCTCCCTGTGTCAGCGTGGGTTTCCTCCAGGTGCTCCGACACAGGTGCTCCAGCTTCCTCCCACAGTCCAAAGACATGCAGGTTAAGTAAATTGTACGTAGGTGTAAGTGTGAATGGTTGTCAATGGGGAAAAAAAGTCTGCACCACAAGCAAACTCCCTGGAGGTCTGCAGACAGTCCACTTTATGCCCCTGTGGCCTGGATGAATTACAGATTTGAAGCCCTCAGCTCTCACCAACAAAGTCTGTGACAGAGGCAGAGCGGAGCAGAGTCTCTCCTCACAGCACAAAGTGTCTGAATTAACAAACAGTCAGTGTTGAGTGGTGTAAACTGACTTCTTTAGTCTGGTACAGAGTGTTTTCGGTTCAGTCTTTGACTTCGGGTGAAATTCTTTATAAATCAATCCATTTTATTTATAAAGCCCAATATCACAAGTCACAACTTGCCTCACAGGGCTTTACAGCATACGACAAAGACGAGGAGGTGCTGAGCACTGTACCGTAACTGCACCAATACACGCGCATCAAAATCGAAAGAGCGCCTGGTCATACCAGGAAATGAAGAAAATGTTTCTCACAGTAATAAAGCAGGCTAATATATGCTGTAGATAAACTGTATTCATACTGACAGATTTACCTGCTCAGGTGTTAAAAACGTCATCTACACACTGGAGAACTACACAACTAAAGATAACTCACCTGAAAACGACACGGAGCGTTACATCGACAACATTTCTGCTTCACAACCGCGTTTGTCTCTGCGGAGGAAAAATGTACCTCTTCAAAATAAAAGCTCCATGACGTCATCGTCACACAATTTAGTTTATTCTTCGGTTGAGACTGTTGAATGAGCTGAACTCATTTTCATGTCTGAAGCAGAGCTGAACACAAAATTAAATTATTACACCTGATTATTTCATTAATTTCATTCCTTCACTGAGGGGAAATCTGATCAGCTGTTTCAATTAAAGAATAAAAGATAATCCAATCTGGAAATGGCAGAAACCTTTTGTTCACTTATGTCATCTTAACAAGAGGACTTTACTCATCCTGAGGATCCTATTGATCCGCTTTACCAGCTGCAACATATCACTGATCAAATGCATCAATGCACCAATTAAAATACAGTAATATGATGTAGAGTATTCTGCGGGATGGGCACCTTTACTGCTGACAGTGTGGTATTACTACATTTACTGCAGTTAGTGATGTGAGTGTGTCTGTTTCTGTTCATGTGCCTTCTTTGAAACAGGATGTTGTTCTGATCATAAAACTAACACGTGTCTTGTGGACTTGTTTCTCACTACGAGAGCTCATAATGCTGACATCACAAAAGAACCAACGAAACATTCAAAAAATTTAAATTAAATGAAGCAGTTTCTGGTGTGTTTCTGGTTATTTGTACAAAATGAATCAAACAAACAAACAGATCAACAGATTATCAATATATCAGAATCATGTTAAACTAACCAACCAACAGAACAAAAAAGTTAAACGCATTCAGATGATTTTAATGAATTATTTAACATAAACTTCAACTTATTGTCCTCTATGTAAAAAAAGTGTCAGAATTTATCAACTTAAACTAAATAATTAGAAATGATTCTAAAAATCAATATCATTAAATATCATTAGTGATTATTTATTTTAACCCTTTATGGTACGAATTATGATGCCAGTGAGGAAAAAACAGTTTGATTTTGTTAAACATGCTTATAAGATATTTTTGAAAAAAAATATATCATTGTAGCTACCATGAAGTTAAGGAACGAAAAAAAGAAGGTTAATGTTTAAAACCTGAATAATAGTTCTCATGGAAAATAAAAATATTCAAAAACCTTAAAGTTTAATATTCCTGCCATTTGAAATAAAATAAAACATGAAAAAAAAAGTCTGAGGCCATGGTCCTCAGCCGGAAAAGGGTGGATTGCCCACTCCAGGTCGGGGGGAGGTCCTTCCTCAGGTGGAGGAGTTTAAGCATCTCAGGCTCTTGTTCACGAGTGAGGGTAGGATGGAGTGGGAGACTGACAGGCGGCGTCAGCAGTGATGCAGGCGCTTAACCGGTCCGTTGTGGTGAAGAAGGAGCTTAGCCAGAAAGCGAAGCTCTCAATTTACCGGTCGATCTACGTTCCGACCCTCACCTATGGCCACGAGAAGAACGAGATCGCGAGTACAAGCGGCCGAAATGAGTTTCCTCCGCAGGGTGGCTGGGCTCAGCCTTAGAGATGGGGTGAGGAGCTCAGACATCCGGGAGGGACTCGGAGTAGAGCCGCTGCTCCTCCACATCGAGAGGAGCCAGTTGAGGTGGTTCGGGCATCTGGCAAGGATGCCTTCCAGACACCTCCTTCTGGACGCCTCCCTTGGGAGGTGTTTCGGGCATGTCCAACCGGGAGGAGACCTCGGGGCCGCCCCAGGACACGCTGGAGGGATTACATCACCCGGCTGGCCTGGGAACACCTCGGGGTTCCCGCAGAAGAGCTGACGGAGGTGGCTGGGGAGAGGACTGTCTGGGCTTCTTTGCTGAGGCTGCTGCCCCCGCGACCCGGACCAGGATAAGCGGAGGACGACGAGTACGAGTAACACATGAAAAATAGAATCTTTTCATCAGCTGATTTGTCTGAAGGTGAATGAGTTTCAGCAAACTTCATAACCATCTCCAAAGCAGTCTGGTCATTAGTTTGTGTCAGTGTGCTGCTGTGTGTCCATACTGACAGGCTGGATGATGTCACCGTTGGTTTTGCTGTCAGCAGCTTGTCCAAATTCTGATTCATCCTCACTAACATCAGCTGAGAGGGATAATTAAACCCTCTTCTTCTTTGAAGAATCAGAAATAATATCACATTCATTCTGTAAATGATGAAATGTGTGTAAAATCTAATGATCGGGTGTGTGTTCTGCAGAGAGCACTGAGGGTGCCTCTGTAATAGTGACTGTATGCAGTTAGACTTCATATTGTTCACATTATTAAACTGATCCAGGTTCATCTGCAGACACAAAAAGAAAAAGACAATAACTGCTTTGCATTTGAACAGAACGTAAATCCAAAGCCTGAAAACTAAGGTCAGAAAGTCACTCACCCTAAATAACACTGCATGTGGTCTTATTTTGAAATCAAGAGTTGAAACATGAGCTGGGTTCATGTGACTGGCTGAATGTTGATCATGTGATTTACAGTAACAGCTCAGGCTTGTTTACTGGGACTGGAGGAGTGAAGGGATGATGACATGAAGGGTCAGTGTGGGAATATGAAAAAAAGAAAATGTGCAGACATCAGAGTTGATGCAGAGAAAAGAACATTTAATTTGTTTTAAACAAGATTTGAACGTCTTTTACATTGAAGAGAAAAAACAAACCCATTTGATGTTTGAATTATTTATTCACATTAGGAATCACCACACTTTGTTCATTTGTCCGTCAGTATAATCAGTGAAATGGTCGAAGCTGTTCTTGAAGTGAGTGCGCAGTTTGTGGAACAACATGGCGGATATCAAACAACAAAATGGCGCTGCTGTTTTATCTGCCACACCCCTAAACTTCTCCCGAGAGACAGATATCGATGACTCTGACAATATTAACAGACATTTCCTCTCTAATGAAACAGAGCGAGTTTACAGTGATGAAAGACTAAACTTTAACGCAACACTGTTGGAGAGCACAGGCTGTGAGTCCGAGTCCAGCAGGAAACTACGTCAAGAGTGACAGATTCAGATGAATCGCTTCCTAACACGGCCTTCAAAATAAAATCGTCTGCTTATTTCAGACTTGTGATGCCAATAATTTCGACCACACAGAAAGTTTGCTCTGATGAATTTGTCTTGATAAAAAACACTTTTGTGTTCGCATGTCGCCCGAAACACGTTTCATGTTTGTTTTGTTAATGTTTTATTTTATTTGAGTTTTATTTTGTAAACCGGATATAGGTAGTATTTTGAGGAAACGTGTAACTTGTCTTCGGCAGGTGTTCAGAGTGGAAACAGCAGCTGTGATGGCAGAAAGTGTAAAGTCTAGTAAGTCTGGATTAACCTTTTGATCGTTTTTTAAATATTGATTGATCGATGACGTCATTCTCAGTTCGACAGCTAAACGAGTCAGACTCAAAGTGTGAGTTTACTGCGTGTGATCGGTTGTGTTGACTCGGTCAGTCGTCACATTTTTAATGTCACTGTAATTGAGCCGCTCCTTCTTTATGAAAAGCTGCTGATTAAACGTTACTGATGGTTTTATTGATCCACATCTGCGAATGTGTGTTTTTCTTGTTGAAGTGTTTCCTTCTTAAAATGTTACTTTCACTTTCAGGTTGGTGAAAGGAGGTAAAGATGACGCGAGAAACAAACAGAACTCTGTCCAAGTGACAGACCATTGAGAAACCCTGTTTAACAGGGTCATCGTGTAATTGCACTGATCAATGATAATGAATTCATACATTTACAATGATGATACGGAAAATATCTAAATTAGCTTCAGACGACAGGAATGAAGCCAAACATGAAAATAGCTTTAAAGACCGTGAACTCATAAATATCCCATCAGACACCCTGGCTGATGACTGACAGTGTGACAAATATTTTTTAGATTAAAGTTTTCTGGAATTTTTTGATAGAATATGTAATTATCTAAATTCATTATTTAATTAGTCATTTTTAAAATTCCTGTTTCTCTGTGTTGACATATCAGGGTCAAATGTGACTCTTTTATCACTCCGTTTCTCACCTGAGGAGCTCTCTGAAGGTCTGTGATGCTCTGTGAAGAATTTTTATCTTAACCAGGACTTTGGGCCCGTCCCAATTCCCCCCCCCCCCCCCCCCCCCCCCGCCCCTTAGCCCTACCCCTACATTTGCGCATTCCCGCGAGGGTTAGTGGTGTCCCAATTCCTTTTGGCGTGTAGGGGTAGGGGCGTAACATATATAACAACTCATTTGACCAATGATTGATATCCATATATCCACTTTTACCTTCCTAATTTCAGTGATCATCATCATCAAGTCTTGATCGTTCGTTTTAAAGCTGTGAACGGCTGATACTGATGATGTGCTGATATTATCATGCATCCCTGCTATTTAATAATCAGGGACAACACACATTAACATTGAATGCATTCTTTATGACTCTGCTCAGCTGTTATTCTATTTACAGTTTTGAACTGTGGGCATTTAAATGTTTTAAGTATTTGTTAATAATAAATGAATTTGTTATTTATCATCAATTTTTTTTTCTCTCTGTCTGAACAGTCCTGGGGGGAAGAAGAAGAAGAGACAGTAAGGACGAACCTCCAGGTCTGAAATTTCCATCAGTTTGTTTGAACACAAACATCAGAACTTCTGTGTTTTACGTTTGTTCACTTCTAGATGTGATTTAACATTTCAACACAGGTTAGTATTATTGATGATTCTTTGTAGGGAGTCAGACTGTCCTCTGTAGGAAACTGTGATACTTAACATTTAACAGCAACAAGGTGTCAAACTCCTGAATTTAAATTCCCTAAAAATGTAGAATTTAAGAAGTGACACACGAGAGGGAGCAAGGTCCTCTATTGGAGATCTGTCCATCCATTTTCTAACTGCTTATCCTCTTGAGGGTCGTGGGGAGTGGAGCCTATGCCAGCTGACACTGGGCAAGAGGCAGGGTTCACCCTGGACAGGTCACCAGACTATCGCAGGGCTGACACATAGAGACAGACAACCATTCACACTCACATTCACACCTACGGACAATTTAGAGTTATCAATTAACCTAGTCCCCAATGTGCATGTCTTTGGACTGTGGGAGGAAGCTGGAGCACCTGACATCTAGTATAGTAACTGTTGCTATGTGGCGTGTAATCGAGTAAAAAGAAATCAAAAGTAATCAGATAATGATCCGATAGCGAGGGATTCTGTGGAAAGACTGTTAGATTATCAAATTGAATTCCATACATCAGAACTAGATCGAGGGTATGGTTAAAACAGTGAGTGGGTTCATGTACACCCTGACTGAAGCCAATGGAGTCTAATAATGAGATAATAATGGGATTTGAATTACTAATAAAGTTTACCAGGTTTCTAGAAA
Organism: Cromileptes altivelis; assembly: GCA_013133815.1. NCBI lineage: Eukaryota > Metazoa > Chordata > Actinopteri > Perciformes > Serranidae > Cromileptes > Cromileptes altivelis. The sequence continues at coordinate 42,806,306 of CM023143.1, read as the reverse complement.
TGAGAGCAGCTCCATCCAAAGTGGGATGAATGCCGTCTCTCCTAATAAGACCAGGTTTTCCCCAGAAAGTTTGCCAATTATTAACGAAACCCACATTGTTTGCTGGACACCACCTGGACAGCCAGCGATTAAATGATGACATGCGGCTAAACATGTCATCAGTGGTCAGATTTGGGAGGGGTCCAGAGAAAACTACGGAGTCCGACATTGTTTTTGCATATTCACACACCGAGGCAATATTAATTTTAGTAACCTCCGATTGGCGTAACCGGGTGTCATTGCCGCCAACGTGAATAACAATCTTACTGAATCTACGTTTAGCTTTAGGCAGCAGTTTTAAATTTGACTCGATGTCGCCCGCTCTGGCCCCAGGGATACATTTGACTATGGCCGCTGGTGTTGCTAACTTCACGTTCCTCAGAATAGAGCTGCCAATAACCAGAGTTTTATCCTCAGCGGGTGTGTCGCTAAGTGGGGAAAAGCGGTTGGAAACGTGAACAGGCTGGTGGTGAGCCGTGGGTTTCGACTTGGAGCTGTGCTTCTGGCAAACTGTAACCCAACCTCCCGGCTGAACAGGAGTTGCCGGAGGACAGTTAGCAGAGGCTAAGGCTATGCTATGTGGCTCTGCACCGGCTACAGGGGGCTGGCTGACTACCGCAGCTACTGAATGGTTTTCCATGGTGCGGAGCCGCGCTTCTAATTCACTAAGCCTCGCCTCCAACGCAGCAAATAAGCTACACTTATTACAATTACCACTGTCACTAAAGGAGGCAGAGGCATAACTGAACATGTGACACACTGAGCAAGAAAGAGCAGAGGGAGAAACCATCGCTATCTGTAAAGCTAACGTAGCTAAAAAGGCTAGTAACGTGCAAACAACAGCTAAGAGATTAGAAAGTCGTAGAAAGGAGGAGAGCTATAAGTGCTGTAACAGAACTAGTGTGGGTTAAGACTTGAAGTAAACGTTAAAGCAACGTTAAAGCAACTGAAGTGAGAAAGCAGAAAGCAGGCTTGTAGAATTCACCAGAGCAGTACAGAGACGCTGTCAAAGAAACACCGGAAATGACACAACTCGCTTACTGCAATACGTGAGCACGTCAGCCTGTTTCCATGACATACGACAGTGTATACTTTAGTGTGAGTTGTGTCATATCTGCACATTACAGCTCGGCCTGTCTTTTCCTTATGCTTGACTTCATCATATCATCAGTACTCTGTTCTGTTTCAGACCTGTCAGACCTGAGGGTGGTTCTGCTCGGAAAAACTGGAGCAGGAAAAAGCTCCACTGGAAACACCATACTGGGAAGAGACGCCTTCAGCGAAGCTGTCAGTCACTATTCAGGTAACACACACACACACACACACACACACACACTGTCAGTCATCTATGTGTACCTGAGTTAATCCGGCGTCTTCTCTGTCCTCAGTCACCAGACAGTGCTGTAAGCAGACAGGTGAGGTGTTCAGCAGACAGTTGATCGTCATCGACACTCCAGGACTCTTTGACACTTCTGAGGATGAACACACCGTGAGGAGAGAGATCTCCAAATGCATCAACATGTCGGCCCCGGGGCCCCATGCCATCCTGCTGGTCATCAAGCTGGGGCCCTTCACAGCAGAGGAAAGAGATGCCGTCAAGAAGGTGGAGGAGATCTTTGGGGAGGACGCCTGGAAGTACACCATCATCCTCTTCACACACGGAGACAGAGTCACATCAGACTTCAGACCACTGCAGGAGGCGGGACCTGAGCTGCAGGAGGTCCTGAGGAAGGCAGGAAACAGGTATCACATCTTCAGCAACCTCAAACTCAACGATCGTGGACAGGTCCTGGATCTGCTGGAGAAGGTGGAGGAGATGGTCGGTGCCAACGGAGGAGAGTTTTACTCCAACTACACCTACCAGGAGGTGGTGACAATGCTGCGTCAGAGAGAGGCCGAGCTCAGAGAGTTCTACAAGAAGAAAGTGGAGGAAGAAATCAAACGTGTGGAGTCAAAGTACCAGAAAAAGCTGAGTGAAGCTCAACAGGAGCGTCAGAAGGTGGAGGAGAGGCTGCAGGCTGAGCTGCAGGAGGTGAAGCGCTACTATCGGGTTTTAGAGAGCGGAGTCCGTCAGGTCGTAGAGCAGATGGTGCCGACTGACTCCTTCAGTGAAGTTCTTTCCCAGTTTAATGAGACTCAGAGGCTAAAATTCACTTCTTAACCCTATAGGCCCAAACAACGCATAGTGCGTCCAAATTCACACCTGTTCTTCTCTCTGGATTTTCTCTGCGACCGTTCGTCATAGCAAGAAGCCACGCACATCATGTAAAAAAACAGAACCGCAGCTTTCCGACAAGACCAGAGAACAGAGAAGTAAGTCAAGATCATGTCAACAAGAAAACGTACAGAATTTTTTTTTACTGCTAAGTGGCAAATATTATCTTGGAGGACATCATTGCATTTGGTTGATTATTTTTCTACTGTCTTAGATGTAAATATTGCATGTTTCTTTCAGATAAAACACATTTTTGACTTGTGAATGAGTCAATGGAATTTCTTGCAATAATGAAAAAATACTGGCAATCATTTTCCGCCTGGCACAAACCACATGTTTGGACAGCTGTGAAGTGACAGAATGTCCCAGCATCATGGTTCTTATATTGCCAGATTCCAGAGAGTCTCTTTTTCCAACTTGCTATGGTGAGATACATGTAAAAATGTAAGAATTTAGTCACATGGATTTGTTCTTTTCATTGATATAAAAATTAATATAAAATACAGGCACATAGAAGGACATTAAATGATGGCGAATCTGGTTAGCCCAGATTGTCCTGAAAAGAACAAGATATAGCATGTGTATGTAGCCTTTATAAAGACTGTGATATGAGCTTAAAAGTAAAGGCAGTAAAAATACCCCAAAACGCCTAGGGCCCAAAGGGTTAAAGCTGCTGATTAGTGCTAATCTAATCACAGTCGCGATGTCAGGCTGTGCGATGACATAATCAAATAAAAGGCTGTGATTTAATGTAATGTTAACGTGTGTGCCTGTGAATGTGACTGCCTCTCCTGTAGTGTGTGGAGTTTGTTGACATCAATCAATCAATCAATCAATTTTATTTATACCAATATCACAAATCAAAATTTGCCTCACAGGGCTTTACAGCACACGACATCCCTCTGTCCTTAGGACCCTCACAGCTGATCAGGAAAAACTCCCAAAAAAAACCCTTTGACGGTGAAAAACATCACGCCCACAAGCTATCCTGGTGTGTGTGTGCAGCACGTATGGTCAGATGACCAGCCGGCGTGCAGCAGTGACCAACACAGACGCTGAAGAAGAGCATGAGCTCGACCATGAACAGGCTGAGTTGGTGGCAACAAAAAACGCAATGTCTATTACATGGCGATACTTTGGATTCAGATACTGCAATGTTGAACAGAAAGACTTGCTGTGTAAAAGTTTAAAACCAACCAATCTATATCAGCACTTGACACAGCACAGAGAGAAGTAGGAAGCATGCATGCATGGGGCGTCGATAGTAGTGGATAGTGCCAGTGCCCCATGTACAATGGCAATGCTTCGCCGCAGCAGTCACAGGTTCGACTCCAGCTTGCAGCTATTTGCTGCATGTTACCCCCCGCTCTCTCTCTCTCTCTCTCTCCCCCATGTCACTCTTATCATGTACATTAAAGGCAAAAAGCCCGAAAAAATAATCTTTAAAAAAAAAAAATGATGAGAGAATGTGAGAGAAAGACAAGTCGTGTAACGTTAAAGACAAAGAGACAACTGAAAGACACCAGAGCCTCATAAACAACATCCAAGCACAGTTACACAAACATCTGTAAGTGTCATGGGGAAATCATGGACTCCACAACAAACTATATGATAACAAATGAAAAACTGAGCAACACAGGCTCACTCCGCTGTGTTTACAGTGTTGTGCTGCCCTGCTGTGTGAGCAGTGTGTTTGACTGTGCTCAGTCTGTTGATGGTCATTAACACACTGTCTGTCCATAACAATAACTCTGTCAGGTCAGTGCCCCCTGATAGAATGTAGGGAAACACTGAATCAAGCAACAAGACTCATGATACCATTTATTTATTACATTGTGATCGCAATCACAAATCGCGACAATGTCCACTCAAATTGCAATCGCACATTTTTCTCAAATCGTGCACTGCTGCTGATGCTTTCACTGTCCAACTTTGATCAAGTTCTCTGGGATTCAACAGGAGACATTAAATTTGGACTTTGGAAATATATCTTGGTTCTTTTGTATTCATGTGATGAACTGTGTACAGAATTAAAATCAGCAGGGATTTTAATACAGAATAAAAGAATAACATTTCTGTAAAAAAAAAAAAAAATGAGCTCAATAAATTTTACCATGACATGTTATTTGAGGAGAACTTTCATATTCCACTTAATAGCCATCGTAAATTTAAATTTTCAACTCTAGAGATATAAAGTTAAAAGCTGCAAACATGTCTGATTGTGGTTGCTATTCTAAGTACTTTTCCATCATAATCGCCGTGATTTAAACATAACATATATCTATATATATCTTTTTTAAATTTGTGGTGTTGTAACAAAATAAAACCTGTTGTAACTTTTTCAAAAGAAATAAAAGTGGCCATGAATATAAACCAGTTCCTGTGTTTCTCCAGGAGTATCTGTACCTCAGCTGCAACAGGCCTTTATTTTTTAATTTACACTGTTTGAGAAGTAAATTTGGTTTCACTCTTTCTGATCTGCCTCTTTGCCTTGGAACAGTTTTGTTAGAAGTTAAGTAATAATTACATTTATCTTTTCTCAGTGAGGTGGTGCATTTATTTATTAGCTGTCTGAAGGTAAACCAGTGGGAGGGAACCCCACGATGTCTAGGCAGGGACCAGGCTTTGTTCTTACTGCAGTGGATTTGATAATTCAGAGGTGGACCCAGGGCCGCATCTGATCTTTTATTATTAACTTCTTGGTCCAAGCATGTCTCTACCTTTCTTTGCATCGGGCTGTTGAGATGAAGACTTCCTGTATCATTTCAAAGTAAAAGCCCTGAGGCATCTCAGGGACAAAATTTCCTGAGTTCCTAACAAGGCTTTTATTGTGAAACATTTGCTGGAACAAGTTGTTTTAAATTCAGTGGCTTGCACAGCTCTGATTTGGTACTTCAAATGTAAATACTGCCATCTTGTGGCACGTATATGGTACTACAAGTTAATTTAGTTTGGGACATTAACACACTCACAGTGACTGAGACAGTAACACTTCAAATGATCCAGAAGAACAAAGTGTTGAAAATAATGTGATGATAATGTTGAATTTATTAAATCACAGTGGTGGACATGTACATTATACTCAGTTCATACACACATTATGTCCAGACCCTGCACTTTGTATCACTTGTTATGACAGTGTCGAGTGGAAGCAACTCCCTGATGAAAAAAAAACAGTTTAAATAAAAGTACAAAGATAAAATAACAGAATCATATAAAGGCTCCCTACATAAGTTCACTTTATATTTATTTATCAATAATAATAATAATCATAGTTTAAAAATAAACACCGGACGACAGTGGACGATGAACTAACGGTGAGCTGAGGTGAAAACAAGCTGATCTCTGATTGGTCATCACACGTAGACATCTTCTACATCCTCAGACATCTGCTCTGTGATTGGTGTTTCCATGGAAACAACAGGATGACATGGAACTGTAGAGAGGAGAAGAAGTTAAGCGGCCTTCACATGATAAGAACAACGTGCTTTGCTCACCGCCAGGTGCAGTGCAGTAAACTCGGTCAAAGTTCAAATAATTTCAACTCTGAGCGCAGCGCTCAGGCGGAAAATCCGAGTGGCGTGCGACGCCAAGGGTAGCGGTGCCGCTTTGTCAGGTGTTGCCGTCCTCTCCATAGACAAACTATGGGACAGCCAGCGCAAAGCGGTTTTACAGCTGATCATGTGTAGAGACCTTTAGCATCTGTTAGCTTCTGCGTGTGTGTGTGTTACCATAATGAGACTCCTGCTTCTCCTCTATAGCTTTCCCCTTGTTGCCATGGTGACCGTGCATTGTCACATAAACATTTTCCTCCAATGGACCTGAAACACCACAGCAGATTATAATTCATTTTTATCGTCAGCAGATTATAATCTGTCATTTCTATTGTTATCATCAGATTATAATCTGTCATTTCTATTGTTATCATCAGATTATAATCTGTCATTTCTATTGTTGTCATCAGATTATAATCTGTCATTTCTATTGTTATCAGCAGATTATAATCTGTCATTTCTATTGTTGTCAACAGATTATAATCTGTCATTTCTATTGTTGTCAACAGATTATAATCTGTCATTTCTATTGTTGTCAACAGATTATAATCTGTCATTTCTATTGTTGTCAGCAGATTATAATCTGTCATTTCTATTGTTGTCAACAGATTATAATCTGTCATTTCTATTGTTGTCAACAGATTATAATCTGTCATTTCTATTGTTGTCATCAGATTATAATCTGTCATTTCTATTGTTGTCAGCAGATTATAATCTGTCATTTCTATTGTTGTCAACAGATTATAATCTGTCATTTCTATTGTTGTCAGCAGATTATAATCTGTCATTTCTATTGTTGTCAACAGATTATAATCTGTCATTTCTATTGTTGTCATCAGATTATAATCTGTCATTTCTATTGTTGTCAGCAGATTATAATCTGTAAACTGAATCAATATCAGTATAACTGTTACTGTCATCAGGATATAAATTTATTAACTTTTTAAACAATGAATCTTTTAAGATTTTAAAGACGCAGGTTTCTGTGTCTCTTATTGGCTGATGTACCTGTGGGGTTTGTCCTCTGGCTCCTCCTCCTGAGGATGAAGAAGATGATGAAGAGCAGCAGCAACAGGAGGAAGCAGCAGACCAACACAGACACCACCACACTGCTGCTGCTGCTGGGGTCTGGGGACGGACAGACAGACGGACAGAGAGACAGGTTAAAAATAGTAAAAATGTATGTGTGTGACAGAGGGGACAGTAGGAACAGAGGGTACTATGGGGACTGTAGGGACAGTAGGAACAGAGGGTACTATGGGGACAGTAGGGACAGTAGGAACAGAGGGTACTATGGGGACAGTAGGGACAGTAGGAACAGAGGGTACTATGGGGACAGTAGGGACAGAGGGGACAGTAAGGACAGTAGGAACAGAGGGGACAGTAGGAACAGAGGGGACAGTAAGGACAGTAGGAACAGAGGGGACAGTAAGGACAGTAGGAACAGAGGGGACAGTAGGGACAGAGGGGACAGTGGGGACTATGGGGACAGTAGGGACAGTGGGGGCTATGGGGACAGTAGGAACAGAGGGGAGTATGGGGACAGTAGGGACAGAGGGGACAGTAAGAACAGAGGGGACAGTAGGGACTATGGGGACAGTAGGGACAGAGGGGACAGTAAGAACAGAGGGGACAGTAGGGACTATGGGGACAGTAGGAACAGGGGGGACTATGGGGATAGTGGGGACAGTAAGGACAGTAGGAACAGAGGGGACAGTAGGGACAGAGGGGACAGTGGGGACTATGGGGACAGTGGGGGCTATGGGGACAGTAGGGACAGTAGGAACAGAGGGTACTATGGGGACAGTAGGGACAGAGGGGACAGTAAGGACAGTAGGAACAGAGGGGACAGTAGGGACAGAGGGGACAGTGGGGACTATGGGGACAGTAGGGACAGTGGGGGCTATGGGGACAGTAGGAACAGAGGGGAGTATGGGGACAGTAGGGACAGAGGGGACAGTAAGAACAGAGGGGACAGTAGGGACTATGGGGACAGTAGGGACTATGGGGACAGTAGGAACAGGGGGGACTATGGGGATAGTGGGGACAGAGGGGACATGGTGGTCCTCACCCTCCACAATGAGCAGGAAGTCCTTCCTCAGCAGTCGCGTCCCGTCCTGGTCAAACACCTCCAGGCTGTAGCTCCCTGAGTCGTCGCTCTGAATGCGGCTGAAGCTCAGCGAGCCGTCGCTCAGCAGCTTGCAGCGTCCCTGATGACACGTGGTCACGTTGTTCTTCAGTGACATCACCAGGCGGGGGTGGGTCCACCTGACGTCCTGTCTGTTCCTCGGCGTCTGCAGGGGTGGCGTCAGCAGGACGGCGCTGCCGCTGCGTGCTGTGACGACCTCTGCAGAGGCCGCTGGGGTCAAAGGTCACACACACACACACACACACACACACACACACACACACCTCATTATCACATGACGGCTCTGACAGTTTGTTACCATGGAAACAACCCATGACTCTATGAGACTCTGACCATCACTCTTCATCATCATCGTCGTCATCATCAGGATCAGTAACCAGAGAAGAACCAACATGGCTGCTGTCGTCTCTGCTGGCTCCGCCCCCTCAGCTGTCAGTCACTGTGAGGAGGAAATGCACACTTTCAGTGGTGTGTGCGTGTGTGTGTGTGTGTGTGTGTGTGTGTGTGTGTGTGTGTGCTCTCACTCAGATATTTAAAACAATAATCAGCTGTAATAGACGGATGAGTACTTTAAATGCTCTGATTACATTCAGCTGATAATACTCGGATACTTTTACTGTAACTGCATTTTTAAATGTTTATATTTCTACTTTCATTGAAGTAAAAACTGAAAGTATTTTTTGCAGCACAGCTTGATATAATTACATTAATTATTGATCAGCTGATTCACTGATGATCAGTTATTGATTATTAATACTGTCACAGTCTTATTGATTAATTTCATCTGGAAGGAAGCAGAAGGGACTGAGTGGACGTCCCCACTGTGTCTCACAGCAGGAGGACGTCCCCACAGTGTCTCAGGACAGAGGACAGTGTCAGAGCTCAGTATATGATCAATATACGATCAATATATGATCAATATATGATCAATATATGAATATAAATGTGAGTTTGTTCCTACCTGTCTGAGCGAAGACTGACGGTGACGCTCTGACTGGAAGAGACGGAAATGAAACCCCCCCCCCCCGACCTCACTGTGTCTCAGTGTGTTCATGTGACACTGAAATAGAAACACACACTCTGACACACAAACTGAACCTTACGCACTGACACAAACTGAACCTCACACACACTGACACACAGACTGAACCTCACACACTGACACACAAACTGAACCTCACACACTGACACACAAACTGAACCTCACACACTGACACACAAACTGAACCTCACACACTGACACACAAACTGAACCTCACACAGCTCAACTTTACAACACATCAGGTTCATGCGATTTATCTGCACGTCCCTGGACACACCCCTCTGTGTGACACCATTAAGCACTGAAGGTCACAGTCTGACAGGAAGTCAGTCAAACTTCAATCCAGTGATTGTGAATCAGTTTCAGCTGCTTTGGGTCAAATCAAAGAGACAAACAGGAAATGCTTTTACATGTGGTGTCCACAGACAGTTGCTCTCTCCTTATCCTTCCTCACTGATTCTTCTCTAGTTTGGTCTTCTGCTAGTGTCCTTGGCACTACTGGTAGCATGAGGCGGCACCTGCAGCCCAATCAGGTTGATACCAGATACCAGGAGACCGGCCGTTACACCAGGAGAGCTGGACAGGGCCGTAGAAGGGCATCAACCCAGCAGCAGGACCGCTATCTGCTCCTTTGTGTGAGGAGGAACAGGAGGAGCACTGCCAGAGCCCTACAACATGACCTCCAGCAGGCTACTGGTGTGCATGTTTCTGACCACACTGTCAGAAACAGACTCCATGAGGGTGGCATGAGGGCCCCACGTCCTCTAGTGGGACCTGTGCTCACAGTCCAACCCTGGGTTCCTCATGGTACAGAGGGCCCTGGTTTCCTCATGGTGCAGAGGGCCCTGGGTTCCTCTTGGTGCAGAGGGCCCTGGGTTCCTCTTGGTGCAGAGGGCCCTGGGTTCCTCATGGTGCAGAGGGCCCTGGGTTCCTCATGGTGCAGAGGGCCCTGGGTTCCTCATGATGCAGAGGGCCCTGGGTTCCTCTTGGTGCAGAGGGCCCTGGGTTCCTCATGGTGCAGAGGGCCCTGGGTTCCTCTTGGTGCAGAGGGCCCTGGGTTCCTCCTGGTACAGAGGGCCCTGGGTTCCTCTTGGTGCAGAGGGCCCTGGGTTCCTCTTGGTGCAGAGGGCCCTGGGTTCCTCTTGGTGCAGAGGGCCCTGGGTTCCTCCTGGTACAGAGGGCCCTGGGTTCCTCTTGGTGCAGAGGGCCCTGGGTTCCTCTTGGTGCAGAGGGCCCTGGGTTCCTCTTGGTGCAGAGGGCCCTGGGTTCCTCTTGGTGCAGAGGGCCCTGGGTTCCTCTTGGTGCAGAGGGCCCTGGGTTCCTCTTGGTGCAGAGGGCCCTGGGTTCCTCTTGGTGCAGAGGGCCCTGGGTTCCTCCTGGTACAGAGGGCCCTGGGTTCCTCTTGGTGCAGAGGGCCCTGGGTTCCTCCTGGTACAGAGGGCCCTGGGTTCCTCTTGGTGCAGAGGGCCCTGGGTTCCTCATGGTGCAGAAACCAGGAGAAACCCAGAAACCACAGCAGGGGTCACATTTCATCATCACCTGACTGACACACCCACCTATACACCTGTCCCCACATGTGCTCTGCCTGGCCCCGCCCATCTCCTCACCTGTATCTCATTCATTTTTATTAGATCCAGCTCTACTGACACAGCCCAGTGTCTCTGCCTCAGATCACTGTGTCACTGCTGCAGTGTGCTTCCCTGACAGCTCTCATCTGTCTGTCTGTCACCTGTCTGTCTGGATTGACTGTCTCACCTGGACTCTTGATACCTGCAAGTCCATTCTTTAGTTTCTCCACTGAACACCTGACCTCAGCTGCTGTCTGAATTACAGTAACAGTGAGTTTAATAAAACGTCTGTGTGGACGGACCTGCACCTGCACCTGCACCTGGACCTGGACCTGCTCCTGGACCTGGACCTGCGCCTGGACTGCAGTCTGATAATAAAATCATCCTCAGTAATGAGATGATGATGGATGTTTTTCCGTCATTAACTGTGAGTCCAGCAGGTGGAGCTGCTGCTGCATGCTGTGACAGACCTCCACCCTGAGGTCTTCATAATCAGAATCAGAATCAGAAATACTTTATTGATCCCCGAGGGGAAATTATTTATGTTACAGGTGCTCCTTGCAAGAGAGGACAGATACGTGAGAATATAAGAAATTTAAACAATAGTATTTACAAATATATAGTTAAATAAACAGGAATTATTAACAAACATAAACGTAAATAATATATATATATATATATATATATATATATATATATATATATGTACAGATATATATATTGTAAACTGAACAAGATTATTTACACAAACAGAATATATACAGTCAGGGTGAATGGGGTTATTGCACAATTTAAATTAAGTTATTGCAGTGTGTGAAAAAGTCTCAGGGCCACTCAGAGGGAGGAGTTGTACAGTTTGATGGCCACAGGCAGGAATGATTTCCTGTGGCGCTCAGTGGTACATCTTGGTGGTACGAGTCTCCCACTGAAAGGACTCTTGTGCCTGACCAGCACATGGTGGAGTGGGTGAGAGACGTTGTCCAAGATAGTTCGTAGCTTAGACAGCATCCTCCTCTCTGACACCACCATCAGAGAGTCACACTCCGTTCCCACAACGTCACTGGCCTTGCGGATCAGTTTGTTGAGTCTGTTGGCATCCGCCACCCTCAGCCTGCCGCCGCAGCACACCACAGCATAGAGGATAGCACTGGCCACCACAGACTCATAGAAAATCCTGAGCATAGTCCGGCAGATGTTGAAGGACTTCAGTCGCCTCAGAACATAGAGATGGCTCTGGCCCTTCCTGTAGAGAGCGTTTGTGTTCTTAACCCAGTCCAGTTTATTGTCAGTGTGTACCCCCAGATACTTATAGTCCTCCACAATGTCCACACTGACCCCTTGGATGGAAACAGGGGTCACCGGTGTCTTGGTCCTCCTCAGATCCACAGCCAGTTCCTTTGTCTTTGCCACGTTGAGCTGCAGATGGTTCTGCTCACACCATGTGACAAAGTTATCCACAACTGCCCTGTACTCATCCTCATCACCCTTGCTGATACATCCAACTATAGCAGAGTCATCAGAAAACTTCTGAAGATGGCAGGTCTCAATGCAATAGCTGAAGTCCATGGTGTAGAGGGTGAAGAGGAAAGGAGAGAGGACAGTCCCCTGCGGGTCGCTGGTATTGCTGACCACTCTGTCTGACACCCAGCGTTGCAAGCGCACATACTGTGGTCTGCCAGTCAAGTAGTCTACAATCCAGGACACCAGGGGACATCCACCTGCATTGCTGTCAGCTTGTCACCCAGTAGAGCTGAACGGATGGTGTTGAACGCACTAGAGAAGTCAAAAACATGACCCTCACAGTGCTCGCTGCCTTATCCAGATGGGCGTAGACACGGTTCAGCTGGTTGATGATGGCGTCCTCAATTCCAAGTCGGGGATGATAGGCGAACTGGAGGGGATCCAAAAGTGGCTTGACCATCGGCCGGAGCTGCTCCAAGACGGGTCTCTCCAGGGTCTTCATGATGTGGGAGGTCAATGCCACAGGTCTGTAGTCCTTGGAGCCACTGGGACGCGACGTCTTTGGCACAGGAACAAGGCAGGATGTCTTCCACAGCAAGGGGACCCTCTGGGGACTCAGGCTCATGTTGAAGACATGCTGAAGTACTCCACATAGCTGGGGGGCACAGGCTTTGAGCACCCTGGGGCTGACACCATCAGGGCCTGAAGCCATATTTGAGTGGAGTCTCATCAGCTGTCTTCTCACATGGTCAGCAGTGAATATTTACACCTACTGTCCGTTCCACATCTACTGTCAGTGCCACATCTACTGTCCGTTCCACATCTACTGTCAGTGCCACATCTACTGTCAGTGCCACATCTACTTTCAGTACTACATCTACTGTCCGTTCCACATCTACTGTCTGTGCCACATCTACTGTCAGTGCCACATCTACTGTCAGTGCCACATCTACTGTCAGTGCTACATCTACTGTCAGTGCTACATCAACTGTCCATTCCACATCTACTGTCAGTGCCACATCTACTGTCCGTTGCACATCTACTATCAGTGCTACATCTACTGTCCGTTCCACATCTACTGTCAGTGCTACATCAACTGTCCGTTCCACCTCTACTGTCAGTGCCACATCTACTGTCCGTTCCACATCGACTATCAGTGCTACATCTACTGTCCGTTCCACATCTACTATCAGTGCTACATCTACTGTCCGTTCCACATCTACTGTCAGTGCCACATCTACTGTCCGTTCCACATCTACTATCAGTGCTACATCTACTGTCCGTTCCACATCTACTGTCAGTGCTACATCTACTGTCAGTGCCACATCTACTGTCAGTGCTACATCTACTGTCCGTTCCACCTCTACTGTCAGTGCCACATCTACTGTCCATTCCACATCGACTATCAGTGCTACATCTACTGTCCGTTCCACATCTACTGTCAGTGCCACATCTACTGTCAGTGCCACATCTACTGTCAGTGCTACATCTACTGTCCGTTCCACATCTACTGTCAGTGCCACATCTACTGTCAGTGCCACATCTACTGTCCGTTCCACATCGACTATCAGTGCTACATCTACTGTCCGTTCCACATCTACTGTCAGTGCCACATCTACTGTCAGTGCCACATCTACTGTCCGTTCCACATCGACTATCAGTGCTACATCTACTGTCCGTTCCACATCTACTGTCAGTGCTACATCTACTGTCCGTTCCATATCTACTGTCAGTGCTACATCTACTGTCCGTTCCATATCTACTGTCAGTGCTACATCTACTGTCAGTGCCACATCTACTGTCAGTGCTACATCTACTGTCCGTTCCACATCTACAGTCCGTTCCACATCTACTGTCAGTGCTACATCTACTGTCCGTTCCATATCTACTGTCCGAGCTACATCTACTGTCAGTGCCACATCTACTGTCAGTGCTACATCTACTGTCCGTTCCACATCTACTGTCAGTGCTACATCTACTGTCAGTGCCACATCTACTGTCAGTGCTACATCTACTGTCCGTTCCACATCTACTGTCCGTTCCACATCTACTGTCAGTGCCACATCTACTGTCCGTTCCACATCTACTGTCAGTGCCACATCTACTGTCCGTTCCACATCTACTGTCAGTGCTACATCTACTGTCAGTGCCACATCTACTGTCAGTGCCACATCTACTGTCAGTGCCACATCTACTGTCAGTGCCACATCTACTGTCAGTGCCACATCTACTGTCCGTTCCACATCTACTGTCAGTGCCACATCTACTGTCCGTTCCACATCTACTGTCTGTGCCACATCTACTGTCAGTGCCACATCTACTGTCCGTTCCACATCTACTGTCAGTGCCACATCTACTGTCAGTGCCACATCTACTGTCAGTGCTACATCTACTGTCAGTGCTACATCAACTGTCCGTTCCACATCTACTGTCCGTTCCACATCGACTATCAGTGCTACATCTACTGTCCGTTCCACATCTACTGTCAGTGCCACATCTACTGTCAGTGCTACATCTACTGTCCGTTGCACATCTACTATCAGTGCTACATCTACTGTCCGTTCCACATCTACTGTCAGTGCTACATCAACTGTCCGTTCCACATCTACTGTCCGTTCCACATCTACTGTCAGTGCTACATCTACTGTCCGTTCCACATCTACTGTCAGTGCCACATCTACTGTCCGTTCCACATCGACTATCAGTGCTACATCTACTGTCTGTTCCACATCTACTGTCAGTGCCACATCTACTGTCAGTGCCACATCTACTGTCCGTTCCACATCGACTATCAGTGCTACATCTACTGTCCGTTCCACATCTACTGTCCGTTCCACATCTACTATCAGTGCTACATCTACTGTCCGTTCCACATCTACTGTCAGTGCCACATCTACTGTCCGTTGCACATCTACTATCAGTGCTACATCTACTGTCCGTTCCACATCTACTGTCAGTGCCACATCTACTGTCCGTTCCACATCGACTATCAGTGCTACATCTACTGTCCGTTCCACATCTACTGTCAGTGCTACATCTACTGTCCGTTCCACATCTACTGTCAGTGCCACATCTACTGTCAGTGCCACATCTACTGTCCGTTCCACATCTACTATCAGTGCTACATCTACTGTCCGTTCCACATCTACTGTCAGTGCTACATCTACTGTCAGTGCTACATCTACTGTCTGTTCCATATCTACTGTCAGTGCTACATCTACTGTCCGTTCCATATCTACTGTCAGTGCTGCATCTACTGTCAGTGCCACATCTACTGTCAGTGCTACATCTACTGTCCGTTCCACATCTACAGTCCGTTCCACATCTACTGTCAGTGCTACATCTACTGTCCGTTCCATATCTACTGTCCGAGCTACATCTACTGTCAGTGCCACATCTACTGTCAGTGCTACATCTACTGTCCGTTCCACATCTACTGTCCGTTCCACATCTACTGTCAGTGCTACATCTACTGTCCGTTCCACATCTACTGTCCGTTCCACATCTACTGTCCGTTCCACATCTACTGTCAGTGCCACATCTACTGTCAGTGCTACATCTACTGTCCGTTCCACATCTACTGTCCGTTCCACATCTACTGTCAGTGCTACATCTACTGTCAGTGCCACATCTACTGTCAGTGCCACATCTACTGTCAGTGCCACATCTACTGTCCGTTCCACATCTACTGTCAGTGCCACATCTACTGTCAGTGCCACATCTACTGTCAGTGCTACATCTACTGTCCGTTCCACATCTACTGTCAGTGCCACATCTACTGTCAGTGCTACATCTACTGTCAGTGCCACATCTACTGTCAGTGCCACATCTACTGTCAGTGCCACATCTACTGTCAGTGCTACATCTACTGTCAGTGCTACATCTACTGTCCGTTCCACATCTACTGTCAGTGCCACATCTACTGTCAGTGCAACATCTACTGTCAGTGCTACATCTACTGTCAGTGCCACATCTACTGTCAGTGCCACATCTACTGTCAGTGCTACATCTACTGTCAGTGCTACATCTACTGTCCGTTCCACATCTACTGTCAGTGCAACATCTACTGTCAGTGCAACATCTACTGTCCGTTCCACATCTACTGTCAGTGCAACATCTACTGTCAGTGCTACATCTACTGTCCGTTCCACATCTACTGTCAGTGCAACATCTACTGTCAGTGCAACATCTACTGTCAGTGCCACATCTACTGTCAGTGCTACATCTACTGTCAGTGCCACATCTACTGTCAGTGCCACATCTACTGTCAGTGCTACATCTACTGTCAGTGCTACATCTACTGTCCGTTCCACATCTACTGTCAGTGCAACATCTACTGTCAGTGCAACATCTACTGTCCGTTCCACATCTACTGTCAGTGCAACATCTACTGTCAGTGCAACATCTACTGTCAGTGCCACATCTACTGTCAGTGCTACATCTACTGTCAGTGCTACATCTACTGTCAGTGCAACATCTACTGTCAGTGCCACATCTACTGTCAGTGCCACATCTACTGTCAGTGCCACATCTACTGTCAGTGCCACATGTACTGTCAGTGCCACATCTACTGTCAGTGCTACATCTACTGTCAGTGCCACATCTACTGTCAGTGCCACATCTACTGTCAGTGCTACATCTACTGTCCGTTCCACATCTACTGTCAGTGCCACATCTACTGTCAGTGGTACATCTACTGTCCGTTCCACATCTACTGTCAGTGCCACATCTACTGTCAGTGCTACATCTACTGTCAGTGCTACATCTACTGCCAGTGCCACATCTACTGTCAGTGCTACATCTACTGTCCGTTCCACATCTACTGTCAGTGCCACATCTACTGTCAGTGCTACATCTACTGTCAGTGCTACATCTACTGCCAGTGCCACATCTACTGTCAGTGCTACATCTACTGTCCGTTCCACATCTACTGTCAGTGCCACATCTACTGTCAGTGCTACATCTACTGCCAGTGCCACATCTACTGTCAGTGCTACATCTACTGTCCGTTCCACATCTACTGTCAGTGCCACATCTACTGTCAGTGCTACATCTACTGTCCGTTCCACATCTACTGTCAGTGCCACATCTACTGTCAGTGCTACATCTACTGTCCGTTCCACATCTACTGTCCGTTCCACATCTACTGTCAGTTCAACATCTACTGTCAGTGCTACATCTACTGTCCGTTCCACATCTACTGTCAGTGCTACATCTACTGTCAGTGCTACATCTACTGTCAGTGCTACATCTACTGTCCGTTCCACATCTACTGTCAGTGCTACATCTACTGTCAGTTCAACATCTACTGTCAGTGCTACATCTACTGTCAGTGCTACATCTACTGTCAGTTCAACATCTACTGTCAGTTCAACATCTACTGTCAGTGCTACATCTACTGTCAGTTCAACATCTACTGTCCGTTCCACATCTACTGTCAGTGCCACATCTACTGTCAGTGCTACATCTACTGTCCGTTCCACATCTACTGTCCGTTCCACATCTACTGTCAGTTCAACATCTACTGTCAGTGCTACATCTACTGTCCGTTCCACATCTACTGTCAGTGCTACATCTACTGTCAGTGCTACATCTACTGTCAGTGCTACATCTACTGTCCGTTCCACATCTACTGTCAGTGCTACATCTACTGTCAGTTCAACATCTACTGTCAGTGCTACATCTACTGTCAGTGCTACATCTACTGTCCGTTCCATATCTACTGTCCGAGCTACATCTACTGTCAGTGCCACATCTACTGTCAGTGCTACATCTACTGTCCGTTCCACATCTACTGTCCGTTCCACATCTACTGTCAGTGCTACATCTACTGTCCGTTCCACATCTACTGTCCGTTCCACATCTACTGTCCGTTCCACATCTACTGTCAGTGCCACATCTACTGTCAGTGCTACATCTACTGTCCGTTCCACATCTACTGTCCGTTCCACATCTACTGTCAGTGCTACATCTACTGTCAGTGCCACATCTACTGTCAGTGCCACATCTACTGTCAGTGCCACATCTACTGTCAGTGCCACATCTACTGTCAGTGCCACATCTACTGTCAGTGCTACATCTACTGTCCGTTCCACATCTACTGTCAGTGCCACATCTACTGTCAGTGCTACATCTACTGTCAGTGCCACATCTACTGTCAGTGCCACATCTACTGTCAGTGCCACATCTACTGTCAGTGCCACATCTACTGTCAGTGCTACATCTACTGTCAGTGCTACATCTACTGTCCGTTCCACATCTACTGTCAGTGCCACATCTACTGTCAGTGCAACATCTACTGTCAGTGCTACATCTACTGTCAGTGCCACATCTACTGTCAGTGCCACATCTACTGTCAGTGCTACATCTACTGTCAGTGCTACATCTACTGTCCGTTCCACATCTACTGTCAGTGCAACATCTACTGTCAGTGCAACATCTACTGTCCGTTCCACATCTACTGTCAGTGCAACATCTACTGTCAGTGCTACATCTACTGTCCGTTCCACATCTACTGTCAGTGCAACATCTACTGTCAGTGCAACATCTACTGTCAGTGCCACATCTACTGTCAGTGCTACATCTACTGTCAGTGCCACATCTACTGTCAGTGCCACATCTACTGTCAGTGCTACATCTACTGTCAGTGCTACATCTACTGTCCGTTCCACATCTACTGTCAGTGCAACATCTACTGTCAGTGCAACATCTACTGTCCGTTCCACATCTACTGTCAGTGCAACATCTACTGTCAGTGCCACATCTACTGTCAGTGCTACATCTACTGTCAGTGCTACATCTACTGTCAGTGCAACATCTACTGTCAGTGCCACATCTACTGTCAGTGCCACATCTACTGTCAGTGCCACATCTACTGTCAGTGCTACATCTACTGTCAGTGCCACATGTACTGTCAGTGCCACATCTACTGTCAGTGCTACATCTACTGTCAGTGCCACATCTACTGTCAGTGCCACATCTACTGTCAGTGCTACATCTACTGTCCGTTCCACATCTACTGTCAGTGCCACATCTACTGTCAGTGGTACATCTACTGTCCGTTCCACATCTACTGTCAGTGCCACATCTACTGTCAGTGCTACATCTACTGTCAGTGCTACATCTACTGCCAGTGCCACATCTACTGTCAGTGCTACATCTACTGTCCGTTCCACATCTACTGTCAGTGCCACATCTACTGTCAGTGCTACATCTACTGTCAGTGCTACATCTACTGCCAGTGCCACATCTACTGTCAGTGCTACATCTACTGTCCGTTCCACATCTACTGTCAGTGCCACATCTACTGTCAGTGCTACATCTACTGCCAGTGCCACATCTACTGTCAGTGCTACATCTACTGTCCGTTCCACATCTACTGTCAGTGCCACATCTACTGTCAGTGCTACATCTACTGTCCGTTCCACATCTACTGTCAGTGCCACATCTACTGTCAGTGCTACATCTACTGTCCGTTCCACATCTACTGTCCGTTCCACATCTACTGTCAGTTCAACATCTACTGTCAGTGCTACATCTACTGTCCGTTCCACATCTACTGTCAGTGCTACATCTACTGTCAGTGCTACATCTACTGTCAGTGCTACATCTACTGTCCGTTCCACATCTACTGTCAGTGCTACATCTACTGTCAGTTCCACATCTACTGTCAGTGCTACATCTACTGTCAGTGCTACATCTACTGTCAGTTCAACATCTACTGTCAGTTCAACATCTACTGTCAGTGCTACATCTACTGTCAGTTCAACATCTACTGTCCGTTCCACATCTACTGTCAGTGCCACATCTACTGTCAGTGCTACATCTACTGTCCGTTCCACATCTACTGTCCGTTCCACATCTACTGTCAGTTCAACATCTACTGTCAGTGCTACATCTACTGTCCGTTCCACATCTACTGTCAGTGCTACATCTACTGTCAGTGCTACATCTACTGTCAGTGCTACATCTACTGTCCGTTCCACATCTACTGTCAGTGCTACATCTACTGTCAGTTCAACATCTACTGTCAGTGCTACATCTACTGTCAGTGCTACATCTACTGTCAGTGCTACATCTACTGTCAGTTCAACATCTACTGTCAGTGCTACATCTACTGTCCGTTCCACATCTACTGTCAGTGCTACATCTACTGTCAGTTCAACATCTACTGTCAGTGCTACATCTACTGTCAGTGCCACATCTACTGTCCGTTCCACATCTACTGTCAGTGCTACATCTACTGTCAGTTCAACATCTACTGTCAGTGCCACATCTACTGTCAGTTCAACATCTACTGTCAGTGCTACATCTACTGTCAGTGCCACATCTACTGTCCGTTCCACATCTACTGTCAGTGCTACATCTACTGTCAGTGCCACATCTACTGTCAGTGCCACATCTACTGTCAGTGCTACATATACTGTCAGTGCTACATCTACTGTCCGTTCCACATCTACTGTCAGTGCTACATCTACTGTCAGTTCAACATCTACTGTCAGTGCCACATCTACTGTCCGTTCCACATCTACTGTCAGTGCTACATCTACTATCCGTTCCACATCTACTGTCAGTGCCACATCTACTGTCAGTGCCACATCTACTGTCAGTGCTACATCTACTGTCAGTGCTACATCTACTGCCAGTGCCACATCTACTGTCAGTGCTACATCTACTGTCCGTTCCACATCTACTGTCAGTGCCACATCTACTGTCCGTTCCACATCTACTGTCCGTTCCACATCTACTGTCAGTTCAAAATCTACTGTCAGTGCTACATCTACTGTCCGTTCCACATCTACTGTCAGTGCTACATCTACTGTCCGTTCCACATCTACTGTCAGTGCTACATCTACTGTCAGTGCTACATATACTGTCAGTGCCACATCTACTGTCAGTGCCACATCTACTGTCAGTGCTACATATACTGTCAGTGCCACATCTACTGTCAGTGCCACATCTACTGTCAGTGCCACATCTACTGTCAGTTCAACATCTACTGTCAGTGCTACATCTACTGTCAGTGCTACATATACTGTCAGTGCTACATCTACTGTCAGTGCCACATCTACTGTCAGTGCCACATCTACTGTCAGTGCTACATATACTGTCAGTGCTACATCTACTGTCAGTGCCACATCTACTGTCAGTGCCACATCTACTGTCAGTGCTACATATACTGTCAGTGCCACATCTACTGTCAGTGCCACATCTACTGTCAGTGCCACATCTACTGTCCGTTCCACATCTACTGTCAGTGCTACATCTACTGTCAGTTCAACATCTACTGTCAGTGCCACATCTACTGTCCGTTCCACATCTACTGTCAGTGCTACATCTACTATCCGTTCCACATCTACTGTCAGTGCCACATCTACTGTCAGTGCTACATCTACTGTCAGTGGTACATCTACTGCCAGTGCCACATCTACTGTCAGTGCTACATCTACTGTCCGTTCCACATCTACTGTCAGTGCCACATCTACTGTCCGTTCCACATCTACTGTCCGTTCCACATCTACTGTCAGTTCAACATCTACTGTCAGTGCTACATCTACTGTCCGTTCCACATCTACTGTCAGTGCTACATCTACTGTCAGTTCAACATCTACTGTCAGTGCTACATCTACTGTCAGTGCTACATCTACTGTCAGTTCAACATCTACTGTCAGTTCAACATCTACTGTCAGTGCTACATCTACTGTCAGTTCAACATCTACTGTCCGTTCCACATCTACTGTCAGTGCTACATCTACTGTCAGTTCAACATCTACTGTCAGTGCCACATCTACTGTCAGTGCTACATCTACTGTCAGTTCAACATCTACTGTCAGTGCTACATCTACTGTCCGTTCCACATCTACTGTCAGTGCTACATCTACTGTCAGTTCAACATCTACTGTCAGTGCTACATCTACTGTCAGTGCCACATCTACTGTCCGTTCCACATCTACTGTCAGTGCTACATCTACTGTCAGTTCAACATCTACTGTCAGTGCCACATCTACTGTCAGTTCAACATCTACTGTCAGTGCTACATCTACTGTCAGTGCCACATCTACTGTCCGTTCCACATCTACTGTCAGTGCTACATCTACTGTCAGTGCCACATCTACTGTCAGTGCCACATCTACTGTCAGTGCTACATATACTGTCAGTGCCACATCTACTGTCAGTGCCACATCTACTGTCAGTGCCACATCTACTGTCCGTTCCACATCTACTGTCAGTGCTACATCTACTGTCAGTTCAACATCTACTGTCAGTGCCACATCTACTGTCCGTTCCACATCTACTGTCAGTGCTACATCTACTATCCGTTCCACATCTACTGTCAGTGCCACATCTACTGTCAGTGCCACATCTACTGTCAGTTCAACATCTACTGTCAGTGCCACATCTACTGTCAGTGCTACATCTACTGTCAGTGCTACATCTACTGTCAGTTCAACATCTACTGTCAGTGCCACATCTACTGTCAGTGCTACATCTACTGATAGTGCTACATCTACTGTAAGTGCTACATCTACTGTCAGTGCCACATCTACTGTCAGTGCCACATCTACTGTCAGTGCTACATCTACTGATAGCGCTACATCTACTGTCCGAGCTACATCTACTGTCAGTGCTACATCTACTGTCAGTTCAACATCTACTGTCAGTGCCACATCTACTGTCAGTGCTACATCTACTGTCAGTTCAACATCTACTGTCAGTGCTACATCTACTGTCCGTTCCACATCTACTGTCAGTGCTACATCTACTGTCAGTTCAACATCTACTGTCAGTGCTACATCTACTGTCAGTGCCACATCTACTGTCCGTTCCACATCTACTGTCAGTGCTACATCTACTGTCAGTGCCACATCTACTGTCAGTGCCACATCTACTGTCAGTGCTACATCTACTGTCAGTGCCACATCTACTGTCAGTGCCACATCTACTGTCAGTGCCACATCTACTGTCCGTTCCACATCTACTGTCAGTGCTACATCTACTGTCAGTTCAACATCTACTGTCAGTGCCACATCTACTGTCCGTTCCACATCTACTGTCAGTGCTACATCTACTGTCCGTTCCACATCTACTGTCAGTGCCACATCTACTGTCAGTGCCACATCTACTGTCAGTTCAACATCTACTGTCAGTGCCACATCTACTGTCAGTGCCACATCTACTGTCAGTGCTACATCTACTGTCAGTTCAACATCTACTGTCAGTGCCACATCTACTGTCAGTGCTACATCTACTGATAGTGCTACATCTACTGTCAGTGCCACATCTACTGTCAGTGCCACATCTACTGTCAGTGCTACATCTACTGATAGCGCTACATCTACTGTCCGAGCTACATCTACTGTCAGTGCTACATCTACTGTCCGAGCTACATCTACTGTCAGTGCTACATATACTGTCAGTGCCACATCTACTGTCAGTGCCACATCTACTGTCAGTGCCACATCTACTGTCCGTTCCACATCTACTGTCAGTGCTACATCTACTGTCAGTTCAACATCTACTGTCAGTGCCACATCTACTGTCCGTTCCACATCTACTGTCAGTGCTACATCTACTGTCCGTTCCACATCTACTGTCAGTGCCACATCTACTGTCAGTGCCACATCTACTGTCAGTTCAACATCTACTGTCAGTGCCACATCTACTGTCAGTGCTACATCTACTGTCAGTGCTACATCTACTGTCAGTTCAACATCTACTGTCAGTGCCACATCTACTGTCAGTGCTACATCTACTGATAGTGCTACATCTACTGTCAGTGCTACATCTACTGTCAGTGCCACATCTACTGTCAGTGCCACATCTACTGTCAGTGCTACATCTACTGATAGCGCTACATCTACTGTCCGAGCTACATCTACTGTCAGTGCTACATCTACTGTCAGTTCAACATCTACTGTCAGTGCCACATCTACTGTCAGTGCTACATCTACTGTCAGTTCAACATCTACTGTCAGTGCTACATCTACTGTCCGTTCCACATCTACTGTCAGTGCTACATCTACTGTCAGTTCAACATCTACTGTCAGTGCTACATCTACTGTCAGTGCCACATCTACTGTCCGTTCCACATCTACTGTCAGTGCTACATCTACTGTCAGTGCCACATCTACTGTCAGTGCCACATCTACTGTCAGTGCTACATCTACTGTCAGTGCCACATCTACTGTCAGTGCCACATCTACTGTCAGTGCCACATCTACTGTCCGTTCCACATCTACTGTCAGTGCTACATCTACTGTCAGTTCAACATCTACTGTCAGTGCCACATCTACTGTCCGTTCCACATCTACTGTCAGTGCTACATCTACTATCCGTTCCACATCTACTGTCAGTGCCACATCTACTGTCAGTGCCACATCTACTGTCAGTTCAACATCTACTGTCAGTGCCACATCTACTGTCAGTGCTACATCTACTGTCAGTGCTACATCTACTGTCAGTTCAACATCTACTGTCAGTGCCACATCTACTGTCAGTGCTACATCTACTGATAGTGCTACATCTACTGTCAGTGCCACATCTACTGTCAGTGCCACATCTACTGTCAGTGCTACATCTACTGATAGCGCTACATCTACTGTCCGAGCTACATCTACTGTCAGTGCTACATCTACTGTCCGTTCCACATCTACTGTCAGTGCAACATCTACTGTCAGTGCTACATCTACTGTCCGTTCCACATCTACTGTCAGTGCCACATCTACTGTCAGTGCTACATCTACTGTCCGTTCCACATCTACTGTCAGTGCTACATCTACTGTCAGTGCCACATCTACTGTCCGAGCTACATCTACTGTCAGTGCCACATCTACTGTCCGAGCTACATCTACTGTCAGTGCTACATCTACTATCCGTTCCACATCTACTGTCAGTGCTACATCTACTGTCAGTGCCACATCTACTGTCCGAGCTACATCTACTGTCAGTGCTACATCTACTATCCGTTCCACATCTACTGTCAGTGCTACATCTACTGTCAGTTCAACATCTACTGTCAGTGCTACATCTACTGTCAGTGCCACATCTACTGTCCGTTCCACATCTACTGTCAGTGCTACATCTACTGTCAGTGCCACATCTACTGTCCGAGCTACATCTACTGTCAGTGCCACATCTACTGTCCGAGCTACATCTACTGTCAGTGCTACATCTACTATCCGTTCCACATCTACTGTCAGTTCAACATCTACTGTCAGTGCTACATCTACTGTCAGTGCTACATCTACTGTCAGTTCAACATCTACTGTCAGTGCCACATCTACTGTCAGTTCAACATCTACTGTCAGTGCCACATCTACTGTCAGTGCCACATCTACTGTCAGTGCTACATCTACTGTCAGTTCAACATCTACTGTCAGTGCCACATCTACTGTCAGTGCCACATCTACTGTCCGTTCCACATCTACTGTCAGTGCTACATCTACTGTCAGTTCAACATCTACTGTCAGTGCCACATCTACTGTCCGTTCCACATCTACTGTCAGTGCTACATCTACTGTCCGTTCCACATCTACTGTCAGTGCTACATCTACTGTCAGTGCCACATCTACTGTCAGTTCAACATCTACTGTCAGTGCCACATCTACTGTCAGTGCTACATCTACTGATAGTGCTACATCTACTGTAAGTGCTACATCTACTGTCAGTGCCACATCTACTGTCAGTGCCACATCTACTGTCAGTGCCACATCTACTGTCAGTGCTACATCTACTGTCCGTTCCACATCTACTGTCCGTTCCACATCTACTGTCAGTGCTACATCTACTGTCAGTGCCACATCTACTGTCCGAGCTACATCTACTGTCAGTGCCACATCTACTGTCCGAGCTACATCTACTGTCAGTGCTACATCTACTGTCCGTTCCACATCTACTGTCAGTGCCACATCTACTGTCAGTGCTACATCTACTGTCCGAGCTACATCTACTGTCAGTGCTACATCTACTGTCAGTGCTACATCTACTGTCAGTGCTACATCTACTGTCAGTGCTACATCTACTGTCAGTGCCACATCTACTGATAGTGCTACATCTACTGTAAGTGCTACATCTACTGTCAGTGCCACATCTACTGTCAGTGCTACATCTACTGATAGCGCTACATCTACTGTCCGAGCTACATCTACTGTCCGTTCCACATCTACTGTCAGTGCCACATCTACTGTCAGTGCTACATCTACTGTCCGT
Organism: Cromileptes altivelis; assembly: GCA_013133815.1. Lineage (NCBI taxonomy): Eukaryota > Metazoa > Chordata > Actinopteri > Perciformes > Serranidae > Cromileptes > Cromileptes altivelis. Next base: position 42,780,070 of record CM023143.1, on the reverse strand, counting down.
TCCACATCTACTGTCAGTGCTACATCTACTGTCAGTGCCACATCTACTGTCCGAGCTACATCTACTGTCCGTTCCACATCTACTGTCAGTGCCACATCTACTGTCCGTTCCACATCTACTGTCAGTGCCACATCTACTGTCCGTTCCACATCTTCTGTCAGTGCTACATCTACTGTCCGTTCCACATCTTCTGTCAGTGCTACATCTACTGTCCGTTCCACATCTACTGTCAGTGCCACATCTACTGTCCGTTCCACATCTTCTGTCAGTGCTACATCTACTGTCCGTTCCACATCTACTGTCAGTGCTACATCTACTGTCCGTTCCACATCTACTGTCAGTGCCACATCTACTGTCAGTGCCACATCTACTGTCCGAGCTACATCTACTGTCCGTTCCACATCTACTGTCAGTGCTACATCTACTGTCAGTGCCACATCTACTGTCAGTGCTACATCTACTGTCCGTTCCACATCTACTGTCAGTGCCACATCTACTGTCCGTTCCACATCTACTGTCAGTGCCACATCTACTGTCAGTGCCACATCTACTGTCAGTGCTACATCTACTGTCCGTTCCACATCTACTGTCAGTGCCACATCTACTGTCAGTGCTACATCTACTGTCAGTGCTACATCTACTGTCAGTGCTACATCTACTGTCCGTTCCACATCTACTGTCAGTGCCACATCTACTGTCAGTGCCACATCTACTGTCAGTGCTACATCTACTGTCAGTGCTACATCTACTGTCCGTTCCACATCTAGTGTCAGTGCCACATCTACTGTCAGTGCAACATCTACTGTCAGTGCGACATCTACTGTCAGTGCTACATCTACTGTCAGTGCCACATCTACTGTCAGTGCCACATCTACTGTCAGTGCTACATCTACTGTCAGTACATCTACTGTCCGTTCCACATCTACTGTCAGTGCTACATCTACTGTCAGTGCCACATCTACTTTCCGTTCCACATCTACTGTCAGTGCTACATCTACTGTCAGTGCCACATCTACTGTCAGTGCTACATCTACTGTCCGTTCCACATCTACTGTCAGTGCCACATCTACTGTCCGTTCCACATCTACTGTCAGTGCCACATCTACTGTCCGTTCCACATCTACTGTCAGTGCCACATCTACTGTCAGTGCCACATCTACTGTCAGTGCTACATCTACTGTCCGTTCCACATCTACTGTCAGTGCCACATCTACTGTCAGTGCTACATCTACTGTCAGTGCCACATCTACTGTCAGTGCCACATCTACTGTCCGTTCCACATCTACTGTCAGTGCTACATCTACTGTCCGTTCCACATCTACTGTCAGTGCCACATCTACTGTCAGTGCCACATCTACTGTCCGTTCCACATCTACTGTCAGTGCTACATCTACTGTCCGTTCCACATCTACTGTCAGTGCTACATCTACTGTCCGTTCCACATCTACTGTCAGTGCTACATCTACTGTCCGTTCCACATCTACTGTCAGTGCTACATCTACTGTCAGTGCCACATCTACTGTCAGTGCTACATCTACTGTCCGTTCCACATCTACTGTCCGTTCCACATCTACTGTCAGTGCTACATCTACTGTCCGTTCCACATCTACTGTCAGTGCTACATCTACTGTCAGTGCCACATCTACTGTCAGTGCTACATCTACTGTCCGTTCCACATCTACAGTCCGTTCCACATCTACTGTCAGTGCTACATCTACTGTCCGTTCCACATCTACTGTCCGTGCTACATCTACTGTCAGTGCCACATCTACTGTCAGTGCTACATCTACTGTCCGTTCCACATCTACTGTCAGTGCTACATCTACTGTCAGTGCCACATCTACTGTCAGTGCTACATCTACTGTCCGTTCCACATCTACTGTCCGTTCCACATCTACTGTCAGTGCCACATCTACTGTCAGTGCTACATCTACTGTCCGTTCCACATCTACTGTCAGTGCTACATCTACTGTCAGTGCCACATCTACTGTCCGTTCCACATCTACTGTCAGTGCCACATCTACTGTCCGTTCCACATCTACTGTCAGTGCTACATCTACTGTCAGTGCCACATCTACTGTCAGTGCCACATCTACTGTCAGTGCCACATCTACTGTCAGTGCCACATCTACTGTCAGTGCCACATCTACTGTCCGTTCCACATCTACTGTCAGTGCCACATCTACTGTCAGTGCCACATCTACTGTCCGTTCCACATCTACTGTCAGTGCCACATCTACTGTCAGTGCCACATCTACTGTCCGTTCCACATCTACTGTCAGTGCCACATCTACTGTCAGTGCTACATCTACTGTCAGTGCTACATCAACTGTCCGTTCCACATCTACTGTCCGTTCCACATCTACTATCAGTGCTACATCTACTGTCCGTTCCACATCTACTGTCAGTGCCACATCTACTGTCAGTGCTACATCTACTGTCCGTTGCACATCTACTATCAGTGCTACATCTACTGTCCGTTCCACATCTACTGTCAGTGCTACATCAACTGTCCGTTCCACATCTACTGTCCGTTCCACATCTACTGTCAGTGCTACATCTACTGTCCGTTCCACATCTACTGTCAGTGCCACATCTACTGTCCGTTCCACATCTACTGTCAGTGCCACATCTACTGTCAGTGCCACATCTACTGTCCGTTCCACATCTACTGTCAGTGCTACATCTACTGTCCGTTCCACATCTACTGTCAGTGCCACATCTACTGTCCGTTCCACATCTACTGTCAGTGCCACATCTACTGTCAGTGCCACATCTACTGTCCGTTCCACATCTACTATCAGTGCTACATCTACTGTCCGTTCCACATCTACTGTCAGTGCCACATCTACTGTCCGTTGCACATCTACTATCAGTGCTACATCTACTGTCCGTTCCACATCTACTGTCCGTTCCACATCTACTATCAGTGCTACATCTACTGTCCGTTCCACATCTACTGTCAGTGCCACATCTACTGTCCGTTCCACATCTACTGTCCGTTCCACATCTACTATCAGTGCTACATCTACTGTCCGTTCCACATCTACTGTCAGTGCCACATCTACTGTCCGTTGCACATCTACTGTCAGTGCTACATCTACTGATAGTGCTACATCTACTGTAAGTGCTACATCTACTGTCAGTGCCACATCTACTGTCAGTGCCACATCTACTGTCCGAGCTACATCTACTGTCAGTGCTACATCTACTGTCAGTGCTACATCTACTGTCAGTGCTACATCTACTTTCAGTGCTACATCTACTGTCAGTGCCACATCTACTGATAGTGCTACATCTACTGTAAGTGCTACATCTACTGTCAGTGCCACATCTACTGTCAGTGCTACATCTACTGATAGCGCTACATCTACTGTCCGAGCTACATCTACTGTCCGTTCCACATCTACTGTCAGTGCCACATCTACTGTCAGTGCTACATCTACTGTCCGTTCCACATCTACTGTCAGTGCCACATCTACTGTCAGTGCCACATCTACTGTCCGAGCTACATCTACTGTCCGTTTCACATCTACTGTCAGTGCCACATCTACTGTCCGTTCCACATCTACTGTCAGTGCCACATCTACTGTCCGTTCCACATCTTCTGTCAGTGCTACATCTACTGTCCGTTCCACATCTTCTGTCAGTGCTACATCTACTGTCCGTTCCACATCTACTGTCAGTGCTACATCTACTGTCCGTTCCACATCTACTGTCAGTGCCACATCTACTGTCAGTGCCACATCTACTGTCCGAGCTACATCTACTGTCCGTTCCACATCTACTGTCAGTGCTACATCTACTGTCAGTGCCACATCTACTGTCAGTGCTACATCTACTGTCCGTTCCACATCTACTGTCAGTGCCACATCTACTGTCCGTTCCACATCTACTGTCAGTGCCACATCTACTGTCCGTTCCACATCTACTGTCAGTGCCACATCTACTGTCAGTGCCACATCTACTGTCAGTGCTACATCTACTGTCCGTTCCACATCTACTGTCAGTGCCACATCTACTGTCAGTGCTACATCTACTGTCAGTGCTACATCTACTGTCAGTGCTACATCTACTGTCCGTTCCACATCTACTGTCAGTGCCACATCTACTGTCAGTGCTACATCTACTGTCAGTGCTACATCTACTGTCCGTTCCACATCTACTGTCAGTGCCACATCTACTGTCAGTGCAACATCTACTGTCAGTGCGACATCTACTGTCAGTGCTACATCTACTGTCAGTGCCACATCTACTGTCAGTGCCACATCTACTGTCAGTGCTACATCTACTGTCAGTACTACATCTACTGTCCGTTCCACATCTACTGTCAGTGCTACATCTACTGTCAGTGCCACATCTACTGTCAGTGCTACATCTACTGTCCGTTCCACATCTACTGTCAGTGCTACATCTACTGTCCGTTCCACATCTACTGTCCGTTCCACATCTACTGTCAGTGCCACATCTACTGTCCGTTCCACATCTACTGTCAGTGCCACATCTACTGTCAGTGCCACATCTACTGTCAGTGCTACATCTACTGTCAGTGCCACATCTACTGTCCGTTCCACATCTACTGTCAGTGCCACATCTACTGTCCGTTCCACATCTACTGTCAGTGCCACATCTACTGTCAGTGCCACATCTACTGTCAGTGCTACATCTACTGTCCGTTCCACATCTACTGTCAGTGCCACATCTACTGTCAGTGCTACATCTACTGTCAGTGCTACATCTACTGTCAGTGCCACATCTACTGTCCGTTCCACATCGACTATCAGTGCTACATCTACTGTCCGTTCCACATCTACTGTCAGTGCCACATCTACTGTCAGTGCCACATCTACTGTCCGTTCCACATCTACTATCAGTGCTACATCTACTGTCCGTTCCACATCTTCTGTCAGTGCTACATCTACTGTCCGTTCCATATCTACTGTCAGTGCTACATCTACTGTCCGTTCCATATCTACTGTCAGTGCAACATCTACTGTCAGTGCGACATCTACTGTCAGTGCTACATCTACTGTCAGTGCCACATCTACTGTCAGTGCCACATCTACTGTCAGTGCTACATCTACTGTCAGTACTACATCTACTGTCCGTTCCACATCTACTGTCAGTGTTACATCTACTGTCAGTGCCACATCTACTGTCCGTTCCACATCTACTGTCAGTGCTACATCTACTGTCAGTGCCACATCTACTGTCAGTGCTACATCTACTGTCCGTTCCACATCTACTGTCAGTGCTACATCTACTGTCCGTTCCACATCTACTGTCCGTTCCACATCTACTGTCAGTGCCACATCTACTGTCAGTGCTACATCTACTGTCCGTTCCACATCTACTGTCAGTGCTACATCTACTGTCAGTGCCACATCTACTGTCCGTTCCACATCTACTGTCAGTGCCACATCTACTGTCCGTTCCACATCTACTGTCAGTGCTACATCTACTGTCAGTGCCACATCTACTGTCAGTGCCACATCTACTGTCAGTGCCACATCTACTGTCAGTGCCACATCTACTGTCAGTGCCACATCTACTGTCAGTGCCACATCTACTGTCAGTGCCACATCTACTGTCAGTGCCACATCTACTGTCTACTGTGCCACATCTACTGTCAGTGCCACATCTACTGTCAGTGCCACATCTACTGTCAGTGCCACATCTACTGTCAGTGCCACATCTACTGTCAGTGCTACATCTACTGTCAGTGCCACATCTACTGTCAGTTCCACATCTACTGTCAGTGCTACATCTACTGTCAGTGCCACATCTACTGTCAGTGCCACATCTACTGTCAGTGCTACATCTACTGTCCGTTGCACATCTACTGTCAGTGCCACATCTACTGTCAGTTCCACATCTACTGTCAGTGCTACATCTACTGTCCGTTCCACATCTACTGTCCGTTCCACATCTACTGTCAGTGCTACATCTACTGTCCGTTCCACATCTACTGTCAGTGCCACATCTACTGTCCGTTCCACATCTACTGTCAGTGCTACATCTACTGTCCGTTCCACATCTACTGTCAGTGCCACATCTACTGTCCGTTCCACATCTACTATCAGTGCTACATCTACTGTCCGTTCCACATCTACTGTCAGTGCCACATCTACTGTCCGTTCCACATCTACTGTCAGTTGCACATCTACTGTCAGTGCTACATCTACTGTCCGTTCCACATCTACTGTCAGTGCTACATCTACTGTCCGTTCCACATCTACTGTCAGTGCCACATCTACTGTCAGTGCTACATCTACTGTCCGTTCCACATCTACTGTCAGTGCCACATCTACTGTCCGTTCCACATCTACTGTCAGTGCTACATCTACTGTCCGTTCCACATCTACTGTCAGTGCCACATCTACTGTCAGTGCCACATCTACTGTCCGTGCCACATCTACTGTCAGTGCTACATCTACTGTCCGTGCCACATCTACTGTCAGTGCTACATCTACTGTCCGTTCCACATCTACTGTCAGTGCTACATCTACTGTCCGTTCCACATCTACTGTCAGTGCCACATCTACTGTCCGTTCCACATCTACTGTCCGTTCCACATCTACTGTCAGTGCTACATCTACTGTCCGTTCCACATCTACTGTCAGTGCCACATCTACTGTCCGTTCCACATCTACTGTCAGTGCCACATCTACTGTCAGTTCCACATCTACTGTCAGTGCCACATCTACTGTCAGTGCCACATCTACTGTCCGTTCCACATCTACTGTCAGTGCCACATCTACTGTCCGTTCCACATCTACTGTCAGTGCCACATCTACTGTCCGTTCCACATCTACTGTCAGTGCCACATCTACTGTCCGTTCCACATCTACTGTCAGTGCCACATCTACTGTCAGTGCCACATCTACTGTCAGTGCCACATCTACTGTCAGTGCCACATCTACTGTCCGTTCCACATCTACTGTCAGTGCTACATCTACTGTCAGTGCCACATCTACTGTCAGTGCCACATCTACTGTCAGTGCTACATCTACTGTCCGTTCCACATCTACTGTCAGTGCTACATCTACTGTCCGTTACCACATCTACTGTCAGTGCTACATCTACTGTCCGTTCCATATCTACTGTCAGTGCTGCATCTACTGTCAGTGCCACATCTACTGTCAGTGCTACATCTACTGTCCGTTCCACATCTACAGTCCGTTCCACATCTACTGTCAGTGCTACATCTACTGTCCGTTCCATATCTACTGTCCGAGCTACATCTACTGTCAGTGCCACATCTACTGTCAGTGCTACATCTACTGTCCGTTCCACATCTACTGTCCGTTCCACATCTACTGTCAGTGCTACATCTACTGTCCGTTCCACATCTACTGTCCGTTCCACATCTACTGTCAGTGCCACATCTACTGTCAGTGCTACATCTACTGTCCGTTCCACATCTACTGTCAGTGCTACATCTACTGTCCGTTCCACATCTACTGTCCGTTCCACATCTACTGTCCGTTCCACATCTACTGTCAGTGCTACATCTACTGTCCGTTCCACATCTACTGTCCGTTCCACATCTACTGTCAGTGCCACATCTACTGTCAGTGCTACATCTACTGTCCGTTCCACATCTACTGTCCGTTCCACATCTACTGTCAGTGCTACATCTACTGTCAGTGCCACATCTACTGTCAGTGCCACATCTACTGTCAGTGCCACATCTACTGTCCGTTCCACATCTACTGTCAGTGCCACATCTACTGTCAGTGCCACATCTACTGTCAGTGCTACATCTACTGTCCGTTCCACATCTACTGTCAGTGCCACATCTACTGTCAGTGCCACATCTACTGTCAGTGCCACATCTACTGTCAGTGCTACATCTACTGTCCGTTCCACATCTACTGTCAGTGCCACATCTACTGTCAGTGCCACATCTACTGTCAGTGCTACATCTACTGTCAGTTCCACATCTACTGTCAGTGCCACATCTACTGTCAGTGCAACATCTACTGTCAGTGCTACATCTACTGTCAGTGCCACATCTACTGTCAGTGCCACATCTACTGTCAGTGCTACATCTACTGTCAGTGCTACATCTACTGTCCGTTCCACATCTACTGTCAGTGCAACATCTACTGTCAGTGCAACATCTACTGTCCGTTCCACATCTACTGTCAGTGCAACATCTACTGTCAGTGCTACATCTACTGTCCGTTCCACATCTACTGTCAGTGCAACATCTACTGTCAGTGCAACATCTACTGTCAGTGCCACATCTACTGTCAGTGCTACATCTACTGTCAGTGCCACATCTACTGTCAGTGCCACATCTACTGTCAGTGCTACATCTACTGTCAGTGCTACATCTACTGTCCGTTCCACATCTACTGTCAGTGCTACATCTACTGTCAGTGCTACATCTACTGTCCGTTCCACATCTACTGTCAGTGCTACATCTACTGTCAGTGCTACATCTACTGTCCGTTCCACATCTACTGTCAGTGCAACATCTACTGTCAGTGCCACATCTACTGTCAGTGCCACATCTACTGTCAGTGCCACATCTACTGTCAGTGCTACATCTACTGTCAGTGCTACATCTACTGTCAGTGCCACATCTACTGTCAGTGCTACATCTACTGTCAGTGCCACATGTACTGTCAGTGCCACATCTACTGTCAGTGCTACATCTACTGTCAGTGCAACATCTACTGTCAGTGCAACATCTACTGTCAGTGCCACATCTACTGTCAGTGCCACATCTACTGTCAGTGCTACATCTACTGTCAGTGCCACATGTACTGTCAGTGCCACATCTACTGTCAGTGCTACATCTACTGTCAGTGCCACATCTACTGTCAGTGCCACATCTACTGTCAGTGCTACATCTACTGTCCGTTCCACATCTACTGTCAGTGCCACATCTACTGTCAGTGGTACATCTACTGTCCGTTCCACATCTACTGTCAGTGCCACATCTACTGTCAGTGCCACATCTACTGTCAGTGCTACATCTACTGTCAGTGCTACATCTACTGTCAGTGCCACATCTACTGTCAGTGCTACATCTACTGTCCGTTCCACATCTACTGTCCGTTCCACATCTACTGTCAGTTCAACATCTACTGTCAGTGCTACATCTACTGTCCGTTCCACATCTACTGTCAGTGCTACATCTACTGTCAGTTCAACATCTACTGTCAGTGCTACATCTACTGTCCGTTCCACATCTACTGTCAGTGCCACATCTACTGTCAGTTCAACATCTACTGTCAGTGCTACATCTACTGTCAGTGCTACATCTACTGTCAGTTCAACATCTACTGTCAGTTCAACATCTACTGTCAGTGCTACATCTACTGTCAGTTCAACATCTACTGTCCGTTCCACATCTACTGTCAGTGCTACATCTACTGTCAGTTCAACATCTACTGTCAGTGCCACATCTACTGTCAGTGCTACATCTACTGTCAGTTCAACATCTACTGTCAGTGCTACATCTACTGTCCGTTCCACATCTACTGTCAGTGCTACATCTACTGTCAGTGCTACATCTACTGTCAGTGCAACATCTACTGTCAGTGCCACATCTACTGTCAGTGCCACATCTACTGTCAGTGCTACATCTACTGTCAGTGCCACATGTACTGTCAGTGCCACATCTACTGTCAGTGCTACATCTACTGTCAGTGCCACATCTACTGTCAGTGCCACATCTACTGTCAGTGCTACATCTACTGTCCGTTCCACATCTACTGTCAGTGCCACATCTACTGTCAGTGGTACATCTACTGTCCGTTCCACATCTACTGTCAGTGCCACATCTACTGTCAGTGCCACATCTACTGTCAGTGCTACATCTACTGTCAGTGCTACATCTACTGCCAGTGCCACATCTACTGTCAGTGCTACATCTACTGTCCGTTCCACATCTACTGTCAGTGCCACATCTACTGTCAGTGCTACATCTACTGTCCGTTCCACATCTACTGTCAGTGCCACATCTACTGTCAGTGCTACATCTACTGTCCGTTCCACATCTACTGTCCGTTCCACATCTACTGTCAGTTCAACATCTACTGTCAGTGCTACATCTACTGTCCGTTCCACATCTACTGTCAGTGCTACATCTACTGTCAGTTCAACATCTACTGTCAGTGCTACATCTACTGTCCGTTCCACATCTACTGTCAGTGCCACATCTACTGTCAGTTCAACATCTACTGTCAGTGCTACATCTACTGTCAGTGCTACATCTACTGTCAGTTCAACATCTACTGTCAGTTCAACATCTACTGTCAGTGCTACATCTACTGTCAGTTCAACATCTACTGTCCGTTCCACATCTACTGTCAGTGCTACATCTACTGTCAGTTCAACATCTACTGTCAGTGCCACATCTACTGTCAGTGCTACATCTACTGTCAGTTCAACATCTACTGTCAGTGCCACATCTACTGTCCGTTCCACATCTACTGTCAGTGCTACATCTACTGTCAGTTCAACATCTACTGTCAGTGCTACATCTACTGTCAGTGCCACATCTACTGTCCGTTCCACATCTACTGTCAGTGCTACATCTACTGTCAGTTCAACATCTACTGTCAGTGCCACATCTACTGTCAGTTCAACATCTACTGTCAGTGCTACATCTACTGTCAGTGCCACATCTACTGTCCGTTCCACATCTACTGTCAGTGCTACATCTACTGTCAGTGCCACATCTACTGTCAGTGCCACATCTACTGTCCGTTCCACATCTACTGTCAGTGCTACATCTACTGTCAGTTCAACATCTACTGTCAGTGCCACATCTACTGTCCGTTCCACATCTACTGTCAGTGCTACATCTACTGTCCGTTCCACATCTACTGTCAGTGCCACATCTACTGTCAGTGCCACATCTACTGTCAGTGCTACATCTACTGTCAGTGCTACATCTACTGTCAGTGCCACATCTACTGTCAGTGCTACATCTACTGTCCGTTCCACATCTACTGTCAGTGCCACATCTACTGTCCGTTCCACATCTACTGTCCGTTCCACATCTACTGTCAGTTCAACATCTACTGTCAGTGCTACATCTACTGTCCGTTCCACATCTACTGTCAGTGCTACATCTACTGTCAGTTCAACATCTACTGTCAGTGCTACATCTACTGTCCGTTCCACATCTACTGTCAGTGCTACATCTACTGTCAGTTCAACATCTACTGTCAGTGCTACATCTACTGTCAGTGCTACATCTACTGTCAGTTCAACATCTACTGTCAGTTCAACATCTACTGTCAGTGCTACATCTACTGTCAGTTCAACATCTACTGTCCGTTCCACATCTACTGTCAGTGCTACATCTACTGTCAGTTCAACATCTACTGTCAGTGCCACATCTACTGTCAGTGCTACATCTACTGTCAGTTCAACATCTACTGTCAGTGCTACATCTACTGTCCGTTCCACATCTACTGTCAGTGCTACATCTACTGTCAGTTCAACATCTACTGTCAGTGCTACATCTACTGTCAGTTCAACATCTACTGTCAGTGCCACATCTACTGTCAGTTCAACATCTACTGTCAGTGCTACATCTACTGTCAGTGCCACATCTACTGTCCGTTCCACATCTACTGTCATTGCTACATCTACTGTCAGTGCCACATCTACTGTCAGTGCCACATCTACTGTCAGTGCTACATATACTGTTAGTGCCACATCTACTGTCAGTGCCACATCTACTGTCAGTGCCACATCTACTGTCCGTTCCACATCTACTGTCAGTGCTACATCTACTGTCAGTTCAACATCTACTGTCAGTGCCACATCTACTGTCCGTTCCACATCTACTGTCAGTGCTACATCTACTGTCCGTTCCACATCTACTGTCAGTGCCACATCTACTGTCAGTGCCACATCTACTGTCAGTTCAACATCTACTGTCAGTGCCACATCTACTGTCAGTGCTACATCTACTGTCAGTGCCACATCTACTGTCAGTTCAACATCTACTGTCAGTGCCACATCTACTGTCAGTGCTACATCTACTGATAGTGCTACATCTACTGTAAGTGCTACATCTACTGTCAGTGCCACATCTACTGTCAGTGCCACATCTACTGTCAGTGCTACATCTACTGATAGCGCTACATCTACTGTCCGAGCTACATCTACTGTCAGTGCTACATCTACTGTCCGTTCCACATCTACTGTCAGTGCCACATCTACTGTCAGTGCTACATCTACTGTCCGTTCCACATCTACTGTCAGTGCCACATCTACTGTCAGTGCTACATCTACTGTCCGTTCCACATCTACTGTCAGTGCTACATCTACTGTCAGTGCCACATCTACTGTCCGAGCTACATCTACTGTCAGTGCCACATCTACTGTCCGAGCTACATCTACTGTCAGTGCTACATCTACTATCCGTTCCACATCTACTGTCAGTGCTACATCTACTGTCAGTGCCACATCTACTGTCCGAGCTACATCTACTGTCAGTGCTACATCTACTATCCGTTCCACATCTACTGTCAGTGCTACATCTACTGTCAGTTCAACATCTACTGTCAGTGCTACATCTACTGTCAGTGCCACATCTACTGTCCGTTCCACATCTACTGTCAGTGCTACATCTACTGTCAGTGCCACATCTACTGTCCGAGCTACATCTACTGTCAGTGCTACATCTACTATCCGTTCCACATCTACTGTCAGTGCTACATCTACTGTCAGTGCCACATCTACTGTCCGAGCTACATCTACTGTCAGTGCTACATCTACTGTCAGTGCCACATCTACTGTCAGTGCCACATCTACTGTCCGTTCCACATCTACTGTCAGTGCTACATCTACTGTCAGTTCAACATCTACTGTCAGTGCCACATCTACTGTCCGTTCCACATCTACTGTCAGTGCTACATCTACTATCCGTTCCACATCTACTGTCAGTGCCACATCTACTGTCAGTGCCACATCTACTGTCAGTGCTACATCTACTGTCAGTGCTACATCTACTGCCAGTGCCACATCTACTGTCAGTGCTACATCTACTGTCCGTTCCACATCTACTGTCAGTGCCACATCTACTGTCCGTTCCACATCTACTGTCAGTGCCACATCTACTGTCCGTTCCACATCTACTGTCAGTTCAACATCTACTGTCAGTGCTACATCTACTGTCCGTTCCACATCTACTGTCAGTGCTACATCTACTGTCAGTTCAACATCTACTGTCAGTGCTACATCTACTGTCCGTTCCACATCTACTGTCAGTGCTACATCTACTGTCAGTTCAACATCTACTGTCAGTGCTACATCTACTGTCAGTGCTACATCTACTGTCAGTTCAACATCTACTGTCAGTTCAACATCTACTGTCAGTGCTACATCTACTGTCAGTTCAACATCTACTGTCCGTTCCACATCTACTGTCAGTGCTACATCTACTGTCAGTTCAACATCTACTGTCAGTGCCACATCTACTGTCAGTGCTACATCTACTGTCAGTTCAACATCTACTGTCAGTGCTACATCTACTGTCCGTTCCACATCTACTGTCAGTGCTACATCTACTGTCAGTTCAACATCTACTGTCAGTGCTACATCTACTGTCAGTGCCACATCTACTGTCCGTTCCACATCTACTGTCAGTGCTACATCTACTGTCAGTTCAACATCTACTGTCAGTGCCACATCTACTGTCAGTTCAACATCTACTGTCAGTGCTACATCTACTGTCAGTGCCACATCTACTGTCCGTTCCACATCTACTGTCAGTGCTACATCTACTGTCAGTGCCACATCTACTGTCAGTGCCACATCTACTGTCAGTGCTACATATACTGTCAGTGCCACATCTACTGTCAGTGCCACATCTACTGTCAGTGCCACATCTACTGTCCGTTCCACATCTACTGTCAGTGCTACATCTACTGTCAGTTCAACATCTACTGTCAGTGCCACATCTACTGTCCGTTCCACATCTACTGTCAGTGCTACATCTACTATCCGTTCCACATCTACTGTCAGTGCCACATCTACTGTCAGTGCCACATCTACTGTCAGTTCAACATCTACTGTCAGTGCCACATCTACTGTCAGTGCTACATCTACTGTCAGTGCCACATCTACTGTCAGTTCAACATCTACTGTCAGTGCCACATCTACTGTCAGTGCTACATCTACTGATAGTGCTACATCTACTGTCAGTGCTACATCTACTGTCAGTGCCACATCTACTGTCAGTGCCACATCTACTGTCAGTGCTACATCTACTGATAGCGCTACATCTACTGTCCGAGCTACATCTACTGTCAGTGCTACATCTACTGTCCGTTCCACATCTACTGTCAGTGCCACATCTACTGTCAGTGCTACATCTACTGTCCGTTCCACATCTACTGTCAGTGCCACATCTACTGTCAGTGCTACATCTACTGTCCGTTCCACATCTACTGTCAGTGCTACATCTACTGTCAGTGCCACATCTACTGTCCGAGCTACATCTACTGTCAGTGCCACATCTACTGTCCGAGCTACATCTACTGTCAGTTCAACATCTACTATCCGTTCCACATCTACTGTCAGTGCTACATCTACTGTCAGTGCCACATCTACTGTCCGAGCTACATCTACTGTCAGTGCTACATCTACTATCCGTTCCACATCTACTGTCAGTGCTACATCTACTGTCAGTTCAACATCTACTGTCAGTGCTACATCTACTGTCAGTGCCACATCTACTGTCCGTTCCACATCTACTGTCAGTGCTACATCTACTGTCAGTGCCACATCTACTGTCCGAGCTACATCTACTGTCAGTGCCACATCTACTGTCCGAGCTACATCTACTGTCAGTGCTACATCTACTGTCCGTTCCACATCTACTGTCAGTGCTACATCTACTGTCAGTGCCACATCTACTGTCCGAGCTACATCTACTGTCAGTGCTACATCTACTATCCGTTCCACATCTACTGTCAGTGCTACATCTACTGTCAGTGCCACATCTACTGTCCGAGCTACATCTACTGTCAGTGCTACATCTACTATCCGTTCCACATCTACTGTCAGTGCTACATCTACTGTCAGTTCAACATCTACTGTCAGTGCTACATCTACTGTCAGTGCCACATCTACTGTCCGTTCCACATCTACTGTCAGTGCTACATCTACTGTCAGTGCCACATCTACTGTCCGAGCTACATCTACTGTCAGTGCCACATCTACTGTCCGAGCTACATCTACTGTCAGTGCTACATCTACTATCCGTTCCACATCTACTGTCAGTGCTACATCTACTGTCAGTGCCACATCTACTGTCCGAGCTACATCTACTGTCAGTGCCACATCTACTGTCCGAGCTACATCTACTGTCAGTGCTACATCTACTATCCGTTCCACATCTACTGTCAGTTCAACATCTACTGTCAGTGCTACATCTACTGTCAGTGCTACATCTACTGTCAGTTCAACATCTACTGTCAGTGCCACATCTACTGTCAGTTCAACATCTACTGTCAGTGCCACATCTACTGTCAGTGCCACATCTACTGTCAGTGCTACATCTACTGTCAGTTCAACATCTACTGTCAGTGCCACATCTACTGTCAGTGCCACATCTACTGTCCGTTCCACATCTACTGTCAGTGCCACATCTACTGTCAGTTCAACATCTACTGTCAGTGCCACATCTACTGTCAGTGCTACATCTACTGATAGTGCTACATCTACTGTAAGTGCTACATCTACTGTCAGTGCCACATCTACTGTCAGTGCCACATCTACTGTCAGTGCTACATCTACTGATAGCGCTACATCTACTGTCCGAGCTACATCTACTGTCAGTGCTACATCTACTGTCAGTGCTACATCTACTGTCAGTGCTACATCTACTGTCAGTGCCACATCTACTGATAGTGCTACATCTACTGTAAGTGCTACATCTACTGTCAGTGCCACATCTACTGTCAGTGCTACATCTACTGATAGCGCTACATCTACTGTCCGAGCTACATCTACTGTCCGTTCCACATCTACTGTCAGTGCCACATCTACTGTCAGTGCTACATCTACTGTCCGTTCCACATCTACTGTCAGTGCTACATCTACTGTCAGTGCCACATCTACTGTCCGAGCTACATCTACTGTCCGTTCCACATCTACTGTCAGTGCCACATCTACTGTCCGTTCCACATCTACTGTCAGTGCCACATCTACTGTCCGTTCCACATCTACTGTCAGTGCTACATCTACTGTCCGTTCCACATCTTCTGTCAGTGCTACATCTACTGTCCGTTCCACATCTACTGTCAGTGCTACATCTACTGTCCGTTCCACATCTACTGTCAGTGCCACATCTACTGTCAGTGCCACATCTACTGTCCGAGCTACATCTACTGTCCGTTCCACATCTACTGTCAGTGCTACATCTACTGTCAGTGCCACATCTACTGTCAGTGCTACATCTACTGTCCGTTCCACATCTACTGTCAGTGCCACATCTACTGTCCGTTCCACATCTACTGTCAGTGCCACATCTACTGTCCGTTCCACATCTACTGTCAGTGCCACATCTACTGTCAGTGCCACATCTACTGTCAGTGCTACATCTACTGTCCGTTCCACATCTACTGTCAGTGCCACATCTACTGTCAGTGCTACATCTACTGTCAGTGCTACATCTACTGTCAGTGCTACATCTACTGTCCGTTCCACATCTACTGTCAGTGCCACATCTACTGTCAGTGCCACATCTACTGTCAGTGCTACATCTACTGTCAGTGCTACATCTACTGTCCGTTCCACATCTAGTGTCAGTGCCACATCTACTGTCAGTGCAACATCTACTGTCAGTGCGACATCTACTGTCAGTGCTACATCTACTGTCAGTGCCACATCTACTGTCAGTGCCACATCTACTGTCAGTGCTACATCTACTGTCAGTACTACATCTACTGTCCGTTCCACATCTACTGTCAGTGCTACATCTACTGTCAGTGCCACATCTACTGTCCGTTCCACATCTACTGTCAGTGCTACATCTACTGTCAGTGCCACATCTACTGTCAGTGCTACATCTACTGTCCGTTCCACATCTACTGTCAGTGCCACATCTACTGTCCGTTCCACATCTACTGTCAGTGCCACATCTACTGTCCGTTCCACATCTACTGTCAGTGCCACATCTACTGTCAGTGCCACATCTACTGTCAGTGCTACATCTACTGTCCGTTCCACATCTACTGTCAGTGCCACATCTACTGTCAGTGCTACATCTACTGTCAGTGCTACATCTACTGTCAGTGCTACATCTACTGTCCGTTCCACATCTACTGTCAGTGCCACATCTACTGTCAGTGCCACATCTACTGTCAGTGCTACATCTACTGTCAGTGCTACATCTACTGTCCGTTCCACATCTAGTGTCAGTGCCACATCTACTGTCAGTGCAACATCTACTGTCAGTGCGACATCTACTGTCAGTGCTACATCTACTGTCAGTGCCACATCTACTGTCCTTTCCACATCTACTGTCAGTGCTACATCTACTGTCAGTACTACATCTACTGTCCGTTCCACATCTACTGTCAGTGCGACATCTACTGTCAGTGCTACATCTACTGTCAGTGCCACATCTACTGTCCTTTCCACATCTACTGTCAGTGCTACATCTACTGTCAGTACTACATCTACTGTCCGTTCCACATCTACTGTCAGTGCCACATCTACTGTCAGTGCTACATCTACTGTCCGTTCCACATCTACTGTCAGTGCCACATCTACTGTCCGTTCCACATCTTCTGTCAGTGCTACATCTACTGTCCGTTCCACATCTACTGTCAGTGCTACATCTACTGTCCGTTCCACATCTACTGTCAGTGCCACATCTACTGTCAGTGCCACATCTACTGTCCGAGCTACATCTACTGTCCGTTCCACATCTACTGTCAGTGCTACATCTACTGTCAGTGCCACATCTACTGTCAGTGCTACATCTACTGTCCGTTCCACATCTACTGTCAGTGCCACATCTACTGTCTGTGCCACATCTACTGTCCGTTCCACATCTACTGTCAGTGCCACATCTACTGTCTGTGCCACATCTACTGTCCGTTCCACATCTACTGTCAGTGCCACATCTACTGTCCGTTCCACATCTTCTGTCAGTGCTACATCTACTGTCCGTTCCACATCTACTGTCAGTGCTACATCTACTGTCAGTGCCACATCTACTGTCAGTGCTACATCTACTGTCCGTTCCACATCTACTGTCCGAGCTACATCTACTGTCCGTTCCACATCTACTGTCAGTGCTACATCTACTGTCAGTGCCACATCTACTGTCAGTGCCACATCTACTGTCCGTTCCACATCTTCTGTCAGTGCTACATCTACTGTCAGTGCCACATCTACTGTCAGTGCTACATCTACTGTCCGTTCCACATCTACTGTCAGTGCCACATCTACTGTCCGTTCCACATCTACTGTCCGAGCTACATCTACTGTCCGTTCCACATCTACTGTCAGTGCCACATCTACTGTCCGTGCTACATCTACTGTCCGTTCCACATCTACTGTCAGTGCCACATCTACTGTCCGTTCCACATCTACTGTCAGTGCTACATCTACTGTCAGTGCCACATCTACTGTCAGTGCTACATCTACTGTCCGTTCCACATCTACTGTCAGTGCCACATCTACTGTCCGTTCCACATCTACTGTCCGAGCTACATCTACTGTCCGTTCCACATCTACTGTCAGTGCCACATCTACTGTCCGAGCTACATCTACTGTCCGTTCCACATCTACTGTCAGTGCTACATCTACTGTCCGTTCCACATCTACTGTCAGTGCCACATCTACTGTCCGAGCTACATCTACTGTCCGTTCCACATCTACTGTCCGAGCTACATCTACTGTCCGTTCCACATCTACTGTCAGTGCCACATCTACTGTCCGTTCCACATCTACTGTCAGTGCTACATCTACTGTCAGTGCCACATCTACTGTCAGTGCTACATCTACTGTCCGTTCCACATCTACTGTCAGTGCCACATCTACTGTCCGTTCCACATCTACTGTCCGAGCTACATCTACTGTCCGTTCCACATCTACTGTCAGTGCCACATCTACTGTCCGAGCTACATCTACTGTCCGTTCCACATCTACTGTCAGTGCTACATCTACTGTCAGTGCCACATCTACTGTCAGTGCTACATCTACTGTCCGTTCCACATCTACTGTCAGTGCCACATCTACTGTCTGTGCCACATCTACTGTCCGTTCCACATCTTCTGTCAGTGCCACATCTACTGTCCGTTCCACATGTACTGTCTGTGCCACATCTACTGTCCGTTCCACATCTACTGTCAGTGCCACATCTACTGTCTGTGCTACATCTACTGATAGTGCTACATCTACTGTCAGTGCCACATCTACTGTCAGTGCCACATCTACTGTCAGTGCTACATCTACTGTCAGTGCTACATCTACTGTCCGTTCCACATCTACTGTCCATTCCACATCTACTGTCAGTGCTACATCTACTGATAGTGCTACATCTACTGTCAGTGCTACATCTACTGTCAGTGCTACATCTACTGTCAGTGCCACATCTACTGTCAGTGCTACATCTACTGTCCGTTCCACATCTACTGTCAGTGCTACATCTACTGTCCGTTCCACATCTACTGTCAGTGCCACATCTACTGTCCGTTCCACATCTACTGTCAGTGCTACATCTACTGTCCGTTCCACATCTACTGTCAGTGCTACATCTACTGTCCGTTCCACATCTACTGTCAGTGCCACATCTACTGTCAGTGCCACATCTACTGTCCGAGCTACATCTACTGTCCGTTCCACATCTACTGTCAGTGCTACATCTACTGTCAGTGCCACATCTACTGTCAGTGCTACATCTACTGTCCGTTCCACATCTACTGTCAGTGCCACATCTACTGTCTGTGCCACATCTACTGTCCGTTCCACATCTACTGTCAGTGCCACATCTACTGTCTGTGCCACATCTACTGTCCGTTCCACATCTACTGTCAGTGCCACATCTACTGTCCGTTCCACATCTTCTGTCAGTGCTACATCTACTGTCCGTTCCACATCTACTGTCAGTGCTACATCTACTGTCAGTGCCACATCTACTGTCAGTGCTACATCTACTGTCCGTTCCACATCTACTGTCCGAGCTACATCTACTGTCCGTTCCACATCTACTGTCAGTGCTACATCTACTGTCAGTGCCACATCTACTGTCAGTGCCACATCTACTGTCCGTTCCACATCTACTGTCAGTGCCACATCTACTGTCCGTTCCACATCTACTGTCCGAGCTACATCTACTGTCAGTGCCACATCTACTGTCCGAGCTACATCTACTGTCCGTTCCACATCTACTGTCAGTGCTACATCTACTGTCAGTGCCACATCTACTGTCAGTGCTACATCTACTGTCCGTTCCACATCTACTGTCAGTGCCACATCTACTGTCTGTGCCACATCTACTGTCCGTTCCACATCTACTGTCAGTGCCACATCTACTGTCCGTTCCACATCTTCTGTCAGTGCTACATCTACTGTCCGTTCCACATCTACTGTCAGTGCTACATCTACTGTCCGTTCCACATCTACTGTCAGTGCCACATCTACTGTCTGTGCCACATCTACTGTCCGTTCCACATCTACTGTCAGTGCCACATCTACTGTCCGTTCCACATCTTCTGTCAGTGCTACATCTACTGTCCGTTCCACATCTACTGTCAGTGCTACATCTACTGTCCGTTCCACATCTACTGTCAGTGCCACATCTACTGTCAGTGCCACATCTACTGTCCGAGCTACATCTACTGTCCGTTCCACATCTACTGTCAGTGCTACATCTACTGTCAGTGCCACATCTACTGTCAGTGCTACATCTACTGTCCGTTCCACATCTACTGTCAGTGCCACATCTACTGTCCGTTCCACATCTTCTGTCAGTCCTACATCTACTGTCAGTGCCACATCTACTGTCAGTGCTACATCTACTGTCCGTTCCACATCTACTGTCAGTGCCACATCTACTGTCCGTTCCACATCTTCTGTCAGTGCTACATCTACTGTCAGTGCCACATCTACTGTCAGTGCCACATCTACTGTCCGTTCCACATCTACTGTCCGAGCTACATCTACTGTCCGTTCCACATCTACTGTCAGTGCTACATCTACTGTCAGTGCCACATCTACTGTCAGTGCTACATCTACTGTCCGTTCCACATCTACTGTCAGTGCCACATCTACTGTCTGTGCCACATCTACTGTCCGTTCCACATCTACTGTCAGTGCCACATCTACTGTCTGTGCCACATCTACTGTCCGTTCCACATCTACTGTCAGTGCCACATCTACTGTCTGTGCCACATCTACTGTCCGTTCCACATGTACTGTCTGTGCCACATCTACTGTCTGTGCCACATCTACTGTCCGTTCCACATCTACTGTCAGTGCCACATCTACTGTCCGTTCCACATGTACTGTCTGTGCCACATCTACTGTCCGTTCCACATCTACTGTCAGTGCCACATCTACTGTCTGTGCTACATCTACTGATAGTGCTACATCTACTGTCAGTGCCACATCTACTGTCAGTGCCACATCTACTGTCTGTGCGACATCTACTGTCAGTGCCACATCTACTGTCCTTTCCACATCTACTGTCTGTGCCACATCTACTGTCCGTTCCACATCTACTGTCAGTGCCACATCTACTGTCTGTGCCACATCTACTGTCAGTGCCACATCTACTGATAGTGCTACATCTACTGTAAGTGCTACATCTACTGTCAGTGCCACATCTACTGTCAGTGCTACATCTACTGATAGCGCTACATCTACTGTCCGAGCTACATCTACTGTCCGTTCCACATCTACTGTCAGTGCCACATCTACTGTCAGTGCTACATCTACTGTCCGTTCCACATCTACTGTCAGTGCTACATCTACTGTCCGTTCCACATCTACTGTCAGTGCCACATCTACTGTCCGTTCCACATCTACTGTCAGTGCCACATCTACTGTCCGTTCCACATCTTCTGTCAGTGCTACATCTACTGTCCGTTCCACATCTTCTGTCAGTGCTACATCTACTGTCCGTTCCACATCTACTGTCAGTGCTACATCTACTGTCAGTGCCACATCTACTGTCCGAGCTACATCTACTGTCCGTTCCACATCTACTGTCAGTGCCACATCTACTGTCCGTTCCACATCTACTGTCAGTGCTACATCTACTGTCCGTTCCACATCTACTGTCAGTGCCACATCTACTGTCCGAGCTACATCTACTGTCCGTTCCACATCTACTGTCAGTGCTACATCTACTGTCAGTGCCACATCTACTGTCAGTGCTACATCTACTGTCCGTTCCACATCTACTGTCAGTGCCACATCTACTGTCCGTTCCACATCTACTGTCCGAGCTACATCTACTGTCAGTGCCACATCTACTGTCCGTTCCACATCTACTGTCAGTGCCACATCTACTGTCCGTTCCACATCTACTGTCAGTGCCACATCTACTGTCAGTGCCACATCTACTGTCAGTGCTACATCTACTGTCAGTGCCACATCTACTGTCAGTGCCACATCTACTGTCAGTGCTACATCTACTGTCAGTGCTACATCTACTGTCCGTTCCACATCTACTGTCAGTGCCACATCTACTGTCAGTGCCACATCTACTGTCCGTTCCACATCTACTGTCCGTTCCACATCTACTGTCAGTGCTACATCTACTGTCAGTGCTACATCTACTGTCCGTTCCACATCTACTGTCAGTGCCACATCTACTGTCAGTGCCACATCTACTGTCCGAGCTACATCTACTGGCCGTTCCACATCTACTGTCAGTGCTACATCTACTGTCAGTGCCACATCTACTGTCAGTGCTACATCTACTGTCCGTTCCACATCTACTGTCAGTGCCACATCTACTGTCCGTTCCACATCTACTGTCCGAGCTACATCTACTGTCAGTGCCACATCTACTGTCCGTTCCACATCTACTGTCAGTGCCACATCTACTGTCCGTTCCACATCTACTGTCAGTGCCACATCTACTGTCAGTGCCACATCTACTGTCAGTGCTACATCTACTGTCAGTGCCACATCTACTGTCAGTGCCACATCTACTGTCAGTGCTACATCTACTGTCAGTGCTACATCTACTGTCCGTTCCACATCTACTGTCAGTGCCACATCTACTGTCAGTGCTACATCTACTGTCCGTTCCACATCTACTGTCAGTGCCACATCTACTGTCAGTGCAACATCTACTGTCAGTGCGACATCTACTGTCAGTGCCACATCTACTGTCAGTGCCACATCTACTGTCAGTGCTACATCTACTGTCCGTTCCACATCTACTGTCCGTTCCACATCTACTGTCAGTGCTACATCTACTGTCAGTGCCACATCTACTGTCAGTGCTACATCTACTGTCCGTTCCACATCTACTGTCAGTGCCACATCTACTGTCAGTGCTACATCTACTGTCCGTTCCACATCTACTGTCCGTTCCACATCTTCTGTCAGTGCTACATCTACTGTCCGTTCCACATCTACTGTCAGTGCTACATCTACTGTCAGTGCTACATCTACTGTCCGTTCCACATCTACTGTCCGTTCCACATCTTCTGTCAGTGCTACATCTACTGTCCGTTCCACATCTACTGTCAGTGCCACATCTACTGTCAGTGCTACATCTACTGTCCGTTCCACATCTACTGTCAGTGCTACATCTACTGTCCGTTCCACATCTACTGTCAGTGCCACATCTACTGTCAGTGCCACATCTACTGTCCGAGCTACATCTACTGTCCGTTCCACATCTACTGTCAGTGCTACATCTACTGTCAGTGCAACATCTACTGTCAGTGCTACATCTACTGTCCGTTCCACATCTACTGTCAGTGCCACATCTACTGTCCGTTCCACATCTACTGTCCGAGCTACATCTACTGTCAGTGCCACATCTACTGTCCGAGCTACATCTACTGTCCGTTCCACATCTACTGTCAGTGCTACATCTACTGTCAGTGCCACATCTACTGTCAGTGCTACATCTACTGTCCGTTCCACATCTACTGTCAGTGCCACATCTACTGTCTGTGCCACATCTACTGTCCGTTCCACATCTACTGTCAGTGCCACATCTACTGTCTGTGCCACATCTACTGTCCGTTCCACATCTACTGTCAGTGCCACATCTACTCTCCGTTCCACATCTTCTGTCAGTGCTACATCTACTGTCCGTTCCACATCTACTGTCAGTGCTACATCTACTGTCCGTTCCACATCTACTGTCAGTGCCACATCTACTGTCAGTGCCACATCTACTGTCCGAGCTACATCTACTGTCCGTTCCACATCTACTGTCAGTGCTACATCTACTGTCAGTGCCACATCTACTGTCAGTGCTACATCTACTGTCCGTTCCACATCTACTGTCCGAGCTACATCTACTGTCCGTTCCACATCTACTGTCAGTGCTACATCTACTGTCAGTGCCACATCTACTGTCCGTTCCACATCTTCTGTCAGTGCTACATCTACTGTCAGTGCTACATCTACTTTCCGTTCCACATCTACTGTCAGTGCCACATCTACTGTCCGTTCCACATCTTCTGTCAGTGCCACATCTACTGTCAGTGCTACATCTACTTTCCGTTCCACATCTACTGTCAGTGCCACATCTACTGTCAGTGCTACATCTACTTTCCGTTCCACATCTACTGTCAGTGCCACATCTACTGTCCGTTCCACATCTTCTGTCAGTGCCACATCTACTGTCAGTGCTACATCTACTTTCCGTTCCACATCTACTGTCAGTGCCACATCTACTGTCAGTGCCACATCTTCTGTCCGTTCCACATCTTCTGTCAGTGCCACATCTACTGTCAGTGCTACATCTACTTTCCGTTCCACATCTACTGTCAGTGCCACATCTACTGTCCGTTCCACATCTACTGTCCGAGCTACATCTACTGTCCGTTCCACATCTACTGTCAGTGCCACATCTACTGTCCGTTCCACATCTACTGTCAGTGCCACATCTACTGTCCGTTCCACATCTACTGTCCGAGCTACATCTACTGTCCGTTCCACATCTACTGTCAGTGCCACATCTACTGTCAGTGCCACATCTACTGTCCGTTCCACATCTTCTGTCAGTGCTACATCTACTGTCAGTGCCACATCTACTGTCAGTGCTACATCTACTTTCCGTTCCACATCTACTGTCAGTGCCACATCTACTGTCCGTTCCACATCTACTGTCCGAGCTACATCTACTGTCCGTTCCACATCTACTGTCAGTGCCACATCTACTGTCCGAGCTACATCTACTGTCCGTTCCACATCTACTGTCAGTGCTACATCTACTGTCAGTGCCACATCTACTGTCAGTGCTACATCTACTGTCCGTTCCACATCTACTGTCAGTGCCACATCTACTGTCTGTGCCACATCTACTGTCCTTTCCACATCTACTGTCAGTGCTACATCTACTGTCCGTTCCACATCTACTGTCAGTGCCACATCTACTGTCCGTTCCACATCTACTGTCAGTGCCACATCTACTGTCCTTTCCACATCTACTGTCAGTGCTACATCTACTGTCCGTTCCACATCTACTGTCTGTGCCACATCTACTGTCTGTGCTACATCTACTGATAGTGCTACATCTACTGTCAGTGCCACATCTACTGTCAGTGCCACATCTACTGTCAGTGCTACATCTACTGTCCGTTCCACATCTACTGTCAGTGCCACATCTACTGTCCGTTCCACATCTACTGTCCGTTCCACATCTACTGTCAGTGCCACATCTACTGTCCGAGCTACATCTACTGTCCGTTCCACATCTACTGTCAGTGCTACATCTACTGTCAGTGCTACATCTACTGTCCGTTCCACATCTACTGTCAGTGCTACATCTACTGTCAGTGCCACATCTACTGTCAGTGCTACATCTACTGTCCGTTCCACATCTACTGTCAGTGCCACATCTACTGTCTGTGCCACATCTACTGTCCGTTCCACATCTACTGTCAGTGCCACATCTACTGTCCGTTCCACATCTTCTGTCAGTGCTACATCTACTGTCCGTTCCACATCTACTGTCAGTGCTACATCTACTGTCCGTTCCACATCTACTGTCAGTGCCACATCTACTGTCTGTGCCACATCTACTGTCTGTGCCACATCTACTGTCAGTGCCACATCTACTGTCCGTTCCACATCTTCTGTCAGTGCTACATCTACTGTCCGTTCCACATCTACTGTCAGTGCTACATCTACTGTCCGTTCCACATCTACTGTCAGTGCCACATCTACTGTCAGTGCCACATCTACTGTCCGAGCTTCATCTACTGTCAGTTCAACATCTACTGTCAGTGCTACATCTACTGTCAGTGCCACATCTACTGTCAGTGCTACATCTACTGTCCGTTCCACATCTACTGTCAGTGCCACATCTACTGTCCGTTCCACATCTTCTGTCAGTCCTACATCTACTGTCAGTGCCACATCTACTGTCAGTGCTACATCTACTGTCCGTTCCACATCTACTGTCAGTGCCACATCTACTGTCCGTTCCACATCTTCTGTCAGTCCTACATCTACTGTCAGTGCCACATCTACTGTCAGTGCCACATCTACTGTCAGTGCCACATCTACTGTCCGTTCCACATCTACTGTCAGTGCCACATCTACTGTCCGTTCCACATCTTCTGTCAGTGCTACATCTACTGTCAGTGCCACATCTACTGTAAGTGCCACATCTACTGTCCGTTCCACATCTACTGTCCGAGCTACATCTACTGTCCGTTCCACATCTACTGTCAGTGCTACATCTACTGTCAGTGCCACATCTACTGTCAGTGCTACATCTACTGTCCGTTCCACATCTACTGTCAGTGCCACATCTACTGTCAGTGCCACATCTACTGTCCGTTCCACATCTACTGTCAGTGCCACATCTACTGTCTGTGCCACATCTACTGTCCGTTCCACATCTACTGTCAGTGCCACATCTACTGTCCGTTCCACATGTACTGTCTGTGCCACATCTACTGTCCGTTCCACATCTACTGTCAGTGCCACATCTACTGTCTGTGCTACATCTACTGATAGTGCTACATCTACTGTCAGTGCCACATCTACTGTCAGTGCCACATCTACTGTCAGTGCTACATCTACTGTCAGTGCCACATCTACTGTCAGTGCCACATCTACTGTCTGTGCCACATCTACTGTCCGTTCCACATCTACTGTCAGTGCCACATCTACTGTCTGTGCTACATCTACTGATAGTGCTACATCTACTGTCAGTGCCACATCTACTGTCAGTGCCACATCTACTGTCAGTGCTACATCTACTGATAGTGCTATATCTACTGTCAGTGCCACATCTACTGTCAGTGCTACATCTACTGATAGTGCTACATCTACTGTCAGTGCCACATCTACTGTCCGTTCCACATCTACTGTCAGTGCTACATCTACTGTCCGTTCCACATCTACTGTCAGTGCTACATCTACTGTCAGTGCTACATCTACTGTCAGTGCCACATCTACTGATAGTGCTACATCTACTGTCAGTGCTACATCTACTGTCCGTTCCACATCTACTTTCCGTTCCACATCTACTGTCAGTGCTACATCTACTGATAGTGCTACATCTACTGTCAGTGCCACATCTACTGTCAGTGCCACATCTACTGATAGTGCTACATCTACTGTCAGTGCTACATCTACTGTCCGTTCCACATCTACTGTCCGTTCCACATCTACTGTCAGTGCTACATCTACTGATAGTGCTACATCTACTGTCAGTGCCACATCTACTGTCCGTTCCACATCTACTGTCAGTGCCACATCTACTGTCCGTTCCACATCTACTGTCAGTGCCACATCTACTGTCCGTTCCACATCTACTGTCAGTGCCACATCTACTGTCAGTGCTACATCTACTGTCAGTGCCACATCTACTGTCAGTGCCACATCTACTGATAGTGCTACATCTACTGTCAGTGCCACATCTACTGTCAGTGCTACATCTACTGATAGTGCTACATCTACTGTCAGTGCCACATCTACTGTCCGTTCCACATCTACTGTCAGTGCCACATCTACTGTCCGTTCCACATCTACTGTCAGTGCCACATCTACTGTCCGTTCCACATCTACTGTCAGTGCCACATCTACTGTCAGTGCTACATCTACTGTCAGTGCCACATCTACTGTCAGTGCCACATCTACTGATAGTGCTACATCTACTGTCAGTGCCACATCTACTGTCAGTGCTACATCTACTGATAGTGCTACATCTACTGTCAGTGCTACATCTACTGTCAGTGATACACCTACAGTCAGTGCTACACCTACAGTCAGTGCTACACCTACAGTCAGTGCTACATCTACACTTAGTGTTACACATATAGATAGTGTTAAACCCACTTTCAGTACTACACCAACTGATAGTGCTACACCTACTGTCAATGCTACATCCATTGTCAGTGCTACACCTACAGACAGTGCTACACATACTTTCAGTGCTACATCTGTTAGTACTAACAGCAGCAGCAGAGAGACAGAGCAGTGAGGGGGAGGAGAGACAGACAGACAGACAGAGGGAGGAGATAATGAGACAGAGTGGAGGAGTGTCTGTTTGAGAGTTCGGTCTGCACACAGCAGCAGCTAACACTTAGTCTGTGTCCGTCTCTCAGCCCGTGTCTTTCTCTATGTCTGTCTCTGTCTCTGTCTCTGTCTCTCTCAGGATGGACCAGTTTCATTATGGATTGATTATTGTCTTTTTGCTGCTGATGGACTGTTTACACTCAGTTTACATCACCGAAGACTCAGGTGAGACACAATGCTGCAGATACACCTCAGCTTCTACTGTTACTGTTACTCCATGTATTACTACTCTAGCTACTGTTACTGTTAATATGACATCACTGGTCAGTCAGGTGAGACACACTGCTGCAGCTAGTAGTACTAATACTGCTGTTGTTACTGCTGCAACTCATACCATGAGCCAGTGCTGGTATTATTATTGTTACTATCACTATAGGTACTACTGGTACTACTGGTGCTACTGGTACTACTGGTACTACTGGTGCTACTGGTGCTACTGGTGCTACGGATACTGCTGATACTACCACTGTCAGTAATGGTGTTATTACAGATTCTTAGCACTTCTACTGTTAGAACTACTGTTACTGAAGTTTTTCTATACACAACTGCTATGATCAGTACTGCCAGTACTACTGCTGCCCCTGGGACTCCTGTCAGTACTCCTGTCCGTACTCCTGTTGGTACTGCTGTCGGTACTCCTGTTGGTACTACTGTCAGTACTCCTGTCAGTACTCCTGTTGGTACTACTGTCCGTACTTCTGTTGGTACTACTGTCCGTACTCCTGTCGGTACTCCTGTTGGTACTACTGTCAGTACTCCTGTCAGTACTCCTGTTGGTACTACTGTCCGTACTTCTGTTGGTACTACTGTCAGTACTCCTGTCCGTACTTCTGTTGGTACTACTGTCAGTACTCCTGTCCGTACTGCTGTTGGTACTACTGTCCGTACTCCTGTTGGCACTACTGTCAGTACTCCTGTCCGTACTACTGTTGGCACTACTGTTGGTACTACTGTCCGTACTCCTGTTGGCACTACTGTTGGTACTACTGTCCGTACTTCTGTTGGTACTACTGTCCGTACTCCTGTTGGTACTACTGTCCGTACTTCTGTTGGTACTACTGTCCGTACTCCTGTTGGCACTACTGTTGGTACTCCTGTTGGTACTACTGTTGGTACTCCTGTTGGCACTACTGTTGGTACTCCTGTTGGTACTCCTGTTGGCACTACTGTTGGTACTCCTGTTGGTACTCCTGTCCGTACTCCTGTCGGTACTGCTGTCGGTACTCCTGTTGGTACTACTGTCGGTACTCCTGTCAGTACTCCTGTTGGTACTACTGTCCGTACTTCTGTTGGTACTACTGTCAGTATTCCTGTCCGTACTACTGTTGGTACTACTGTCCGTACTCCTGTTGGTACTACTGTCAGTACTACTGTTGGTACTCCTGTCCGTACTCCTGTTGGTACTAGTGTTGGTACTATTGTCCGTACTCCTGTTGGTACTACTGTCAGTACTACTGTTGGTACTCCTGTCCGTACTCCTGTTGGTACTAGTGTTGGTACTATTGTCCGTACTCCTGTTGGTACTACTGTCGGTACTACTGTTGGTACTCCTGTCTGTACTCCTGTTGGTACTACTGTCGGTACTCCTGTCAGTACTCCTGTTGGTACTCCTGTCCTTACTCCTGTTGGTACTACTGTCGGTACTCCTGTCCATACTCCTTTTGGTACTACTGTCGGTACTCTTGTCCGTACTCCTGTTGGTACTACTGTCCGTACTCCTGTTGGTACTACTGTTGGTACTCCTGTCAGTACTGCTGTCGGTACTACTGCCAGTACTCCTGTCCGTACTACTGTCCGTACTCCTGTTGGCACTACTGTTGGTACTACTGTCCGTACTTCTGTTGGTACTACTGTCCGTACTCCTGTTGGCACTACTGTTGGTACTCCTGTTGGTACTCCTGTTGGCACTACTGTTGGTACTCCTGTTGGTACTACTGTCCGTACTCCTGTTGGTACTACTGTCGGTACTCCTGTTGGTACTACTGTCAGTATTCCTGTCCGTACTACTGTTGGTACTCCTGTCAGTACTGCTGTCGGTACTACTGTCAGTACTCCTGTCGGTACAGGTGTTGGTACTACTGTCAATACTGCTGTTGGTACTCCTGACGGTACTGACTGCTGTCGGTACTTTTGTCGGTACTCCTGACGGTACTGCTGTCGGAACTCGTGTCGACACTCGTGTCGGTACTACTATCCGTACTCCTGTCGGTACTACTGTTGGTACTCCTGTCAGTACTGCTGTCGGTACTACTGTCCGTACTGCTGTTGGTACTCCTGTCGGTACTCCTGTCAGTACTGCTGTCGGTACTCCTGTCAGTACTCCTGTTAATCTTGTGATTACTGACAGAAATAGTTCTTCTTCGTGGTTGTTGTTGCTGTTTGTGTGGTTTAGTCCTCCAGGCTGTGACCTCTGACCTCTGCAGTGAAGGTCAAACGGTATCAGGTGTTCTCAGTGTTCCCAGTGTTCCCAGTGATGGGCGGTCATGGTTCCAACAGCAGATGGAAACTGTTCTGTTTCTGACTCACAGAATTTTCCTCTCCACGTTTTTCCCATAAATCTTTGTGTTTATGCGTCTCTGGTGTTCGAGGAATGTGAAGGATCAAGATCGGATTTCATCATATCCCCTGTGTGTGTGTGTGCGTGCGTGTGTGTGTGTGTATATGTGTTTCTGTGTGTGTGTGTGTGTGTGTGTGTGTGTGTGTGTGTGTGTGTGTGTTTTACTGTGTGTATTTGTGTGTGTGTGTCTGTGTGTTAATGTGTGTGTGACCTCCGTGACCTCAGACGGACAGACAGCAGCCTCCTTCCTTCCTCAGATATGCTGCTGATAATGTACACATACAGGCGGTGATGTCACTGTGCTGTGATCTGATTGGCTCTCAGGTCCAGATGTTTCAGACTCAGACTCTGATCAGATGACATACAGGACTGTTGCTGAGTATTTTTACCCTGAGGTACCAGTACTGTAACTGCAGTAAATAATCTGATTACTTCCTCCACCTCTGAGTTACTGCTGTCACTACATGTTTGAAGTACACCTGCAGTGTTGGTGTTCACCGTCGCTGACAGTGTTGGTAACAGTTTAAGTTAACACCCGTCAACACGATGACATCACAGTGACATCACCACAGGTGAGTAAACATTGCAGTGATGTCATGTCTGTCTCTCAGGTTCCCTCCATCAGGTCCTGTCAGAGTTCAGTGTCGTGCGTCCAATCAGGACAAATTCAGAGGGCCGTTTCCTGTCGGCGTCAGTCTCCACCCACCACCTGCACCACCGCAGTAAAAGACAAGCTGGCTCCACAGAGGACACGTCCACTGATGCAACCAGTGGCGGACAGACTCGAACAGACACGCCTACATCACAACAGTCTCCACCCATGCACGAGTCCCTGTCCAATCAAACAGGACGCAGCTGGAGGGGGCGGGGTGATGGGACTGAGGAGGCAGAGCTTTTCTACAATGTGACGTTGTTCGGTCAGGAGCTCCACCTTCGTCTGCGTCCTAACGCTCGTCTCGTCGCCCCCACCGCCACCATGGAGTGGTGGGAGGAGTCAGGAAGTAAACGCTCTCAGCCAATAGGAGACACAGACTGTTTGTACACGGGAGAGGTGTCCAACATGGAGGACACGTCAGTCGCCATCAGCAACTGTGACGGACTGGTAGGTGTCACCTGGTCGAGACCCGAACACTTCACTCTGTCACTGGTTCACTCTGTCACTGGTTCACTCTGTCACTGGTTCACTCTGTCACTGGTTCACTCCGTCACCGGTTCATTCTGTCACTGGTTCACTCATTCACTCGTTCACTCCCTCCACATCACAGAAACAATAAAAGTAGTAAATAAACAAGACCAGAAGTCAGTGAGACAGTTTGACGAGATGAGGCTGCAAAGTCTCCATAAACCTTCATCGTCATCATCATCATCGTCATCCTCCTGCTGATGGAAGCAGATATTTGTGCAGCTGTTGGTGTTGTTTGAGCCTTCTGAGCCTCCGTATGATCTGACCTGAGATTAACACATGAACTGATTGACTGAGCTCAGAGGCTCACTCATCAACACATCATTAACACATCATTAACAGGTTATTAACATGTTATTAACATTAAGAAGAAGAGTCATAAACAAAAGTATAAATCATGGTCTAAATGAAGGAAAATTAATAAAGATAATAAAAGTAGTTTAATAAGAATAAAGCTGTTGAGCAGCAGCTGGTGAAAGTTTGTCCAACAGCAGAAACAGAAACACGTCTCTTCATGTGAGACAGATTCAGACTTGCAGAGACACAAACCAAACACTGTAAAACATCACACACTTTAAGCCCGTCAGCTCTGTGACACTGTGTCCCAGCTTACCTTCACTTCTTACAGTGTGAGCAGAGCCAGCTGATTGAAGCCAGATGTGAAGGAAAGATGACAGGCGTTTAAAGACACACAGAAAAAACAGGAACATTTCCCTGCTTAAAGCAACAACGAATCATCAGACTGATCAGAAACAAAAACATCAGGGACACCAGAACACATCACGATAAATACATCTGTTCGTCCCTGTGTCATACAACAACATTTAAAAAGTGTTGACTAGCATTCAGATAATGCTGACTCATATTTAAAAAGTGCTGACTCATTTAAATAATGCTGACTAACATTTAAAAAGTGCTGACTCATTTAAATAATGCTGACTAATATTTTAAAAAAATGCTGACTAACAGTTAAATATTGCTAACTAACATTTAAGTAATGCTAATGTTTAAATAATGCTGACTAACATTTAAGTAAAGCTAACATTTAAATACAGCTGACTCACATTTAAATAACGTTGACCTACATTTAAATAATGCTGACACACATTTAAATAACACTGACTAACATTTAAAAAGTGCTGACTCATTTAAATAATGCTGACTAATATTTAAAAAAAATGCTGACTAACAGTTAAATAATGCTGACTAACATTTAAGTAAAGCTAACATTTAAATACTGCTGACTCACATTTAGATACTGCTGACTCACATTTAAATAATGCTGACTCACATATAATGCTGACTAACATTTAAATAACGCTGACTAACATTTAAAAAGTGCTGACTCATTTAAATAATGCTGACTAATATTTAAAAAATGCTGACTAACAGAAAATGCTGTCTAACATTTAAGTAATGCTAACATGTAAATACTGCTGACTCACATTTAAATAATGCTGACTAACATTTAAGTAAAGCTAACATTTAAATACTGCTGACTCACATTTAAATAATGCTGACTCACATATAATGCTGACTAACATTTAAATAACGCTGACTAACATTTAAAAAGTGCTGACTCATTTAAATAATGCTGACTAATATTTAAAAATGCTGACTAACAGTTAAATATTGCTGACTAACATTTAAGTAAAGCTAACATTTAAATACTGCTGACTCACATTTAAATAATGCTGACTCACATATAATGCTGACTAACATTTAAATAACGCTGACTAACATTTAAAAAGTGCTGACTCATTTAAATAATGCTGACTAATATTTAAAAAATGCTGACTAACAGTTAAATATTGCTGACTAACATTTAAGTAATGCTAACATTTAAATACTGCTGACTCACATTTAGATACTGCTGACTCACATTTAAATAATGCTGACTCACATATAATGCTGACTAACATTTAAATAACGCTGACTAACATTTAAAAAGTGCTGACTCATTTAAATAATGCTGACTAATATTTAAAAAATGCTGACTAACAGAAAATGCTGTCTAACATTTAAGTAATGCTAACATGTAAATACTGCTGACTCACATTTAAATAATGCTGACTAACATTTAAGTAAAGCTAACATTTAAATACTGCTGACTCACATTTAAATAATGCTGACTCACATATAATGCTGACTAACATTTAAATAACGCTGACTAACATTTAAAAAGTGCTGACTCATTTAAATAATGCTGACTAATATTTAAAAAATGCTGACTAACAGTTAAATATTGCTGACTAACATTTAAGTAATGCTAACATTTAAATACTGCTGACTCACATTTAAATACAGCTGACTCACATTTAAATAACGTTGACCTACATTTAAATAATGCTGACTCACATTCAAATACACACTAACATTTAAAAAGTGCTGACTCATTTAAATAATGCTGACTAATATTTAAAAAAATGCTGACTAACAGTTAGAAAATAGTGACTAACAGTTAAATGATGCTGACTCACATTTTAATAATGCTAACATTCAAATAACGCTGACTCACATTTAAATAATGCCTAAATAAAGAACTGGCGGCGACGAAAGCCAACTGTTGCGTCGCCTCACGTTGCCCTGTGTCAGCTGCATTTGAACACACTACACGGACTACATCTGACGGCCAAGTAGCACGTACGTTCTGCGCCTGCGTGAGAGAGAGCAGAGTGAGAGAGTGGTACATCCTGTCAGCCGAGGGGTTTCCTATCTGTGCAGCTGCTGATTCAACATGCTCAATCGGCTGAAAAGCCGCCGACGCTGGGACACACCGCAAAAAGTAGGTCGACAGACGCTCACCAACGGCCTGACTTTGGTCGACGGCCAACCATTGGCTTGGTGCGTCAGGGCCTTAATAGTCAAATGATGCTAACATTCAAATAACACTGACTAACAGTTAAATAATGCTGACTGACATCAGATTAAATAGATTAAATGGTAAATTAACCCTAGATTAACCGGTGGATTAACCCGTGGATTAACATCTGTCTCTCCGTGTGCAGGCGGGGTTAATCCGGACGGGTCATGAGGAGTTTTTCATTGAGCCGTTGGATCGATGGCAGACAGGAAGAGAGGAAGAGGAGGGGGAGGAGGGAGGAAGACAGCATATTGTTTATCGCTCATCAGCCATCATAAAGAAACAACCGTCTGCCAATCAAACAGCCGACGACTTCATCAGAGGTCAGTTCAAGTTAAATGATGTCATCTATTCGTCATGTTAAGGATCAAACACAAACTTCAAAAAGCTTTATTATTACATTTTTACTAGTACACAGAGAGGTGAGACAGGCCAGGTCATGTTCCAGTAGACAGAGAGGTGAGACAGGCCAGGTCATGTTCCAGTAGACAGCGAGGTGAGACAGGCCAGGTCATGTTCCCTTAGACAGCGAGGTGAGACAGGCCAGGTCATGTTCCAGTAGACAGCGAGGTGAGACAGGCCAGGTCATGTTCCAGTAGACAGAGAGGTGAGACAGGCCAGGTCATGTTCCAGTAGACAGAGAGGTGAGACAGGCCAGGTCATGTTCCAGTAGACAGAGAGGTGAGACAGGCCAGGTCATGTTCCCTTAGACAGCGAGGTGAGACAGGCCAGGTCATGTTCCAGTAGACAGTGAGGTGAGACAGGTCAGGTCATGTTCCAGTAGACAGCGAGGTGAGACAGGCCAGGTCATGTTCCCTTAGACAGCGAGGTGAGACAGGCCAGGTCATGTTCCCTTAGACAGCGAGGTGAGACAGGCCATGTCATGTTCCAGTAGACACCGAGGTGAGACAGGCCAGGTCATGTTCCAGTAGACAGCGAGGTGAGACAGGCCAGGTCATGTTCCAGTAGACAGCGAGGTGAGACAGGCCAGGTCATGTTCCAGTAGACAGCGAGGTGAGACAGGCCAGGTCATGTTCCCTTAGACAGCGAGGTGAGACAGGCCAGGTCATGTTCCAGTAGACAGCGAGGTGAGACAGGCCAGGTCATGTTCCCTTAGACAGCGAGGTGAGACAGGCCATGTCATGTTCCAGTAGACACCGAGGTGAGACAGGCCAGGTCATGTTCCAGTAGACAGCGAGGTGAGACAGGCCAGGTCATGTTCCAGTAGACACCGAGGTGAGACAGGCCAGGTCATGT
Source organism: Cromileptes altivelis (assembly GCA_013133815.1). NCBI lineage: Eukaryota > Metazoa > Chordata > Actinopteri > Perciformes > Serranidae > Cromileptes > Cromileptes altivelis. The sequence continues at coordinate 42,743,482 of CM023143.1, read as the reverse complement.
TCCCTTAGACAGCGAGGTGAGACAGGCCAGGTCATGTTCCAGTAGACAGCGAGGTGAGACAGGCCAGGTCATGTTCCCTTAGACAGCGAGGTGAGACAGGCCAGGTCATGTTCCAGTAGACAGCGAGGTGAGACAGGTCAGGTCATGTTCCAGTAGACAGCGAGGTGAGACAGGTCAGGTCATGTTCCAGTAGACAGCGAGGTGAGACAGGCCAGGTCATGTTCCAGTAGACAGAGAGGTGAGACAGGCCAGGTCATGTTCCAGTAGACAGCGAGGTGAGACAGGCCAGGTCATGTTCCCTTAGACAGCGAGGTGAGACAGGCCAGGTCATGTTCCAGTAGACAGCGAGGTGAGACAGGTCAGGTCATGTTCCAGTAGATAGCGAGGTGAGACAGGCCAGGTCATGTTCCAGTAGACAGCGAGGTGAGACAGGCCAGGTCATGTTCCCTTAGACAGCGAGGTGAGACAGGCCATGTCATGTTCCAGTAGACAGCGAGGTGAGACAGGCCAGGTCATGTTCCAGTAGACAGCGAGGTGAGACAGGCCAGGTCATGTTCCAGTAGACAGCGAGGTGAGACAGGCCAGGTCATGTTCCCTTAGACAGCGAGGTGAGACAGGCCAGGTCATGTTCCCTTAGACAGCGAGGTGAGACAGGCCATGTCATGTTCCAGTAGACACCGAGGTGAGACAGGCCAGGTCATGTTCCAGTAGACAGCGAGGTGAGACAGGCCAGGTCATGTTCCAGTAGACAGCGAGGTGAGACAGGCCAGGTCATGTTCCAGTAGACAGCGAGGTGAGACAGGCCAGGTCATGTTCCAGTAGACACCGAGGTGAGACAGGCCATGTCATGTTCCAGTAGACACTGAGGTGAGACAGGCCAGGTCATGTTCCAGTAGACAGCGAGGTGAGACAGGCCAGGTCATGTTCCCTTAGACAGCGAGGTGAGACAGGCCATGTCATGTTCCAGTAGACACCGAGGTGAGACAGGCCAGGTCATGTTCCAGTAGACAGCGAGGTGAGACAGGCCAGGTCATGTTCCAGTAGACACCGAGGTGAGACAGGCCAGGTCATGTTCCAGTAGACAGCGAGGTGAGACAGGCCAGGTCATGTTCCCTTAGACAGCGAGGTGAGACAGGCCAGGTCATGTTCCAGTAGACAGCGAGGTGAGACAGGTCAGGTCATGTTCCAGTAGACAGCGAGGTGAGACAGGTCAGGTCATGTTCCAGTAGACAGCGAGGTGAGACAGGCCAGGTCATGTTCCAGTAGACAGAGAGGTGAGACAGGCCAGGTCATGTTCCAGTAGACAGCGAGGTGAGACAGGCCAGGTCATGTTCCCTTAGACAGCGAGGTGAGACAGGCCAGGTCATGTTCCAGTAGACAGCGAGGTGAGACAGGTCAGGTCATGTTCCAGTAGATAGCGAGGTGAGACAGGCCAGGTCATGTTCCAGTAGACAGCGAGGTGAGACAGGCCAGGTCATGTTCCCTTAGACAGCGAGGTGAGACAGGCCAGGTCATGTTCCAGTAGACAGCGAGGTGAGACAGGTCAGGTCATGTTCCAGTAGATAGCGAGGTGAGACAGGCCAGGTCATGTTCCAGTAGACAGCGAGGTGAGACAGGCCAGGTCATGTTCCAGTAGACAGCGAGGTGAGACAGGTCAGGTCATGTTCCAGTAGACAGCGAGGTGCAGGTCCAGCATTTAATAATCACCTCTTCATCTTCTTCTGCACCGCTGCAAAGTAACAAAATACGGTCATGTACTGTTCATTTTGAGGTACATGTATTTCAGTTCACTTTAATTCCAAGACACAACAGGACACACCTATTCTCTGGTTTCCAACCAAAGTCTCCAGAAAAACAATGAAAATAAAACTGAACAACAGTTTCAATCAAATCCTGCTTTTTGACTGTTTATTATGGGATGTCCTGGTAGAGATCAGACCTCAAACATCAGGTAGAGATCAGACCTCAAACATCATGTAGAGATCAGACCTCAAACATCAGGTAGAGATCAAACCTCAAACATCAGGTAGAGATCAGACCTCAAACATCAGGTAGAGATCAAACCTCAAACATCAGGTAGAGATCAAACCTCAAACATCAGGTAGAGATCAAACCTCAAACATCAGGTAGAGATCAGACCTCAAACATCAGGTAGAGATCAAACCTCAAACATCAGGTAGAGATCAAACCTCAAACATCAGGTAGAGATCAAAACCTCAAACATCAGGTAGAGATCAAACCTCAAACATCAGGTAGAGATCAGACCTCAAACATCAGGTAGAGATCAAACCTCAAACATCAGGTAGAGATCAGACCTCAAACATCAGGTAGAGATCAAACCTCAAACATCAGGTAGAGATCAAACCTCAAACATCAGGTAGAGATCAAACCTCAAACATCAGGTAGAGATCAGACCTCAAACATCAGATAGAGATCAAACCTCAAACATCAGGTAGAGATCAGACCTCAAACATCAGGTAGAGATCAGACCTCAAACATCAGATAGAGATCAAACCTCAAACATCTGGTAGAGATCAGACCTCAAACATCATGTAGAGATCAGACCTCAAACATCTGGTAGAGATCAGACCTCAAACATCAGGTAGAGATCAGACCTCAAACATCATGTAGAGATCAGACCTCAAACATCTGGTAGAGATCAAACCTCAAACATCAGGTAGAGATCAGACCTCAAACATCAGATAGAGATCAAACCTCAAACATCAGGTAGAGATCAGACCTCAAACATCTGGTAGAGATCAGACCTCAAACATCAGATAGAGATCAAACCTCAAACATCAGGTAGAGATCAGACCTCAAACATCATGTAGAGATCAGACCTCAAACATCTGGTAGAGATCAGACCTCAAACATCATGTAGAGATCAGACCTCAAACATCATGTAGAGATCAAACCTCAAACATCATGTAGAGATCAGACCTCAAACATCAGATAGAGATCAAACCTCAAACATCAGGTAGAGATCAGACCTCAAACATCTGGTAGAGATCAAACCTCAAACATCAGGTAGAGATCAGACCTCAAACATCAGATAGAGATCAAACCTCAAACATCAGGTAGAGATCAGACCTCAAACATCAGGTAGAGATCAAACCTCAAACATCTGGTAGAGATCAGACCTCAAACATCAGATAGAGATCAAACCTCAAACATCAGGTAGAGATCAGACCTCAAACATCTGGTAGAGATCAAACCTCAAACATCAGGTAGAGATCAAACCTCAAACATCAGATAGAGATCAAACCTCAAACATCAGATAGAGATCAGACCTCAAACATCAGGTAGAGATCAGACCTCAAACATCAGGTAGAGATCAGACCTCAAACATCTGGTAGAGATCAGACCTCAAACATCAGGTAGAGATCAAACCTCAAACATCAGATAGAGATCAAACCTCAAACATCTGGTAGAGATCAAACCTCAAACATCAGGTAGAGATCAGACCTCATGTCTTCATTCACATCATTAAAATCTCAGATTCAGTTGGGATGAAACAAGTTCTGCTTCCTGTCTCTGAAAATCATGTTATCTACACTCTACTGATGATGTCTGTTGGTGCTCACTGTGAACGCACCTGTCTCAGAGCTCTTTTTTTATTTGATTGATTTGTTGGTTCTCACAACACAAATGAACTGCACCAGAGTCTGTTTGGAGACAGACCCAGATCCAGGTTTTGGAGTGGTTTTGGTTCGGTTGTTTGGTCCACACCAGGGTTCGACTGACAACTTTCACACCAGCTCAAACAAACTGCACTAACAAGCAAACCTGACTTTGTTTTAACTGAACCAAACAGGTGAGGTGTGAACGCACCTTCAAAGTATCGGTAACAGTTCATGTAATCAGTCTGCACAAATCTGATGTAACATTGACTTTAATAAGAAATGGAACGCAAGACTTTTACTTGTGACAGTCAGTGCTTCTCAAAGTGAAAGATGCTTCCTTGGTAGGACAGGACGATCAGGACAGGACACGGATGGGTGGTTGGGTCCGGCAGAGTCTCAGTGAGACCTCGTGAGACCTGAGCACATGTTGGAACAGGTTAGCGTGTGCCCAGGTGTGAGTCATTGAAGAGGCTCCACCTTCAATTCAGGCAAATCTCACACAAAGAATTGTGGGTACTTGATGCCTGCAGAGGATACACACATGTAAATTCTCTGAAGGAAGGACCACAGTTGAAGTGGTCGAAGGATCCTTGATGTTGGAACAGTCCTTTGATTTGATGATGGAGCCTCTTTGACATTGAGTTGAACGATCCTTCTTTGACTCTGAGAAACATCAACAGTGTTTCTGTTCTGCAGTATTTGTACTTTTTGTCTCCATGAACCAGTGAGCTGACATTCACACAGCAGCTGTGGATGGAAACAGTTTTATTTTCACAGTTTTCTGGACGTGTCGTTAAATCAGAGCTGACTGGTGTGATTTTCAGACCCGTCAGTAGATTCAGTCACATCAACATATAGAGAGTAAGAGCTTCTCTGTCATTACAGGCTGTGATGTTCTGACAGGAACTCGTCAGCTTTAGAAAAGATAAAATGTAGATTCAGTTCACAAACACTTCATGTGTTTTTTCACAGCACAGTTCCTTTAAAATATCTGCAGGAGGAAAGAATCAAACTGAAAACAGAGAAATTGTTCCAGGAAACTTGGCAGAGACATCGGAGCTTTACAACACACAGACACACACACACAGACACACACACACACACACACACACACACACACACAGAGTCAGTGGGCTGCGACGTGGCAGTCGGAGCTTCAGAGACTCAGAGCTGTGGAGGTTTGGAGGTTTTGGAGGTTTTGGACTCGGAGCTGATGAATACTTCAGCTCCTGAATTCGTCGTCTTCTCACTCACTGAATCCTGTTTGTCTTCAAAACAGCGTCAGCCAATGAGGACACAGTTTTACTTCACCTCAGTTCAACTCATCCTGAGCCTCCGGTGGTACCCTGTGACCTCATAGGCTCTGATGTCATTTCCTCCACAGCAGATGTTTTTTATTAAAAACTCGGTGGTTATATAAGCAGCGTCATGTTTCAAACACAGAAATATTAAATAACCAAAGAGTTGATCAGGTCCTGTGTCCGATTCCTCTGCAGCGCGCAGCAGTCTCACATCAGGACTTCATCATCATCATCATCATTATCATCATCAGGACACAAACCAAACAGAAATGTTAAGAAGAGAATTCAGTCAATAAAAACATCCTGGAACATGTTGAAGTTCAGACACCATGAAAAAGTCACAGGTGGTTTTTAATTCTCTGAACTGTGACTCAGTCTGACAATAACATTCTAAATGAACATTTTTATAAATATAATATCTGCCAAGAGATTTATGAACAGAAGATCTGACAAACAGAAACCAACTCCTCCATCCTCACATCACGTTAAATCTCCAGTGTGTCAGAATATAATCAGCTGTGTTCTTGTTCCCTCAGAATGAGACGTTTTTATCCGAGCAGGTCCTCGTCTATGGAGAGCGCCATGGTGCACCACCATGTTTCTACAGTAGCCCAGAACAGACAAACCAAACACTGACTCTAGATAGAGACATTCATGTGTTCAGAGAGTCAGAGTCAGAAACATACTGATTGATAAGGTCAAATATCTGTCTTCAGTGTTTTTCTGGCGTGAATCAGCTGATGTCTCGTTTATAAACACTGCGGACACACAAATCAAGGCCTGGAAGAGGCGAACGTCACTTGACACGAGAAAGTTGTAATCTTTGAAAATAAAACTTGATGGGAGAAACTTTGACCCGTGCTTACTGGAGACAGGAAACTGGTGACGCAGATGGTGAGGTGGAGCCTGAGTGTAGAAACTGTTGAATATTTTTTTGGCTTTTGTTCGTACGCACATTTTTAGTTTGGGTCCTACACACTGTTTTATATTTGAGACCTCCTCAACAAACCAAGTTCCAACGTCCTCAAACAAGATGATAATTAAGCCATCTTGTTTTTAACATGGTTTAGTTTATTGTGGTCTCACTACCACTAGTTGGGACAGAAAGTATCCACGATGGAGGACAACAGGTCTGAATGAAGCAGGATGAAACCCAGAATGTGACGTCCTCATGTGAGGATGCAGGGTCTCAGGAGGTTAAACTGTCACTCCAACATGTGACACATTAAATCTGAAGAACAGAGACGTGCCATGAGTTTGTTTGAAGTTTTTATTTGAACATTTTCTTCTTCTGTGGTTGTGACATTGTGTGTGTGCTGTGACTGCTGTTGGCATGGTGAACCTGCTGTGGGATGTTTTTTTGGACGTTCCAATAGATGTTGGACCGGCGCAGCTTCTGCTGTTGTTTACTAACACATCGTCACATAATGTGGAAACTGAGAGATGATTCACATCTGGGTGCAGAGACAGAAAAGCCAAACTGAAATGTTATTTGTGCTCAGGTTCAGTGGACAACAGAGCGTTGACCTGCGTGTTTAGTCTCAGTGAGAACATGTGCTCGTGTTTCAGGGTGTTGACCCGACGTCTGTTATTTTAGATCCATGTTTAGAACATTACTGAGGAGAACTATCTGCCCTCCCCCCACTGAGCTCACAGCAGGGACTGAGATCAACACACAGCTGTTTCACTGTGTTTCCATCACCTTCACACTGAGGCTGTAACCAACACTGCAGCCTGTAGAGGACGCTGTCACGACGGTTCCTTCAGGGACCAATGAAAATACAGCTCCGCTCCAACATCTGACCTCAGGTCTGTTCGCAGTTAAACATTAAATGCTTCTGAGATTCATTCTGCTTGCTGCTTACTGATTTATTTATAGCAACTAAACACCTGCAGAGGCCGACATCTGTTTCTGTCCATCCTCAGATCAGCCATGACTCAGCTGGTTTTAACCTCTGATACATTAGACAGGGATACACGAGGACAGGGACTGCTGCAGGACACTGTCCCTGACAGTCACCGCTCATCACAGCGGCGTTTACTCAACAACATCACAGATACTGAGGTCAAATGTCCCTCAGGTCACCTGAGACTTGTTAGAGTTACCTGAGACTCTTTAAGCTAGGCTTAGGTTGCCATAGTCCAACCCATGAGGTTTGCACTCCAAAAATATGACATGATCAATCCTTTGATTTGAGCGCCAAGTCTCTGAAAGTTGTCATTAAGGTCACCTGAGAGTCAGTAAGTTCAGTTGTCCAGGTATCCATCAAGATAACAGACAACACAGAGGTGAAGTCCCCCTCCTTCTGGTCGACCATCACGGGACCTTATTTCAGAGAAAATACGTACAGTAGTCCACGGCGAGAGACTATAACTTTTAGATCCAGTTTGAACTGTGCCATTAATCATAAAATGAATAATAACTGTCAAATTAAAATATAATTTTCACAGTTTGTCATGGTATCATTTCGTTTAGTGATCTCCAGTGAGTGAGTGAACATCATACGTGTCATTTATAGCATGATTCAAACAGGATCTAAAATTCTTTGTCTCTCTGGACTGCCATAAACATTTGTCCAACATAAGGTCCCTAGGAGGTTGCCTGAGGGCACGCGAATTCACTTCTGTATAAAACTAAAATCTAATGTTAGTAAGTGATGAAAATGAGCCACTGTGTGAGATGAAAAGAAGGAGTCCCCTCATTCCTCTGAGTGTAACTAACTGACATCTGTCCTCTGTTTGTCTGCAGGTCCTCTTTTAGGTCCTCTGATCCTGGAACAGAACATCCTGTGGTCTGAATCCGGATCAGCTCGACAACGGCGCTACATTGAAGAGGCTGAACTGTTTAACATCGAGGTCAGTGATCTGTTTGAGATGGAGGATGATGATCTGTCTGAGATGGAGGATGATGATCTGTTTGAGATGGAGGATGATGATCTGTCTGAGATGGAGGATGATGATCTGTCTGAGATGGAGACTGATGATCTGTCTGAGATGGAGACTGATTATCTGTTTGAGATGGAGGATGATGATCTGTCTGAGATGGAGACTGATGATCTGTTTCAGATGGAGGATGATGATCTGTTTCAGATGGAGGATGATGATCTGTCTGAGATGGAGGATGATGATCTGTCTGAGATGGAGGATGATGATCTGTCTGAGATGGAGGATGATGATCTGTCTGAGATGGAGGATGATGATCTGTTTGAGATGGAGGATGATGATCTGTCTGAGATGGAGGATGATGATCTGTTTGAGATGGAGGATGATGATCTGTCTGAGATGGAGGATGATGATCTGTCTGAGATGGAGGATGATGATCTGTCTGAGATGGAGGATGATGATCTGTCTGAGATGGTGGATGATGATCTGTTTGAGATGGAGGATGATGATCTGTTTCAGATGGAGGATGATGATCTGTTTGAGATGGAGGATGATGATCTGTCTGAGATGGAGGATGATGATCTGTTTGAGATGGAGGATGATGATCTGTTTGAGATGGAGGATGATGATCTGTCTGAGATGGAGGATGATGATCTGTCTGAGATGGAGGATGATGATCTGTTTGAGATGGAGGATGATGATCTGTCTGAGATGGAGGATGATGATCTGTTTGAGATGGAGGATGATGATCTGTCTGAGATGGAGGATGATGATCTGTCTGAGATGGAGGATGATGATCTGTCTGAGATGGAGGATGATGATCTGTCTGAGATGGTGGATGATGATCTGTTTGAGATGGAGGATGATGATCTGTTTCAGATGGAGGATGATGATCTGTTTGAGATGGAGGATGATGATCTGTCTGAGATGGAGGATGATGATCTGTTTGAGATGGAGGATGATGATCTGTTTGAGATGGAGGATGATGATCTGTCTGAGATGGAGGATGATGATCTGTTTGAGATGGAGGATGATGATCTGTCTGAGATGGAGAATGATGATCTGTTTGAGATGGAGGATGATGATCTGTTTGAGATGGAGACTGATGAACTCATGAATGTAGAGTTTACTGAATGTTTTAACCTCCCTGCTGCTGCTGTCTTTTCCTCCTCCAGGTTCTGTTAGCTGTGGATTATTCTGTCCTTCTTTTCCACGGCCGAGACCACATTCAGAAATATCTCCTGACACTCATGAACATCGTAAGTCAAGACATACAAACAGATTTTTGATTGAAGGGTTAATGTAGATGATGATGATGATGCCTCAGTGATGAAGAGTGGAGGTTTTATCAGCTGCTGAAAGGTAAACTCAAAGAGGAGCAGATCATCTCCACATTCACAAAAACTTTGGATGGTCAAACTCCCATCATCCCTCAGGTGATGAGCTGGTCGACTGTTTGACCACCAGGACACAGTCTCTGATCCAAACAAGTTCTCACCGCAACTCATCAAATACAGCTGCTTTGTTAGTGGACTTAAACATCAAAATATGACATGCTACATATTCTCCTGAGTCAGATTGGGATGTTCTTTTCAAAATAAACTTCCATTATCACAGGAAATTAACAGGTTCATACATGCGTACAGTATTTTTCAAAATAAACTTAAAATAGATCTGGTTGTTACTGACATAATGTCACATCACGAGATATATATCATGAGACATATATCATTAGCGTAGCATGCTACACAAACTAGCACACTATGTTGTTATTAAAATAACTCCATTGACTTTTACTTTCACACAGGAAATAAACAGTGACCTCTCGAGTCAAAGTCCAGAGTTTGTTTGACCCGCCGACCTCATACAGACTTGTTCTGTCTTTATACTATGGTAGTTGCTGGCGGCACCACCTGCAGCATATCATACTGTCACAGGGCATGACTGTCTCTCAGTGCGTCTGTGTCTGACGCCGACATCCACTGACAAAGTGGTGGTAATTAAAGAGTTTGGTTGTTCCCGACAGAGTCAAACATAGCTGCCCAGTGCGTATCATACCACCATGAAATGCGCCTTTGTGCATTGGTACCTGACACTGATGTCACTGACAAAGCGACCTTATTTGCCGAGGAAGGAGTAAGAACTGACTGCTGATCCTGCTCCCTGGTGTAAAGTTTCTCAGCTTTCCCTCGACAGAAACAGTGTGAAACTCAGCTGTATCGAATATGTCCTCTACGTGGTCTGCCTGTTTTATAAAAAGGGAACCACTGCCTGTGAGTTCATGGGCTCTGACCCCGACCCCCTATGTGACAGTGGATCCTGACACCTTCAGAACTCATGATGAATTAATTCACTCCTGTCAGTTTACAATGATATTTTGACATCCTCCATGACCAGACACAGAGATCCATCTATTATCATTGTAAGTGCTAACATCGTAGGCAACTGGACTTTCTTGCGTTTCTTGAAGACGTTTTGTCTCTCATCCAAGAAGCTTCTTCAGTTCTAAATGACTGGTACGGAGTTGCAGGCTTTAAACCCTGTGTGGGTGGGAACCCTTGCAGAGTTGTAGGGGTCATGTGAGCTCTTAGTTTCAGAGTCGTTAAGGTCACATTGTGAGTCATTAGCCCACCTGGCCACCATGTGAGTCGTTAAGGTCAGGTGGGAACAGGGGTGAATGGGTGTGAAGTGGTCTGGGGAGGGATCCCAAGACTGCATTGGTGGATAATAAGTGGTGTCATAAGCCACCCCGTCTGTTTAACGATGGTCGTTCCAGCTTGACGTAGATGACATCAGATGTTGAATGACCTCAACATGAAGGAGCAGCAGCTCTACTCCGAAGTGTTGACTCCTCCCCCTAACTCTAAGGCTGTGTCCAGACACCCTACAGAGGAAACTCATTTCAGACGCTGGTATCTGTGACCTCATTCTTTCAGTCACTACCCAGAGCTCATGACAATGGGTGAGGGTTGGGACGCAGATGGACCAGTACATCAAAAGCTTTGCCCTCTGGCTCAGCTCCCTCTGAACCACAGTGGTCCAGTGCAGTGCACACATCACTGCAGATGCCGCACCAAACAAACGATCCATCTCACATTCTGTTCTATTTCCACTCATGAACAAAACCCTGAGATATTCGAGGTCTTTTGTCTGAGGCAGTAACTCCCCCCAAACCCAGAGGGATGTGAAGCTTTAATATTCTCTTACTCATCGTTCCCTTGAGTTTTTGCTTCCTCTGCCACAGAAGCTGCAGTCCTTATGGACTCTTTACCTGTCTGACTCAGGTGTCTCCTGGTCTTTCATACTGATCAATCAATCAATCAATCAATCAATTTTATTTATAAAGCCCAATATCACAAATCACAATTTGCCTCACAGGGCTTTACAGCATACGACATCCCTCTGTCCTTATGACCCTCACAGCTGATAAGGAAAAACTCCCCAAAAAAAACCTTTAACAGAAAAAAACGGTAGAAACCTCAGGAAGAGCAGTTGAGGAGGGATCCCTCTTCCAGGACGGACAGACGTGCAATAGATGTCGTACAGAACAAATCAAAATGATAAAATAACAGTAATCTGCATGACACAATGAGAGAGAGAGAGAGAAAGAGAGAGAGAGAGAGAGATGCAGGTAATGACAGTAGCTTACAACAACATTATTGAAAGTAATAATATTATAGTTATAGTTCTGGCTACTGTGATACAATATGCTGAAAGTATGTATTAATATCTGGCAGTATACATGTGTGACAATAGTCATATGTGTAAAATAACAGTAGAAGTATGACTAATAACTAATGATGGCAGCAGCAGCAGCAGGAGGCATCTGGCAGGACCACGGCAGCAGCACAACCACACACGTCACGCTGTCCAGGCACCGCTGTGATATGAGTTAATCTGAGAGACAGTGGAGCACAAAGGCTCCGGAGAAGAAGCCGAGTTAGTGACATCCAGAATGGCCGAGTTAGCGAGATGCAGTAATAGAATATGAGAGAGAGAGAGAGAGAGAGAGAGAGAGAGAGAGAGAGAGAGAGAGAGAGAAGGTGCCCGGTGTATTATAGGGGGGTCCTCTGGCAGACTAGGCCTAAGTCAGCCTAACTAGGGGCTGGTACAGGGCAAGCCTGAGCCAGCCCTAACTATAAGCTTTATCAAAGAGGAAAGTCTTAAGTCTAGTCTTAAATGTGGAGACGGTGTCTGCCTCCCGGACCGCAACAGGAAGATGATTCCACAGGAGAGGAGCCTGATAGCTGAAGGCTCTGGCTCCTGATCTACTTTTGGAGACTTTAGGGACCACGAGTAACCCTGCGTTCTCAGAGCGCAGTGTTCTGGTGGGATAATATGGCACTATGAGCTCTCTAAGATATGACGGAGCTTGACCATTTAGAGCTTTATAAGTTAACAGTAGGATTTTAAATTCAATTCTGGATTTTATAGGGAGCCAGTGCAGAGAAGCTAAAACAGGAGAAATATGATCTGGTTTCTTAGTTCCTGTTAGTACACGTGCTGCTGCATTCTGAATTAGCTGGAGAGTTTTTAAGGACTTACTAGAGCTACCTGATAATAGAGAGTTACAGTAATCCAGCCTTGAGGTAACAAAAGCGTGGACCAATTTTTCTGCATCTTTTCAGGTCAGGATAGGCCTAATTTTCGCAATATTCCGCAGATGAAAAAATGCAGTTCGTGAGGTTTGTTTTAAATGAGAATTAAAAGACAAATCTTGATCAAATGTTACTCCGAGGTTTCTTACGGTAGTGCTAGAGGCCAGAGCAATGCCATCTAGAGAAACTATGTCATCAGATAAACAGTCTCTGAGTTGTTTGGGGCCAAGAACAATAACTTCAGTTTTGTCTGAATTTAACATCAGGAAATTGGTGCTCATCCAAGCTTTTATGTCTTAAGGCAGTTACAGAGTTTAGTTAATTGATTACTTTCTTCTGGCTTCATCGATAAATACAACTGAGTATCATCCACATAACAATGGAAATTTATAGAGTGATTTCTAATGATGTTACCTAAAGGAAGCATATATAGAGTAAATAGGATTGGTCCGAGCACAGAACCTTGCGGAACTCCAAAACAAACTTTGGTATGTAAGGATGATTCATTATGAACGTCAACAAACTGAAACGATCAACGATCAAACGATCAGATAGATAAGATTTAAACCAGCTCAGTGCAGAACCTTTTAGGCCAATTAAGTGATCCAGTCACTGCAGTAGAATTTGATGGTCAATTGTGTCAAACGCTGCACTAAGATCTAATAAAACAAGTACAGAGACGAGTCCTTTGTCTGAAGCAATCAGAAGGTCATTTGTAATTTTAACTAGTGCTGTCTCAGTGCTATGATGCACTCTAAATCCTGACTGAAATTCCTCAAATAAATTATTATCATGGAGAAAATCACACAGCTGGTCTGCGACTACTTTCTCAAGGATCTTTGACATAAAGGGAAGATTAGATATTGGTCTATAGTTGGCTAACACCTCTGGATCCAGGGTGGGCTTTTTTAGTAGAGGTTTAATTACAGCTACCTTAAAAGACTGTGGCACATAGCCTGTTAATAAGGATATATTGATCATATCTAATATATGAGTGTTAACTAAAGGAAAGACCTCCTTAAGTAGCCTAGTTGGGATGGGGTCTAAGAGACACGTTGATGATTTAGAAGCAGAAATCACTGCTGTCAATTCTTGAAGAGAAATTGGCGAGAAGCAGTCTAAATATATATTAGGTCTTACAGCTGTGTTTGAGGTTAGATAGGTAGGCCTACCATCTGATGGCAGGAGGTCATGAATTTTGCCTCTAATAGTTAGAATTTTGTCATTAAAAAAGCTCATAAAATCATTACTGCTAAGGGCTAAAGGAATACAAGGCTCAATAGAGCTTTGACTCTCAGTCAGCCTGGCTACAGTGCTGTAATAGTTTGCTCTGGCATTGCGGAGGCCCCTCTTATAAGTTTTGAGACTGTCTGTCCAGATTAAACGAGATTCTTCCTGTTTGGTCAATCGCCAATTCCTTTCAAATTTTCGCGATATTTGTTTTAACTTACGGGTTTGACAGACCTTTCTTCTTAAGTCATATGACTTTATCGACTACTTTAGTCCTCTTGTGTTGCCACCACATCAGAGAGCGGCTAGCTTCTGGCTGTGGGCCATGGGTAACAGGAAATGTTCTTGCAGTTTTGGCTCAGGTGCAGCTCAGCTGGATTCACAGTGGACTCTTGATCCTCTCTTTGATTTAGGGTCAGCCACTGTATTGTTTGGGATCAGTCTGACCAGGCCCCATGGGTCAAAGGTCACCCCTCAGGCACTCACCTTTGAGACCTACCAAGTTTGGTCCTAGGACAGGGCCCTAATTTACCTCCTGTGGTCATGACAAGAGAATCGCTCTGCATCTGGTCTCTCAGCTGGAACCAGTTTACCACAGTGACCTTTCCATAATTTGGTGCTGCACGTAACAGGAAACCCCTCTGCCACAATTATGTGGTGCCCCTGGAAAGTTCCAGGAGATTAATCCTAAAAAGCAGTGATGCCCTCAGACCGGCGCCATGATGCGCCTGCACGGAAAACAAATCATACATCAATTACTTTATTCATTTTGCTTCCAGGCTACTAAACGCTGATAGTATCTAAGCCACCAGTGGGGTCATAGCTCCTGTTGCAGCAGTTCATTGATCTGTGCACTTACTGTCACTGACATGTTGATGTCTGATTGCTGCTGTTAGCTTACGTATTTATTTATTCTATTTACATGGATGGGCTCAGCTATAGAAATTAACTGCTCTTTTGGGAGTAATAAAATATTCTTAATCTGAATCTGAGTTATATTTACAGCAGCACGTCTGTCTGTACCAGGTTAATGAGATCTATCAGGATCATTCTCTGGGTGCCAACGTCAACATCGTCCTGGTCAGGATCATCATGTTGTCTCCATCAAAGGTAGGAAACACTGAATCTGTTTCAAAGCTACTGATGGTTTCTTTATTCAGGATGGACTTGTGTACTGCTTTGTGCTCTGTGGGCCCTCCTGTAGAACCGGCTTATAGAAGTCCATGTCGTGAGATGTCAGGGGGGTTTTCTGTTTAAACCAAGAGCAGTTTGGCTTTAGTTAGCTTTACAATGATCACGTAATTAATCCTGATTTCATATAACTAGCTCTGTGACAGTTCAGAGATAAAGAGGTTCAGGAAGGCAGTGTTTGCTGAACATTAAACATTGTCAAAATACTTCTAAACTCTCTGGTTACTACTGTTATCCGTCCTGAGGTAAAACACATTTTTCAGTGTTTGGTTTAGAGATAAGTGGTTTTGTAGCTAGTTTTATGTCCCTTTGGTTGTCCATGCTGTGTGGTACCTCTGTGTTTAACAGAACACATAAATCCTGCATTAACGCCCTGGGGAATCTGTGCAAGAACAAATTCTGTTCTTCAAAGGTTTGCTCTTCGTTACACATCAGAGTGTTTGTAAAATTTCCCTCCATCAGTCCCAGGAGCTGATCTCTGTGGGGAACCCCCAGAAGAGTCTGGAGAATGTCTGTGGATGGTCGTATCTCCAGCACAAGGAGACGAGTCATGCTGAGCAGCACGACCACACCATCTACCTGACCAGGCAGGAGTTCGGCCCCTCCGGCATGCAGGGTACTACTGCTAATACCTCCACTAATACTGCAAGTACTACTCCTACTACTACTGCTACTATTACTGCTACTACTGTCTACCTGACCAGGCAAAAGTTTGGTCTTCTGGCACACAGGGTACTACTGCTAATACTGCAAGTACTATTACTACCACCATCTTCCTGACATGGCAGGAGTTTTCCCAGTGGGGCTTGCAGGATACTACATATAGTACCACTAACACCACCCGCCTGATCAGGACAGAGTTTGGCTGCTTTGGCATGCAGGATTCTGCTGCTAGTAGTACCAGTACTAATACAAGTACTACTACTAACACCAACCACCTGAGCAGGCCCTGATCTCTGATCCCTGACCTCGGACCTTTTAACCTTTTCACCTGTCTCTGCAGGGTACGCTCCAGTTACAGGAATGTGTCACTTGCATCGGAGTTGCGTCCTTGTCTTTGAAGATGGGTTTTCTTCAGCGTTCGTAGCTGCCCACGAAACAGGACACGTGTGAGAATTACAAATATACACACTTATCGACACTACACCACAACTACTACACAACCAAACATGAATTCACCACAACATCAGAATGACTCTCAGGCGTGGAATCAATGATGGCTGACTCCCAGGTGTCCATGCAGAGACCATAATGACTTCTGAGTGTCCAGGTAGAGACAATAACAGACTGACCTGTATCATCACCTGTCCATCAATCTGTCTGTCTCAGGTTAGGGATGGAGCATGACGGTGAGGCAAATGACTGTGCTGATGATGTTCCAGTGGGCAGCATCATGTCTCCGCGGGTTCAAGCCACCTTCCATCGATACCACTGGTCCCGCTGCAGCTGGAGGGAGCTGCACCAGTACCTGCAGTGAGTACTACACATATAGCTAATACATGTAACTACTGTAAACTACAGAAACACTTCAGTCTGTTCAGTGGTAACAGCCTGTCTGTCTGTCTGTCTGTCTGCCTGCCTGTCTGCCTGCCTGTCTGTCTGCCTGCCTGTCTGCCTGCCTGTCTGTCTGCCTGCCTGTCTGCCTGCCTGTCTGTCTGCCTGCCTGTCTGTCTGCCTGTCTGCCTGCCTGCCTGTCTGCCTGCCTGTCTGTCTGTCTGCCTGCCTGTCTGCCTGCCTGTCTGCCTGTCTGCCTGTCTGTCTGTCTGCCTGCCTGTCTGTCTGCCTGCCTGTCTGCCTGCCTGCCTGCCTGCCTGTCTGTCTGCCTGCCTGTCTGCCTGCCTGTCCGCCTGCCTGTCTGTCTGCCTGCCTGTCTGCCTGCCTGTCTGTCTGTCTGCCTGCCTGTCTGCCTGCCTGTCTGTCTGCCTGCCTGCCTGTCTGCCTGCCTGTCTGTCTGCCTGCCTGTCTGCCTGCCTGCCTGTCTGTCTGCCTGCCTGTCTGTCTGCCTGCCTGCCTGTCTGCCTGCCTGTCTGTCTGCCTGTCTGCCTGCCTGTCTGTCTGCCTGCCTGTCTGCCTGCCTGTCTGTCTGCCTGCCTGTCTGCCTGCCTGTCTGCCTGCCTGCCTGTCTGCCTGCCTGTCTGCCTGCCTGCCTGTCTGCCTACCTGCCTGCCTGCCTGTCTGCCTGCCTGTCTGCCTGCCTGCCTGTCTGCCTGCCTGTCTGCCTGCCTGCCTGTCTGCCTACCTGCCTGCCTGTCTGCCTGTCTGTCTGTCTGTCTGCCTGCCTGCCTGTCTTTTCAGTACCTACGACTGTCTCCGTGACGACCCGTTCCACCATGATTGGCCGGCTCAGCCTCAGTTGCCGGGGTTTCAGTACTCCATGGACCAACAGTGTCGCTTTGACTTCGGACCAGGATACAGCCTCTGTACTGCGGTATGTCTGTCTGTCTGTCTGTCTGTCTGTGTGCCCCCACATCATCTAATTAGAGGTGACCTTTCACCTCTTATACTGTGACCTTTACCGTTTTCAGTGACACTGCGAGCATGGTTTCTATAGCAAAAACTGCTGCAGATGAGTCCCCTCCTCTTCTTAAAGAGTTCCATGCCTCCGCTCCGGTGATAGACACCACCAGAGGCATCATGTTGTCAGGTTGTCCATCCATACTTACATCCATCTCATTCTCATGACCACAGTATCTCAGGAGCACATTGAGGAACTTTCCTCAAATTTGGCACGAACATCCACTTGGACTCGGCAATGAACTGATCAGATTTTGGTGGTCATGGTTCAAAGGTCAAGGTAACTGTGACCTTGCGTCCATCTCATTCACATAAATGTTATCTCAAGAAGACCTCGAGAGGATTTCTTAAAATCTGACACAAACGTCCACGAATAAAATGAAAAATAAAAATGAAGAATAAACTGATTAGAATTTGGTGGTCAAAGGTCAGTGTGACCTCAGAAAATATGTTTTTTGACCATAACTGAAGAATCCATACACTAATTATGATGAAACTTGACACAAATGTCTAACAGGATAAAATAATGAAGGTCAAAAGGTCAAAGGTCAGCTTGACTGTGACATCATCACGTTTTAACGTCATATCTCAGGAACAGAAGGGGAGACATTTGGTCAGATACTGAATTGGTGACTCTAATCTTGAAACTGTGCTGATTGTATAGATCTTCTGTGTGTGAAGCATCCATGTTTTCACTGACATGGATGGAGACTGTCAGAGACACTGGAGTGCGGAGTCATACAACCACAGGGTGGACAGTGATTATAGTCAGTTATTTTTGACAGTATTTAACACGTGTTAAACTTTGAGATTTGATTTGAGGTTGTAGAAATAACCGTAGTCCCTGAGTGATGAGTTTAAATCCTGAATGAAATAAACAGCACATCCAGTTTTCAGATTTTAAAAATAGTGCTGCTTTAAATTGAAGCAGGAGCGCCTGAGTTTTGTGTCGTGTGCAGATGTGACCTGCTGATGTGTTTTTGGGTTGGAGGCCAACACCACATCTGTTGGAGATGTTAGCTGAGATGTTTGATGACCTCACACAGAAAACTACGCTCTTTAATCTGATGACGTCGTCTGTTCTGGGACTTTCCAACATTTCAACATGATGGGAAAATGATTTTTGCTTTAATCATTAAGCTTGTTTGAGTTTTCTCTCGCAGGGCTGTGATGTTGTGTTGCTGTTGAATCATTCTTCAGTTATGTGCTGATGATTTTTCTCTCGTCTCAGACTGAAGCAGGCAAAATCAGTTTATTACAACTTAAAAACATGTTTCCTCTTTGTTTAACGTTTCTCTTCCTGCTGTTGGAGTTCTCCTGGTTCTGTTTTATTCTGACATGTTGCTGTGGTCTGTGTGTGTGTGTGTGTGTGTGTGTGTGTGTGTGTGTGTGTGTGTGTGTGTGTGTTTGTCTCCAGTATCCGACCCTTGACCCCTGTAAACAGCTGTGGTGCAGCGACTACCACAACCCCTTCTACTGTAAGACCAAGAAAGGTCCACCGCTGGACGGGACAAAGTGTGGACCTGGAAAGGTGAGGACACGTTCAGGTCAGACGCTCACTAGTAGACAGAAAGTTTGTCCCTGAGTTTGTCAACAAAGTTTGACACAGTTAAAGGAGAGAACAAAAGAGAATCTTCACATGAAGCAGTGAGTATGAGTATGATTTTACAAACCTGACACATTCACCTGTGGTCCATTCAGAACAGACCCGGGACCCACTTTTAGACTGCCACCCAACAGTTGGGAACCAGTGGTCTAAAGGATGAATGCGTGTCCATCATGTTGGTCTGAACTGAGACACGTCACCATCTGTTGGACAGACTGTGGTTCATCCTTAATGTTCCCTCTAGGATGAACTGTAAGAACTTTACTGATCCTCTAACTTTACATCTAGCGTCATCATCAGGTCAACAGGTGAACGTGTCCTGTACTTGTCTTTCCTGACCAGATGCCTGCAGAACATTTCAGCCTGTTCTGACACCCAATTCATCAAATACCACCGCTTAGTCAGGACGTCACCGCCAGACACCGACACTGAGACACACCAGGTGGCAGCAGGTTCTGACACTGAGGACAAGTGATGTAGTTAAAAGAGTGAGAAAGTCTCAATGTGGCAGGTGGGAGTCGGGGTGGACGGGTCAAACAAACTCTAGTCTTTCACCAGGAGCCTTCTCTTCATTTCCTCTGAAACCAAAAGTCAAGTTATTCTAATAACAAGGTAGTGTGCTGGGCTGGTGACCGAGACATTGTGTTGGTAACAAACTGACTTATTTTAAACCAAACCATGATGAGGTTTCATAAATCTAACCACCTGCTTTGGCTGCTCAAACTTCAGGAAATAAACTAAAGACAAAGTGTTTAACCTACATACTGAGTTTATTTTGAAAAAGCCTGTCTGCATCTAATGAACATAAACTGACACGCCGACCCTGAACATCAGAACCTGTCGCAGGTGGTTACCTGACGTGTCATATTCTGATGTGTAGAACTTCTGATGAAGCGTCAGTGTTTGATGAGTTGGGATGAGAACATGTTGAACATTCAGCTGTGTTCACTGATAATTAGCAAATGTTAGCATGCTAACGTGCTAGACTGATGCTGGGACTCAAATCACATCCTTCCATCAGTACACTTCAGTGCAGTACACTATGTTCACTATGTACTTCTTGCACGGTGCAGTAATTTCAACAGGGTAGTGTTGTCTCAAATTGCTCACTGATGTTTTTGCACTTATGGAAAGTGATGACTTTTTTTTTAACCATCGCTTCTTCTTCTTCGTCTTCTTTTTAAATTGCAAACAGACGGTGGAGCATTATCGCCAACATTTGATCGCTATCTCCGCCCACACATAAACCAAACTTATGCCACAACGTCAATGCTGATTAAAATGTGCCACCATAGCTCGGAACAAGTTAGCTAGCTAACAAATGCTAACATTAGCTAGTCAGTTAATGTTAGCCCTTGCATTAAGAACTGGACCATCGTATTTACAGTACTGACACACTCTCAGTCCAAAGTCGTCGAATACCAGAGCATGGTCATTGACTTCAGGCGTCAGACACCAACAAAAAAGCCGTCCTTTCATGTCGACATGTTACACAGCTGGTTGCCGCTCCTCTGTGCGGAACAGAACAGCCTGTCCGATGATGCTGCTGTATTTTACAAATATTTAAAACTTGTCCAGCGTCTGACTTCAGATCTGAAACTGAAACCTTCTACAGTGTAGACGACAAATGTAATTACACCCAAAGATCATACAGCATACGCCTCGACACCTGTAACATCAACACCCGATGATAGAATGTGCCGCCGTTAGCTAGCTAACAAACTAACATTAGCATTACCGTTTGGTACTAGATAATGGCAGAATTATTGATCTGTTAAACAACCTGACGGCTTCGATCTGACAGCAGCTCAGTGAGGATGAAAATACACAGTACATTTGTACAAAACTTCAGTGTTCACTGTGGTACTCTGACATGTCACAAGTTTGAAATGTGTTTGTGGCCCCGCCCCTACCTCCAACATGGCGACCAATGAGGGTGAGAAGTGTCCAACCTTCACACTGAACTTTTTAACCGTTAAAAATCAAGTCTAAGCGCAGAAGGATCTGATTTAAGAAGCAGCGTGAAGTGGTGAACTTTGCTCCTGCTAAACATTAACATGTTAGCATTTAGCTCAGAGCACCGCTCTGTCTCAGTACAGCCTCACAGAGATGCTAACATGGCTGCAGACTGGCTGTCCTTATGCTAAGCTAGGCTAACCACCTCCTGAAACCAGCTCTGTGATGAACTTCTTTGCGTCTCCATGGTAACCATGTCTCGTTGCAGCACTGTTTTAAAGGCTTCTGCATGAAGCTGACCCCCGACATGCTGAGACAGGACGGCAACTGGGGATCATGGAGTCCGTTTGGCGGCTGCTCCAGGTCCTGCGGGGGCGGGGTCAAGTTTCGGGCCCGGCGCTGCGACAGCCCAGCGTGAGTGAGCTCTGAGTCGTCTGTGATGTCATCCATCAGAAGCACCAATCAGAGAGACTAACCTGTTGTTGTTCTCAGTCCAGCCAACGGGGGGCGCACCTGCTTTGGAAACAACTACGAGTTCCAACTGTGCAACAAGGAAGAGTGTCCGCCACTGACTGACTTCAGGTCAGTAGATCTGCTGTGCACTGTGTCATCTGTGTTTACTGACTGACTTCAGGTCAGTTGACGTCATGTTGTTTGTCTTTCAGAGAGGATCAGTGTAACGTCTGGAATCCCTTCTTGGAACATGAAGGACAGAAACATCACTGGCTGCCGTACGAACACCCTGACCGTAAATACACACTCACTGCACACACTGCAGATACACACGCACACACACACACACACGCACACACACACACAGTTTTCCCAAACTGACAGATTAGATAAAAGAAGTTTCCTCTGCTCTGTGTGTGTGTGTGTGTATGTATGTGTGTGTGTGTGTGTGAGCGTGTGTGTTCACATGTTAAAGTCATCAGTCAGGAATCTGTTATTGGAGGGAAACTTGTGGCGTCTCGTCTCCTTAACTCTTTAATGTCTGAAAATATTCAGATTTCCTTCTCTTTAAACTCCCAATGTTCCACCTTAAATGTTCCATGCTCAGTATCTGTGTGTGATAAATGAAGACCTTGTATTGATGTGTGTCTTTGTATCTGGGTGTGTGTGTGTGTGGGTGTGTGTGTGTGTGTGCAGCTGATGAGCGTTGTCGTCTGTTCTGTCAGTCCAAGGAGACGGCTGCCGTGGTTTCCATGAACAGAATGGTGCATGATGGGACGCCGTGTTCATACGGCGATGCCCACAGCGTCTGCGTCCGAGGAGAGTGTGAGGTCTTTATTTTGTTTCAGTTTCTCATGTTTTCTTCTTAAGTCTCATTATATTGTGTGACCCTGCGTCCTCACATGTGGACGTCTCATTCTGGGTTTCATCCTGCTTCACTCAGACCTGTTGTCCTCCATCATGGACACTCTCTGTCCCACATAGTGGCAGTGAGACCACAATACACTATTCCATGTAAAAACAAGATGGCTGCCATCTCTGCCAAGACAGTTTGCAGCTGATCCTGAAACAGAAGTAGACAAAACCTGATCAGAGTTTATGGTTCAAACTTTATTTATGATAAATAATGTTTGTAGTTTGATATGACGACAAATTTAAGATAAGACGCTGTTAATAAGGAAGGACTCATCTGAGGACACTGGGAATTTATTATCGGCTCGTTTGAGGACACTGGGATTTTATTATGGACAGACATTTCAGTGAAATGAAAACAGGAAACAGGATTTCTGGGTATCAGGAGGTTAATTTTATTGTATAGGTACAAAAGTAAAACTATATTAAAATGTTATGTATTTATTTATTTACTTTTATGAAATGTTTTTATGTTTAATTCCATCTCATTTTCTGTCACCATGTCCTCTGTCCCTGCAGCCGAACACTGTGTTTAAACCACAATCTCAGTACAGCCATTATACAGTATGATCTGATCTAAGGTCAGAATTCAAACTAACTTTATTGTCGTAGTGTGTCGACACAAACAGGAAGTGGAATCAGTTCTCAGTGGTTCTCAGTGTAAACTCAGTTGACAGCTCATGTAAACAGTTTGTGTGTTTGGATTTCAGGTTTATATTTCAGAGTTTCTCAGAGTTTAATGACTGAGTGTTGGTTTATGGAAGCGGGGGACAACTGAGGACCACACAGGAGACATGGACACGTCTCATGTCAACATCACACCATCCATTTGTCCTCCAACATTTCACCAATATCTTTAGTTTAACCACCAGCAGTAAAGACGGAGTGCAGTTCCTGTAACACCTGCAATGTGCCACAACTCTTCAGATTAAAAATCTTTTTTTCAAAAATCAATCAATCAATCAATCAATCAATCAATTTTATTTATAAAGCCCAATATCACAAATCACAATTTGCCTCACAGGGCTTTACAGCATACGACATCCCTCTGTCCTCAAGACCCTCACAGCTGATCAGGAAAAACTCCCCAAAAAAAACCTTTATCGGGGAAAAAAAATGGTAGAAACCTCAGGAAGAGCAACTGAGGAGGGATCCCTCTTCCAGGACGGACAGACGTGCAATAGATGTCGTACAGAACAGATCAGCATAATAAATTAACAGTAATCTATATGACACAATGGGAGAGAGAGAAGAGAGAGAGAGAGAGAGAGAGAGAGAGAGAGAGAGAGAGAGAGAGATGCAGGTAATGACAGTAGCTTACAACATTATTGAAAGTAATAATATTATAGTTATAGTTCTGGTTACTGTGGTACAATATGTTGAAAGTATGTATTAATATGTGACAGTATACATGTGTGACAATAGTCATATGTGTAAAATAACAGTAGAAGTATGACTAATGACTAATGATGGCAGCAGCAGCAGCAGCAGCAGGAGGCATCTGGCAGGACCACGGCAGCAGCACAACCACACACATCACGCTGTCCAGGCACCGCTGTGATATGAGTTAATCTGAGAGACAGTGGAGCACAAAGGCTCCGGAGAAGAAGCCGAGTTAGTGACATCCAGAATGGCCGAGTTAGCAAGATGCAGTAATAGGATGCGAGAGAGAGAGAGAGAGAGAGAGAGAGAGAGAGAGAGAGAGAGAAGGAGAGAAGGTGCCCTGTGTATTATAGGGGGGTCCTCCGGCAGACTAGGCCTAAGTCAGCCTAACTAGGGGCTGGTACAGGGCAAGCCTGAGCCAGCCCTAACTATAAGCTTTATCAAAGAGGAAAGTCTTAAGTCTAGTCTTAAATGTGGAGACGGTGTCTGCCTCCCGGACCGTAACAGGAAGATGATTCCACAGGAGAGGAGCCTGATAGCTGAAGGCTCTGGCTCCTGATCTACTTTTGGAGACTTTAGGGACCACGAGTAACCCTGCGTTCTCAGAGCGCAGTGTTCTGGTGGGATAATATGGCACTATGAGCTCTCTAAGATATGACGGAGCTTGACCATTTAGAGCTTTATAAGTTAACAGTAGGATTTTAAATTCAATTCTGGATTTTACAGGGAGCCAGTGCAGAGAAGCTAAAACAGGAGAAATATGATCTCGTTTCTTAGTTCCTGTTAGTACACGTGCTGCTGCATTCTGAATTAGCTGGAAAGTTTTTAAGGACTTACTAGAGCTACCTGATAATAGAGAGTTACAGTAATCCAGCCTAGAGGTAACAAAAGCGTGGACCAATTTTTCTGCATCTTTTCGGGTCAGGATAGGCCTAATTTTCGCAATATTATGCAGATGAAAAAATGCAGTCCGTGAGGTTTGTTTTAAATGAGAATTAAAAGACAAATCTTGATCAAATATTACTCCGAGGTTTCTTACGGTAGTGCTAGAGGCCAGAGCAATGCCATCTAGAGAAACTATGTCATCAGATAAACAGTCTCTGAGTTGTTTGGGGCCAAGAACAATAACTTCAGTTTTGTCTGAATTTAACATCAGGAAATTGGTGCTCATCCAATTTTTTATGTCTTTAAGGCAGTTATGGAGTTTAGTTAATTGATTACTTTCTTCTGGCTTCATCGATAAATACAACTGAGTATCATCCACATAACAATGGAAATTTATAGAGTGATTTCTAATGATGTTACCTAAAGGAAGCATATATAGAGTAAATAGGATTGGTCCGAGCACAGAACCTTGCGGAACTCCAAAACAAACTTTGGTACGTAAGGATGATTCATTACGAACGTCAACAAATTGAAAACGATCAGATAAATAAGATTTAAACCAGCTCAGTGCAGAACCTTTTAGGCCAATTAAGTGATCCAGTCTCTGCAGTAGAATTTGATGGTCAATTGTGTCAAACGCCGCACTAAGATCTAATAAAACAAGTACAGAGACAAGTCCTTTGTCTGAAGCAATCAGAAGGTCATTTGTAATTTTAACTAGTGCTGTCTCAGTGCTATGATGCACTCTAAATCCTGACTGAAATTCCTCAAATAAATTATTATCATGGAGAAAATCACACAGCTGGTCTGCGACTACTTTCTCAAGGATCTTTGACATAAAGGGAAGATTAGATATTACCTTAAAAGACTGTGGTACATAGCCTATTAATAAGGATATATTGATCATATCTAATATATGAGTGTTAACTACAGGAAAGACCTCCTTAAGTAGCCTAGTTGGGATGGGGTCTAAGAGACACGTTGATGATTTAGAAGCAGAAATCACTGCTGTCAATTCTTGAAGAGAAATTGGGGAGAAGAAATCTAAATATATATTAGGTCTTACAGCTGTGTTTGAGGTTAGATATGTACTATCTGAGGACAGGAGGTCATGAATTTTGCCTCTAATAGTTAGAATTTTGTCATTAAAAAGCTCATAAAATCATTACTGCTAAGGGCTAAAGGAATACAAGGCTCAATAGAGCTTTGACTCTCAGTCAGCCTGGCTACAGTGCTGAAAAGAAACCTGGGGTTGTTCTTATTGTCTTCTATTAATGCTGAGTAATAGTTTGCTCTGGCATTGCGGAGGCCCCTCTTATAAGTTTTGAGACTGTCTGTCCAGATTAAACGAGATTCTTCCTGTTTGGTTAATCGCCAATTCCTTTCAAATTTTCGCAATATTTGTTTTAACCTACGGGTTTGAGAGTTATACCAAGGAGCGAACTTTCTTTGCTTTTTTAACTTCTTTTTAAGAGGAGCTACAGAGTCAAGCATTGTTCGCAGCGAGCCTACGGCGCTATCGACAAAATGATCAATTTGGGAGAGGTTAAAGTTGGTACAGGAAACCTCTGTTACTGAAGGACTTGGTATTGAATTTAACGATGAAGTAATCTTTTCCTTAAATTTTGCGACAGCACTATCTGATAAACATCTAGTATAGTAACTGTTGCTGAGTGGCGTGTAATCGAGTAAAAAGAAATCAAAAGTAATCAGATAATGATCCGATAGCGAGGGATTCTGTGGAAAGACTTTTAGGTTATCAATTTCAATTCCATACGTCAGAACTAGATCGAGGGTATGGTTAAAACAGTGAGTGGGTTCATGTACACCCTGACTGAAGCCAATGGAGTCTATTAATGAGATAAACGCAGTAGCCAGGGAGTCATTATCAACGTCGACATGAATGTTAAAATCGCCTACAATAATAACTTTATCTGATTTAAGAACTAAACTGGATAAAAACTCTGAGAATTCAGATACAAATTCAGAATATGGGCCAGGAGCACGGTACACTATAACAAATAAAAGTGGCTGCGAGGTTTTCCAGGTCGGGTGTAAAAGACTAAGAATGAGGCTTTCAAATGAATTATAATCTAGTTTAGGTTTAGGGCTGATTAACAGACTAGAGTTAAAAATGGCTGCAACTCCCCCTCCTCGGCCGCTGTCTCGAGGAATGTGGGTATTATTATGACTGGGAGGAGTGGACTCATTTAGACTAACATATTCATCTTGACACAGCCAGGTTTCAGTGAGACTGAGTAAATCAATATGATTATCTGATATTAATTCGTTTACTAACACTGCTTTAGACGACAGAGACCTGATATTTAACAGTCCGCATTTAATTCTCCTGTTTTGTCTTTCTGTCACAGAAGAGGTTTTAATTTTTATGAGGTTGTTATGCACAACTCCTCTTTGTTTAATTTTAGATTTAAATAATTTAGGTGGTCGGGGGACAGACACCGTTTGTATAAACCTTTGAAAACTATGGCTGGGTAACTGAACTAGAAGCTCAGAGAGGCGTTTAGAACTGCGACTCTCTGTCCTGGTCTCAACTCTGGGTTGTCAGGGATTTAAATTACTAATAAAGTTTGCCAGGTTCCTAGAAATGAGAGCAGCTCCATCCAAAGTGGGATGAATGCCGTCTCTCCTAATAAGACCAGGTTTTCCCCAGAAAGTTTGCCAATTATTAACGAAACCCACATCGTTTGCTGGACACCACCTGGACAGCCAGCGATTAAATGATGACATGCGGCTAAACATGTCATCACTGGTCAGATTTGGGAGGGGTCCAGAGAAAACTACGGAGTCCGACATTGTTTTTGCATATTCACACACCGAGGCAATATTAATTTTAGTAACCTCCGATTGGCGTAACCGGGTGTCATTGCCGCCGACGTCAATAACAATCTTACTGAATCTACGTTTAGCTTTAGCCAGCAGTTTTAAATTTGACTCGATGTCGCCTGCTCTGGCCCCAGGGATACATTTGACTATGGTCGCTGGTGTTGCTAACTTCACGTTCCTCAGAATAGAGCTGCCAATAACCAGAGTTTTATCCTCAGCGGGTGTGTCGCTGAGTGGGGAAAAGTGGTTGGAAACGTGAAAAGGCTGGTGGTGAGCCGTGGGCTTCGGCTTGGAGCTGTGCTTCTGGCGAACCGTAACCCAACCTCCCGGCTGAACGGGAGTTGCCGGAGGACAATTAGCAGAGGCTAAGGCTATGCTATGTGGCTCCGCACCGGCTACAGGGGGCTGGCTAACTACCGCAGCTACTGAATGGTTTTCCATGGTGCGGAGCCACGCTTCTAATTCACTAAGCCTCGCCTCCAACGCAGCAAATAAGCTACACTTATTACAATTACCACTGTCGCTAAAGGAGGTAGAAGCATAACTGAACATGTGGCACACCGAGCAAGAGAGAGCAGGAGAAGGGGAAAAATGGAACGGAAAAATGTCCTGGTTGAGACACCAGACAGACGGCAACATGAAGACATAAAGTCACTTGTCCTCGAGAACCTCTATATTCTAACAATTACTGACTTTCACCCAGGAGGCCAGTGTTTTCTTCCTGTAAGATTGTGAAGCCAAACCCTGTTCTTTGTTCCTAAACTCAACCACGTGTGTGTGTGTGTTGGCTAAACGTAACCACATGTGTGTGTGTGTTGGCTAAACGTAACCATGTGTGTGTGTTGGCTAAACGTAACCACGTGTGTGTTGGCTAAACGTAACCACGTGTGTGTGTTGGCTAAACGTAACCACGTGTGTGTGTTGGCTAAACGTAACCACGTGTGTGTGTGTTGGCTAAACGTAACCACATGTGCGTGTGTTGGCTAAACGTAACCACGTGTATGTGTGTGTGTGTTGGCTAAACGTAACCACGTGTATGTGTGTGTGTGTTGGCTAAACGTAACCACGTGTGTGTGTGTTGGCTAAACGTAACCACGTGTGTGTGTTGGCTAAACGTAACCACGTGTGTGTGTTGGCTAAACGTAACCACGTGTGTGTTGGCTAAACGTAACCACATGTGTGTGTTGGCTAAACGTAACCACGTGTGTGTTGGCTAAACGTAACCACATGTGTGTGTGTGTGTTGGCTAAACGTAACCACGTGTGTGTGTTGGCTAAACGTAACCACGTGTGTGTTGGCTAAACGTAACCACGTGTGTGTTGGCTAAACGTAACCACGTGTGTGTGTGTTGGCTAAACGTAACCACGTGTGTGTTGGCTAAACGTAACCACATGTGGGTGCGTTGGCGAAACATAACCACATGTGTGTGTGTTGGCTAAACGTAACCACGTGTGTCTGTGTGTGTGTGTGTGTGTGTGTGTGTGTTGGCTAAACGTAACCACGTGTGTGTGTGTTGGCTAAACGTAACCACGTGTGTGTGTGTTGGCTAAACATAACCACGTGTGTGTGTGTGTGTGTGTGTGTTGGCTAAACATAAGGCTAAACGTAACCACGTGTGTGTGTTTTCGCTAAACGTAACCACGTGTGTGTGTGTTGGCTAAACGTAACCACATGTGTGTGTGTTGGCTAAACGTAACCACGTATTGGCTAAACGTAACAACGTGTGTGTGTGTTGGCTAAACGTAACCACGTATTGGCTAAACGTAACCACGTGTGTGTGTGTGTGTGTGTGTGTTGGCTAAACGTAACCACACATGTGTGTGTGTTGGCTAAACGTAACCACATGTGTGTGTGTTGGCTAAACATAACCACGTGTGTGTGTGTTGGCTAAACATCACCACGTGTGTGTGTGTTTGCTAAACGTAACCACATGTGTGTGTGTTGGCTAAACGTAACCACATGTGTGTGTGTTGGCTAAACGTAACCACATGTGTGTCTGTTGGCTAAACGTAACCACATGTGTGTGTGTTGGCTAAACATAACCACACGTGTGTGTGTGTTGGCTAAACATAACCACGTGTGTGTGTGTTTGCTAAACGTAACCACATGTGTGTGTGTTGGCTAAACGTAACCACATGTGTGTGTGTTGGCTAAACGTAACCACGTGTATGTGTAATGGCTAAACGTAACCACGTGTGTGTGTTGGCTAAACGTAACCATGTGTGTGTTGGCTAAACGTAACCACATGTGTGTGTGTGTGTGTGTGTGTTGGCTAAACGTAACCACGTGTGTGTAATGGCTAAACGTAACCACGTGTGTGTGTTGGCTAAACGTAACCACGTGTGTGTTGGCTAAACGTAACCACATGTGTGTGTGTTGGCTAAACGTAACCACATGTGTGTGTGTTGGCTAAACGTAACCACGTGTGTGTGTAATGGCTAAACGTAACCACGTGTGTGTGTTGGCTAAACGTAACCACGTGTGTGTTGGCTAAACGTAACCACATGTGTGTGTGTGTGTGTTGGCTAAACGTAACCACGTGTGTGTAATGGCTAAACGTAACCACGTGTGTGTGTTGGCTAAACGTAACCACGTGTGTGTTGGCTAAACGTAACCACATGTGTGTGTGTGTGTGTTGGCTAAACGTAACCACGTGTGTGTGTGTTGGCTAAATGTAATGACAGGTAAAAATAGCACGCACATGCCCAAAAAAAAAATTTATGCTAGGTGCTGGACCAAAAAGTAACTATGAAATAAAAAGATAAAGTCCGCACACCAGAAGCTGCTCCTTGCACAATTTATTCATGCATTGTAACGTTTCGGGCCCCTGCCCTTCATGGTCTGATGAAGGGCAGGGGCCCGAAACGTTACAGTGCCCCCTATATCTGAAACAGAACCCCTGATCTTCCAAATAAAATCCCCTCCTCTCCTCTGTGCTTGGCTCCTCTCTCCTCGTGCAGCATGTAGGTTGTGATGGACAGATAGCGTCGGACCAGCAGGAGGATCGATGTGGAGTCTGTGGAGGAGACAACTCCAGCTGTAAAGTCATCAAAGGAAACTTTACCCGCAGCACCAAGAAACAAGGTCTCTGAAAGACTCTAATGTCTGACTGAAACACCCTCTGGTTACACACTGACAGCTGGTTGAACCTCAGTCAGTCCAGAACGCCTGGACAGGAAGTAGATATATGTTCTGTAAACACATACCAAAAGTACATGAGCGTAACGGCGTTCTGTTGCTATTGTTTCCCTTTGATCATGTTTCTGATTGATAAATGACTATTGTTCCCATTTCTTAGGTTACCTGAAGATCCTGGAGATCCCCAAAGGAGCCCGACACCTGCTGATCCAGGAGTTCAAAGAGACTCCTCACATCCTGGGTAAGAGGAGGGAGGATGAGCCTGTTTGAGCCGACATGAACTTCTGTTCTCATTGTTTCGTTTCCTGCTGCAGCCGTGAGGAACCTGGAGACAGGTCACCTCTTCCTCAACGATGAAGACGTGCTCCCAGAGTCCCGAGTGCTAATCGAGAAGGGTGTAGCGTGGCATTACAGCAACATCGAGGAGCGGGAGTCCATCCAGACGACAGGGCCTCTGAAATATGGAGTCCTGCTCATGGTCAGTCCATCAGTACAGACACTCTGGCTGCTTTCACACCGTCATGCAGTTAAGACCCTGACAACTGTCTACCTGTGAGAGCATCACCCCAAAAAGCAACATGTTTTTAAAGGGATAGTGCACCCAAAAATGAAAATTCAGCCATTATCTACTCACCCATATGCCGAGGGAGGCTCAGGTGAAGTTTTAGAGTCCTCACATCACTTGCAGAGATCCAAGGGGAGAGGAGGTAGCAACACAACTCCACCTAATGGAGGCTGACGGCGCCCCAGATTCAAACGTCCAAAAATAGCCTGTAGCTCTGACTGCCTCTCTGGGCACTGTGCTCACGTGTGTGTGAGACCGTGAGACATGGGCACCGCCGTCATGTGTGTTCACATGCTTTCCTGGTCTCGCATGCAAGTGCACACATGAGCGTGGTGCCCAGACAGGCAGTCAGAGCTACAGGCTACAGTGAGGCTAAAAACAGAGTTCAAATGAGGTTTTTCCAAACAACTTTTTATGTCGGGGCTTCAGGACACTTGGATCATTACGGACGAGCAGTAAGGAGATATTTTGTGGTTTCAATTATGTGTTTTTGGACGTTTGAATCTGGGGCGCCGTCAGCCTCCATTAGGTGGAGTTGTGTTGCTACCTCCTCTCCCCTTGGATCTGAATGTGAGGACTCTAAAACTTCACCTGAGCCTCCCTCAGCATATGGGTGAGTAGATAATGGCTGAATTTACATTTTTGGGTGCATTATCCCTTTAAAAGCAGCTGCTTCACACCATGACCAGTACCAGGAAGGTGCTTTAGTGAACACTGTGTGTGAGCTAACCTGTAGCTGCGTACTATAGCATTATGATGCAAATCAGTGACATTACCAAAGACTTATACAAATTTAGACAATCTACCGTTTGACATTTGGTGGGAATGTTTTCCAGGTCTAGTCTTTCTTTGGTTATTCAGTCACCAACATTATCAGCTCCTCCATCTGATCTTCTTTCTGCTTCCATGATGGTGCTATTTGATCAGCCAGGCAGGCAGCAACTGCCAGAAGTTCAGCTTAATGAACTCAGAAACCATATACCCCTCCAGCCATGTTGGAAACCCCTTCCACTCATTGAAATGACTGGTGTTGCTGAAGAACCGTGTGGCTATGTGAAAGCCCTGTCAGTCATGTAGTGTTTAATTAGAGTCTAATTGCATGTTTCTGGCCATCAGGTCCGTTCCCATGGCGAGTCCAAGGTGACTGTATCTTATAAGTACGTCATCCAGGATCGTCTCCGGTCCTCACTGGAGTCCAACCTGGTACAGGAGGATGCCATCTTCTACGAGTGGGCACTGAAGAAGTGGTCACACTGCTCCAAACCCTGTGGAGGAGGTATGCAACTCTGTTGCTGGTAAACGGCCTGTTAGTCAGCTGTGTCATGTGGGTAACCAGGGTAACAGCGGAATAGTAGTTAACAGTGTTGTCTGGCTGCCAGGGAAACAGTACACAAGGTTCGGCTGCAGGAGGAAGGCGGATGGGAAAATGGTTCAGAGGACGTACTGCTCCAACATCAACAAACCAAGGGCCATCAGCCGCACCTGCAACACTGAGACCTGCAGTCCGCCACGGTAACACACAACAGCTTGCCACAGTCACACTCTACAACTCACCAATAAATAAATCAAAAAGGGGGGAATGGTGCGTTATATAATGACACAGAGAAAAACGCTATTGTCCAATAAGACAGCATGGCGTATTTTATATAATCCTATTGTTTGTGCTCCCTCAGCTGGATGACCGGGGAGTGGGGAGACTGCAGCGCCACCTGTGGTCAGACAGGGTGGCAGCGTCGTTGGGTGAGCTGCCAGCAGATGTCCAGCAAGGGGCAGCAGCAGCGCTCAGTCAACAGCAAACTCTGTGGTGAAGACCGACCAGAAGGGAGACGAACCTGCAACCGCTTACCTTGTCCTGCTGCCTGGCGAGCTGGGCCCTGGACCCCGGTATGAAGAGTGAAGCCAGGGCACTATTTACAAAGTCACACAGTTATTATACCACCAGAGTCTTCCAAAATGGTTGATTACCTCTAAGTCCCTCTTTCTAGACTAATTCTAACTTCTTTTTTTCTGGACTACCCCTACCTTCCTTCTGTCTTGACTACCTTTACCTTCCTCTTTCTGGGCCACCTCTGCCTTTGTCTTTTAGGAGTGCCTCTACCTTTCTTGTCTCTAGATTACTGCTACAGTCCCTCTTTCTGGACCACCTCTGCCTTCCTCTTGTTGGACTAACTTTACCTTCCTTGTTTGTGGACTACCTCTACCTCTACCTCTTTACCACCTCTATATTCTTTCTGGTCTACCTCTGTCTTCTTTCTGTCTAGACTACAGCTGTCTCTGGATGACTACTACCTCTGCCTTGCTGGTCTAACTTTATCTTTCTCCCTCTGGACTGCTCTGGGCTACCTCCCTTGTCTCTAGACTACCACTACCTTTGTCTTTCAGGACAACCCCTACCTTCCCTCTTCATTCCTCATGCTGGATTATCTCTGCCTCCCTAATCTATAGACTATCTCTATGTCCATGTCTTCTTTCTCTCTAGACTACAGCTGTCTATGGACTACCTCTACCCACCTTTTGATGGTTTAACTTTCTCTTTCTGGGCTTGTCTCTAGACAAGCCTTTGTCTTTCAGGACAACCTCTACCTTCCTCTTTCTGGACTAAGTGCTTTCTGAACCACCTCACCTCCTCAGCCAGTTTGGAGCTGTCATAAATCATGGATGTTGTTAAATATGATCTCAGATCAGTAACTGATCAGTTTATAATCTGAACATCTGACCAACATTTTTGTGTCTTTAGTGTTCAGTGTCATGTGGAAACGGGACTCAGGAGCGTCAGGTGGCGTGTTTAAGTCCAGAGGGTTCGGCTCGAAACTGCAGCAACCCTCGACCAATCACAACCCGCACCTGTCATCCCCCACCTTGTAACGGTAGACATCAACCAATCACATACCAAATAGAAGTTCACTCACACAGAGGGAGGGATGTTGGGAGATTTAGTCTGTGTGTCTCTCCCTGTGTGTTTGTCTCCTCCTGCAGGCGACCAAAAGAACGCCATCATTCAGTGGCTGTCCAGGTCCAACCCAGACTTCCCAGCTCCAAAGATCTCCTCCAGTAAAACACACTACTCCTCCTCTTCCTCCTTTCTTCTCCTCTCTGACCTCCATCTTTGGAGTTGACTGTGAATGTTACTCAGGTTGTTGTTGTGTAAGATGGCAGCTGATAATTTAAAAATCGATTAAATAAATAAATCTGCCCAATAAGGTGAAAGGTCATCTGATTCCAGCTCTTCCTGTTACCTTAATCTATGTGTCAAAATAAAAGCTAAAGACGAACTCTTCCTCTGCAAAGGAAAAAATATGACAACCAGGTGATTAACACCAGGTGCAAACGTGAAGATCTGATGTCTTTGTTCAGATCATGTGTCCAGGTTAACGCCAGGTGGAGGTGACGAGGTCTCTGATTCATTTCTTTACACCACAACTCAGTAGATAAACCAGAACACATCATGATGGACTCACCAATCACCTGTTCTGCTCTGATGGTCAAACTTCAATAACTGTTGCTCCTGCTCTGTCTCCAGGGCAGCGTTGCCGTGGTGACCGCTCAGTGTTTTGTCGGATGGAGGTATTGAGTCGGTACTGCTCCATCGCTGGATACCGTCAGATGTGCTGCAAGTCCTGCAGCGAGGTGAACCTCAGCAACTCGCACAACTCCAGCATCTCTGATAACTCCAGCACCTCCAGCAACTTCAGCATCTCTGACAACTCCAGCAACTTAGGCAACTTCAGCTTCTTCAGCACCACAATCCTGCCGACCGCCAACAGCAGGTTGGAACATTCATTGACCTGGAATTTTCCATTAACAGCTGGGGGGGGGGGGGGGGGGGGGGGGTTAAACCGTTAAAACTGATCTGACGTCACTGATCTTTCTTGTTTTTGTCTCGTAGTTCATGGAGTTTAACCACAGACGCGATGACATCAGCATCCACCTCCTCCTGGTCTGACAGCAGCTACATCACAAGTGACATCATCACTGACATCATCAGCTCGCCACATCCCAGCTTCACTGTAACCCCGCCCCCCACCGTCAGGAGCACCACTGACTTTGTGTATGTGGACTACGATGATTATGATGATTTTTCATCCTACGAAGATCCTTCTATTTCTTCTGACACCCCTGACATCATCCCAACTACGACTACGACTACGACTACGACAACGACAACAACAACGACAACAACAACTACAACTACAAGGCGTCCAAGAAAAATGGCCCCACCACATTTATTCAAGAGGAAAACTACCTCTCCCACAATGCCCCCTATTGCAGTTCCAAAAGCAACAACTGAAGGTTACAGTCTAACCCCGGCACTGATCAGGACGTCTGCTGTCCCAGAGTTTCCCACAGCACCATCATTTGATCCTGATGTCATCAACACCACCACATCATCACCAAATAGAACATCAGGGAGATGGAGCCTTCCAACAGAAACTGAACCAACATTGTCATCGTCCTCCTTCTTCCCGCTCTCCAAGAAGGATAACAACTCGGTGGACGAGGTCCCATACCGGATCGTGGGATTGGATGGTGACATCAACAGGGGGCAGCAGAACTACTTTGTGCCGCGGATGCCGCCGGTCCGCGAGCGAACGCAAAACAAACGAATTCAGCAGCTGTTGAACGAGAAACGACGGAAGGATCTTGTGAAGAGACCGAACAGGAGCAGAGAGGGCAGGACTGACAGGAAACACGCTGGATTATAGAAACACTTGTTGCTGTTTTTCACTTGTGATGACGCATGTGCAGCTTGCTCACTTTCTGCTAATGCTAACGAACTCTTTATGAGAAACAGACTGCAGAGCCGACAGACAAATGACTGGAGCTGATGTTCTACCAGGTTCTCTGGATTTTAACAGTCATGTTTGTCATCATGTTTTAAACTATCCTGAAGTCCAGACTTGATCCTTGATGGTTTACCTGTCTGAGACCAGAATGTGGAAACATCTGCTGGGTTCTTCTTCTGGTGTTCAGTTGTTTTACGTTCATGATGTTTGTACCAAATTACCCTGTTTCTGAATAAAGCAAAGTCTCATCCAGCTGCTGATGTCATCACGACTCGTCTTAAAGGAACAGTTCCTCTTCTTCTCTTCCTCACTGACAATCAGGACCCATCTGTTCAGAAGTAATCTGATCCGACTTCAGATCAAATCCTGAAAATGGGTTCAACAGAAAAAATAATTCTAAATTCAGATTGGATCATGTGATCGGGTGTTGATCTGGATCAAAACTTCAGTTTGTGTTGTTCCAGTTCGTCCTCTTTCTGAAGTCATCAAATAAACCGCTGCTTTGTCAATGGTTTCAGCGTTAGACACCGACACCAAAAGCCACCTTTAGCGGCGGTATGATACACCTCAGGGCTGCATCAGTTTGTAACGCAGCTGCATGGAGCCTTTGGCACTGTTATGATACGCCATCGGTTGGCCTGACAGCAGCTGGCATGGCAGTATGATATGCTGCTAGACGGTGTCAGTTTGAAAACCTGATGATGATGAAATAACATAAGGAGCTGGAAAGTCCGTGTAGGGTGGACGGGACGGGAGGTAGATGGATGCACGTCTGTCCGTCCTGGAAGAGGGATCCCTCCTCAGTTGCTCTTCCTGAGGTTTCTACCATTTTTTCCCTGTTAAAGGGTTTTTTGGGGAGTTTTTCCTGATCAGCTGTGAGGGTCTTAAGGACAGAGGGATGTCGTATGCTGTAAAGCCCAGTGAGGCAAATTGTGATTTGCGATACTGAGCTTTACAAATAAAATTGATTGATTGATTGATCCAACAAACCCTGGACTTTCACTTGGAAGCCTGCGGTTCATTTCCTGTGTTGAGCCAAACCTGGCTTACATGCAGTGTCCTGGAATGTCAACAGGAGAAGGATGCTGAGTGTGTAACAGACGTGAAAGTCCACTGACAAAGCGACGAATGTGTTGATTGTTCAGAGGGTCTTAGAAGGATCAGGATCCCTTTGATCCAAAACATGAGGATGATCCTGATCCCAGCAGGAGGCTGCAGTCAGGAGCAAAATGTGATACAACTTTAAATTGGTCAAATATATAAACTTGTATTTATAATTTGCACTTGAGTTGTTCTTAAAAGGAAATTTCGGTGTATTTCAACCTGTCTCCTATCGTCCTAAATTTGTTTCAAGTGACTAGTGACATAAAAATAATAGTTAGCATGTTAGCCGTTAGCCTAGATACAGCCGGGGCGCATAGTAGCGCCAGACCTGTTAAAACGTAAGTGAACGGGCAACCTTCAAGTGCAAAGTTAGTCCACCAAACAAGCTTTTTTTTTCCACAAAGACCGCCTCATATCGTTAGGATAAATGTCAGAGAACATATAGAAAACGACACGTAAACGTGTTGTCTTACTTTACCGGTGTGCTGCCATGTTTGTTTACCATCTAGCTCTGCTTTCCAAAGCGTGGCCAATACTTCAGCTGTTCAGCAAATGTAATCTGGATCAGAATGATCTGGATTTGGAGACTCCATGTCTTGCTGTCCAGGATCAGATCATCCATCTTACTTTGTGCTGTTTTTCAAAGCAACATCAGATCTGATCCGGGTACAGAAATTAAAAGATAATTAAACCCAGACAATCAGAGCTTTAAACGGGCCAACACGTCACAGTGTCGGCTGCTGGCTCTGTGAAGATCAGGTTCAGTCAGTGGTGTTTGATGAGGTGGGTGCACTACAGGAGGAGCGTGAGCGCGCTATATTAAATAATAGGCAGTGTTGGGCAAGCTACTTGGAAAGTGTAGTGAGCTAAGCTACTAGTTACTCTAACATTAAATAAAGCTTCACTACATCAAAGTTATCACCCTCAGAAATGTAGCAAGCTAAGCTACAGCAAAATTAAAGTAACTAGTGCAACTACATCCAAGCTTTTTACTAAATTGAACCAACTTCGTGCCAAGTCAGTGTTACCTTACTGATCAATAAAACTGTCAGTCAAACAGATAGGCAGGTAAAAAAGTTAAGTTCAATTAAGCAATATCACACGAGAGGGAGTGATGTTGTACTGTGATATCGTCACGGCTGTGATTCGGTCGTAGGCACGAGTCCGCAGGCCGGTTTGTCAGTGTTTCATCAGTGGAGCTCAATGACTTGGAGAAAAGCAACATACTGTTAGATCAGAAGGCAGAGTTGGCTGTGCCTGTGAAGCCACAGTCCACCATGCAGTCACCAGAGACTCATTTCACCGGCTGCACAATTAATGGAAATGTGCTGATAAATGTGTATAAAGAGTAAGTGCCTGGCGCACCATGTCTGCGTTACATAGCAACGGTGACAGCGGAGTCCTGAGGGAACTATTTTTGTTGGCAGAAGACAAATAAAATGCTTAAATGATCTGTTTTGTCCTCATTTCTCAACATTTCTTAATCAGCCTTGCTTATTTAACTGTTGAACTGTTGTATAAAAGCAATATCACACTCAAGCACGTGATATTATACTGTGTAGTACTGTGATACTGTGATTGTCTTCGGCACTCGGCCTGCGGCCTCGTACCTACGACCGAATCACAGCCGTGACGATATCACAGTACAACATCACTCCCTCTCGTGTGATATTGATTAATTGAACAGTGAGCTGCACTAACTCACAACACAACTCAAACCACAACAGCAAGAATGAAGACCTGCTTCAAACAGTCACAACGTGGTCAAAAACGTACATGCGTGTATGTATGTGTATGTACACTGCAAAAACTTAAAATCTTACCAAGAATATTTATTTCTAGTCAAAACAAATCTCATTACAATTCAGGAAAATTTTCACTTGAAATAAGTAGAAAAAAAAATCTGTCAGTGGAGCAAGTTTTTTTTTCTTATTGCAAGCCAAAAAAAAAACTTGTTTTGACTGAAAATGAGGCTAGTAAACACATTTTAGTAAACACATTTTATAGTGAGCAGCATACATGTATGTCCCCTACAAATCCCAACCATGATTACAAAGTTTGAATGAATGAGACGGACGCAAAGGAAACGGAGGCTGCACGTTGATCCTTTTGCCTCTGTCTGCAGGAACGAATATAAATCCCATTCATGATGGGGTCAAATGGATTATGCGCATAATTAACCACAAAACAAGCAAATACTTCATCTTAATGACATATAACACTCATTTTGCTTCAGCTGAATCCTCTATAAGCAAATGACCATGTTGAATTGAAATTAGTTTATCACGTTAAATGTCCGAAATTGTATAAAATTGCTCCAATGCGTTAACCAATCTTTGTGCATAATCACACAGCCTGATATGCCCTGCAAACACAGTGGGACTGCTGTACAGACCGCTGGTCTTTCGTACCCTAACCCTGGTTATTGTCTGAAAGCACAGAGCACAGAAATGTCTTTTTTTCTCCCCTGGTCTGCTGTCAGCAGAGAGCGGCGGCTGCAGCGGGGATTTCAGCATGATTGGACGATGCGTGTAAAAAGACTTGACAAGCGTCTCCTTTAAATGTGTTTGCTGCTAGAGAAATTATACATCATAAATGAAGACAGTGACATATTTTCAATAAAAAACAATGAGTTTATCATTGATTTCAAGCTTTTGTAGTAGCCTACAGAGAGTTTCAGAATTGTGCGAGTGCAGCCGGAGAGCGGGCGGCAGTGTTTGATGCAGGAAACTCGATATAGACTTGAAAATCAATTTCGGAGTGGGGGTCATTCAGAACGGCGGTGTTTGGGAATGGGGGGCTGTCCCCCATCAGCTTCATGTGGAAGTGACTCTGTGTGGTAGCGGTGACAGTTTTATTTCAGTCCATAACAGAAATCCCCGCCTTGTTTGAGCTTCAGAAATGATTTTGGAAATGTAGCTTGTGTGGACGCTACCACGCAAAGTGATCAATAAAAGAGCTTAACTACTGAGAAGTTACTTGATTCAGAAAACAGCGACACTACCACCAAGCTACTGAGAAATGTAGTTAATCTACAAACGTCCGCTACTGTAGTGACGCTACTGCCCAACACTGATAATAGGGCACTCAGACAGCGTCAAACAACGTCAAATTGTCGGATTGTTAGTATAATTATCTGACAACAGAGGAAGGAAAGGAGAAA
The DNA here is from genome assembly GCA_013133815.1 of Cromileptes altivelis. Taxonomy (NCBI): domain Eukaryota; kingdom Metazoa; phylum Chordata; class Actinopteri; order Perciformes; family Serranidae; genus Cromileptes; species Cromileptes altivelis. The sequence continues at coordinate 42,703,346 of CM023143.1, read as the reverse complement.
TGAACGTCTGTGTTTACCTTTCGTTGGATTCAGACATGTCCTGATTATCTGGATGTAGTGATCTTGAAACGTTTTTTTCTGGATCAGGGCGATCAGATCTGATGTTGCACTGAAGTGAGGTGGATCAGCTGATCCTGGATTTACAAATCTCATCCAGATCATGTTTTTTGGCCAGCGTGTCCCAGATGTTCAGACTGATACTCTCAGGTTTGAGCTGCAGGCAGCTGCTGCTCAGCATAAAGACAGGAAGTAGGGAGCATCACCACCTGCTCTGTAGCAGGAACTCCTGACCCGTGGGCTACCCTGACCCTGACGTTACATTTCATTACCTAACCTCAAACATTTTCACCAACGTATCCTCAGAGAACGGCTCGTACGATTTGTATCCTACGAATTAACACCTCATGAATAACGTTACGTCCTTAACGCACAGTTACATGATTAACTTAAAGTTACAGAGGTTCAGTTTAGGAAAAGAAATGTGATGAAGACGCACCTTAATATGACTCAAAGTTCATTCACAGTTCACACAGTCCTGAACAAGTGTCTCCGGGGGAAAATCTGCTGTCCACCTCGTCGACCTGCCTCCTTACAGACCGCTCAGGACATCTTCCTCGTTTACTCCCGTCAGCACAAAATATGAGGGATAAGTAAGAATTTGTGTGTGTGTTATTTTTCGTAGTTTGTGAGAAAAGCCTGTTTTCATGTGTAGAACGATTCAGGTTTCTCGTACGGATCGAGCAGCGACAGAAGCAAACAGCTCCGCCCAAAGACTTGTCTGAAACTCACTGATCAGCATGTTTGTTTCATCTGAACAAAACGACGGTTCGTTTTAACGGGAAACATTTGGTTCATTAAACTCTGTCAAACTTGTTTCTCTTCATGAGAAGATGAATTCACTCGTCCTCTAAGACGTCAGGTCGTCAGGGACCATCTGACGTCCTGTCTGACTTCCTGTCTGACTCTGGACGTGTGGTTCTGTTCCTGGATCAGTTTGATCTGTTTTATTGGTCAGTTTATGAAACTGTGTTTCTCATGAGGAGCAGCTGCTCGTCTGTTCAGCATCAGACTGAATTCACATCAGATGAGTCACATGAGTCTGGGTCTGCACATCAGTGGAAACAGCTGAGGGCCGCACGCCGAGCATCACACACACGCCGAGCATCACACGCTCCCTCACGCTCTTTGTTTTCCTGTGAAAATGTGAAGATGATGAAGAGAAGAATCAGCTGAAGTGAAATTTAAACTCGTCCCATCACATCAAACTTCAGATTTACTGTTTTTAATCTTTTCCAACGCAGACGACAAAACAAACATAAAAATAATTTATTTACAACTTTAATGATAAAAACACAAAAGACAAATGAAAACAAAGAAAAAAAGAAAATGAGTTCATTTGTTGTTTGTTGCACATGATTAATCATTAATTCTAACCTTATAATCAGAATCTGATTTATTTATCATTAATACTTAATGACACAAAATAAAATGAATCTTTAATATAAAAATGTATTTTGTTAGTAACGTGACATTTTGAGTCGAGGATTTTTTTCTGTAAATTAAATTAAATATTTTGAAGGAAGTTGTTTCAGTTTAAATTGAATGACTTCAGTTATTTATTAACAATAAAACAATTAAATATTGTTTGACTGTGACATTATTAATCGATTAAATATTTCATTTTAAAATATCATAAAATAGTAAAAAAACAAATGCCTGTAACTTCTTCAGAGTCCAAAATGATATGATGTTATTGTTGTTGTATAAAGCAAACATACGAAAACAAACATAAACAAAAGTATGACACTATCTTGAGAAATGACTTTGATGTTTCGTCACATTAGTTGCAGATGAATTTTATTTTCTGTGTAAAGTAATAAGATGAGAGAACAGAGGAAGAAACACAAAAAGTAAAAACACAAAAACTGACATTTTCAAGTTTCCATCAAACAACAGAAGTGAAAGAAGTGAATGTTCTCCTGTCAGAGGTCGATGTCTGTTTATATTGTTTATATTATATTATGGTGGTATTATTACATCACACAGTGTTTTTATCTGAAACTAATTCATCAGTTTATTCATGAAACAATATAAAAAGTTTGTTTATTATAATTACTGATAATTAAAATAAGATTTGCGGGTTGATCTGCAGAGGAACTGTCTGATGAATGTACTTTAAGTACTTTATTTACTTCACCACATTTTCACTCATGTACAGAACTCTGTCAGCTCAGTGCAGCGCTGGAGAGTAACTAAGTACATTTACACAGTACTTTACTTATTGGTACATTTCTGAGGTTCTTAAAGAGAAGAAATACTTCATTAATCTCTGAACTCACACACCTGAGTATTTCCATCTTCCATCTTTTAAATTGACGTCATACTGACACTAAATTTTGTCTGGAATGAAAATCAGGTTGGAAGACTTTAAATGTGTGATGACATTAGAACTTAACGTTGTGTGGACGTTCACGTCATAATGTTTTGCAGACGCTGGGTTTTGTTCTCCGTATGTCACAATTCAATGTTTTTATTCTATGTCCAGATGATGTTGGGACGTTTGACAGACGTTGGCTTTTGGTTACTGAACAACACAATCATGTGCTGTCAGTATTCTTCGTCAGATTGACGTCAGCGTCAGACGTTTTCCTGAAATTGAAGTTTGGTCATCTGACGTCTCAGTTTACAGTAAATTCAATCAAATATAAACATTCAGCAACGTCAACACACTCTGGTATTAGCACCTTTTACTGCAGTAAAACTGCTTTATTTATTTAACCTTTATTTAACCAGGAAGTCCCACTGAGATTAAAAATCTCTTTTACAGCAGACACCTGAGGGAGCAGCCAATCACAACACTTTGAAAATGCAACAAATACAACATATAATACAAAAATACACAATAAAACAACAACTACTCAAACACGTGGGCCTCTCAGTCAAGCTGCTTCCTTTAAATGGAGGTTTGATGCCTGTGAGGACAAACTCAGGACACCAAACACCCACGGAACGCCTGGCAGTATGAACTCCGGGCGGCAGTAACCCACTCTCCGTCCTTGACAACCGGAAGGAGAAGAAGAAGGTAAAATGGCGGCCGCCGCAGTGAGGAGTATCGGCTCCACTTTGGGTAAAAACCTCCGAGAGATCCGCGTCCACCTCTGCCAGAAGTCCGCGGCCAGTCAGGGGGCCAGGTGAGCTCCGAGCCGGCCTGCCGAGGCGGGAACGGCCGCTACGTCATCTACCGATATACGAGGAGAAATGATCCGCTGCCTGTTAGCTTAGCATCCTCACAGAGAATGACCTGAGAGCAGCTAGCGGCTAACAGCTAACAACAGAATGACCTGAGAGCAAGTAGCGGCTAACAATTAGCACAAGTGTGTCAACACAGACTGTTACTTCGTCATTATCAGTACTCAGATGCGTCACTGCAGTAGAGACACCACAGCGTATAAATACTGAGATTAATTTTTAAGTTAATATCAGACTCCATAAACTCCTCATGTGTAATAATATGAACACAAACTGGTTCATGCACTTTGAACGCTGCATCTGAAGAGCGATTGCGGCGCAACGAGGCCGTCCCTTTTCAGAGGCTCCTTCAGTGCAGCCGTCTTTCCCAGAATTTGGAGGATGCAGCTGAAGAATCCTTCGTGGCCCAGCCTATCCCAAGATGCACTGCACACCAGTGACAATAATATATTAAGTTAACAGTTGTTAACTAGCTAACAGTTAGCTGTTGTTAACATTACGTTAGCTAAAACCATACAGCTTAAACAATCTTAATTTAATAAGTTTACCTGAAAACGCTCCGTCAGCCTGAAATGTATCAGACAATGGTGAATCATCTCCTCAACGATTAAATAAAACACATTTAATTACAATCTGTGGGTCCATTAGGGCTAACTAACTTACTAGCTTAGTCCTTATTTTGTCAAGCATGGCTGGTTGCTAGGTAACAGGAACGCCAACGGGACACTTTTGATGCAACCAGGAAATCCTCCACAGACCAGACTGTCACATTTCAGAGATGTTTGGTTTGGCTAACGAAGGCCGCGTCCTTCAGAGGCTGCGGCGCCTGAACTGAGACACAGATATCGTCAGTACAAGACTCAAGTGACGTACCTCAGAGTGTAATGGAGTACCTGGTGTACTTAGTTACATTACACATGGATTTAATCATTCATTAATAAGAGAGCGATGTGAATGTGTGTTTATGATCAAATTAATTATTGATGTATTCAGTCGTGACATCAGGAGCTGAATTATCATCAGATGGATAAATTAATGAAAATCCTTTGATCATTAAGAGTTGATATTGATCTGATATTGATCTGAAAGGTTCCTGCAGTTTGATGATGTATGTCAGTGTTTGGTCACGTCTGATGTCAGTCAGCAACGCTTACACTGTGTGTGTGTGTGTGTGTGTGTGTGTGTGTGTGTGTGTGTGTGTGCACACGCGCGCAGAGACTTTGTGGAGCAGCACTATGTGGCTCTGAAGAAGTCCAATCCAGACTTCCCCATCAGGATCAGAGAGTGTTCTGGAGTCCAGGCCAGAGTCTGGGCCCGATACGGTGAGTCTGAGCTGCAGCCACACGTTCACATTAACAACGGACGGAGGCTCAGAAGGTCCAAACTTCAGCTTTGAAAAGTCTCTTTGGTTCATCAGTGGAGTCTGAACTCGTTCCAGTTTCAAACCAGTTCAGCTCAGCCGGTCCCAGTAAATTAACCCAGACCAACTCTGTGGTGTCACACTGTCCGTCCGTCTGTCCGTCAGCTGCTGTCACTCGACATCTCTAACCCTTTAAAAAGTGACGACTGCAGCAGGTGGTTGTTTGTGTGGTTTAAACCCATCTGAAACTAAAACTGTCAGAACGTTCATGGTTTCATCAGCAGAGAGCTCAGGCTGCTGTCCTCACCACCATCATGCCATCATGTCATGTTACCTTGAGGGGTGCAAACGTGGTGACATCATGGCGTCGTTTAAAAACATTGTTAAACTGATGGAAAAAAACAGAGGGAGCGTGATGTCACTGTGATTCAGTTGAGGGCACGAGGTCACAGACCGATGATCTCTGATGTTCCTCCAGTCTGACCTCACTCTGTACAGCAGCTCTACACGCTCCATTTATCAACAGGAAAAAGTGCCAACAGGTTCTGATTGGTTTGTTTATTTCCTGATTTATTTGGCTCCGCCCACACAGATAGTTCGACAGCTGGACTGTTGCTAGGCAACACATAAACTTTCCTTCACACTAACATGCTGCTCTGTAGGTCGACACGTCAACACAGAGCTGTGTGACATCAGTCTGATGGTCTCTGTGGTGGAACACGTGTTTAATCAGCACGCCACAGCGTCTTCTGATGTCACATGACCACTCCTGGAGATTTACAGTCAAGTGTTCAGGCTTCTGTCCATTCATCATTTAACTCAGATGTTATTGGTGGAGACGCGTGTCATGTTGTGCTGCAGAGATCATTATGACGACTAATGATTAACTCTAATATCTCGGAGCAGCTGTGGAGCACCGTGACACACGCAGAGTTCTACTGTATGTCAGCACGAACGACTCCTGTCCAATCAGATCGCTCGGTCAGATCTAACTGTTCTATAAGAAACATTTGAGGAAGTGACATCACAGTAATCAGAGGAGCTGCAGCCAATCAGAACATCTGGGCCGACTGAAAGTCTTCTGCTGTTTAAACAGGATGTGAATTATGATCAGTAAATATAGTGATGATGATGATGGTGGTCTGTGTGCAGATTTCGGGAAAGAGAGGAGCGTCTCCGTGGACAACATGTCAGCTGATCAGGTGGCCGGCGCTCTGCAGACTCTGGTTCAGTCCAAACCCTGACTGCACCCCCCCCCCCCCCCCCCCCCCCCCCCCAAACTTCCTTCATTCAGTCTGTAAATGTGTTGATATGAAAAATAAACCTCTGTGATGAACGTCCATGTTCTTATTACTGACTGTGAGACGTCTCACTGGGACTATACTGGGTTTGAATGGTTACTGGGACTATACTGGGTTTGAATGGTTACTGGGACTATACTGGGTGAGGTTGTTTGGTCTTACTGGTTAATTGTAACTTCCCTGAGCGTGTATTTAACCAGTGACTGAGTCTGAAAATGGTCTGCTCTCAGGTTCACACTAAGCAGCACAAACAGACTAAATCAAAAGAAAGTTACAAAACGTTTCATGTAAATTAAAACCATCTTAAAAAAAAATTAAAAACATTTAACGAGATGAATTTATTGGGTTATAAATCACTGGCTTCACAACACATGAATACCTTTCCTCTGGTTCCTGTTGGGACATCAGGGACAGGACACAGATGTCCTGAGGACACAAAGAGGACATGCAGGTGGTGAGGAAGTTTTAAAGTTAATTTGTTTTATGATCATTAACAATAATCAATAGATGTATGAAGATCTATGAGGCAGATGTTTGAATGAAACATCCGTACAACAGAAGAAACAAACTGTTTACTGGCTCTTTGAATGAACAATTCAAACTTTAAAATAAATCTATTTTAAAAAGAAGCTTCAGTTTGAGATGAACACATGAAGTCATGAACACATGAACCTCCTCTGATCATGAATGAGGAGTTTAACACACAGAGGAGGTCAGTCAGTTTCCTGTTGACAGACAGACAGGATCTTATGAAGCTGTTTGAATCTTGAGTTGATGAAGTGTGTCTGTGTGTGCTGCTCATGTTAATGACTGAAGTGTGGATGGGTTATTATAATAACTGAGTGAATGCAGAGTGATGCAGCAGAAACACCAGCTGGTCCTGGAGAACCTTTAGCAGCAGGAGGTGCAGTGACTCTGGTGACCTGAGGGGGGCAGCACACACACACACACACACACACACACACACACAGTTATGATGACGTCACCGTGTTCTCTGACTCAAGAGGAAAACACGACAATAACAAAATGATTAAAAACATTTTAACCATCAAATAATCTGAGTTTGATGTTTTTTATTAAACATGAGCTTAACACGAGTCACTCTGTAGTTATTTATTTATAAAAATCAGTGTTCAAATCATGTTTTTGTTTGACTGAAGATGGAAATTAAATCTAAAAAACAGTGTACAACCATAAAAAGTGTGTGTGTGTGTGTGTGTGTGTGTGTGTGTGTGTGTGTGTGTACGAGGAGTTAAAGGGAAGCACAACACTATACAGATCTACACACACACAGTTTATTATTTAATATCTAAGGCAGTTGTTTATTTGTAGATATTAGTGGTTTATTAGTTTTGGAGTTGTTGACAGTTTGCTCTTTAGATGAGAATGAGCATGGAGGAGGGTTATACTTCATCAGGCTGTTGATGTTTTATTTGTTGTTTCTATTTTTTGTTTTGCTTGAAATAAAGTAAAAATAAAATGAAATAATAATCAGTAACCAGTATGATCATCTTTACCTCCGTGTAGATGAAACTTTGATTTCTGTTTCATGTTTGAGGGAATCATTTTATTTCAACTCTGATATTTAACTTGTCAGACACAAAAGTTTAACAACATGTTTCATCACATGACAAATGTGACTCTGGATCATTGTGACCAACATTTATCTCTGTTTTTTTAATGTTTTCACAAACTAAACTATTCCTGGAGAAAAGAATCATCAGCTAACAGATCAATGTGAGTTTGACATCAGTCATTTATCTGTGACTGTTATTTATAAACTTATAAACTACTGATTATAACTGATGTCACTGACATTGTGCTCACCTACTTTAACTGGAGGAACATTTTCTGTTACTGTGACATCATGAGTATTGTTACAAAGTGGTGTTAGGTATAATTAGAAAAAGGAATAAGAGAATGAAATAAAAGTGTGTAAATATAAATCGATAAAATAAAGTAGAAATGAAATGTGCATCATGCTGCCATGTTTATTACCAGTGCTTTAGATATACACATTAGAATATTACAGTAGAGTATATATATATCTATATATCTGAGGCTGTGAGGCTGAACATGTGACTACAAGATAAACATCAGTTGAATAAACAACAACACTGATATTTCTGCTGCAGTAAACGAGGTGAATATTATTGATCTGTGGTGTGATGTCATCATGATCATAATCATTTCTTGTATTTTTGTACTTACTTTGCATGCCTAGTTTTTTAAGTTTTTAAGTTAAAATTTTGAAATCTTTGATCTGACTCTTCCCCCTGACTGCTGCAACACTGGAGTTTCTCAATTATGAGATCAATAAAGGTTTGTCACTGTTGCTGTGGTTGGATAACTGAACAGGAAGTGACGTTGCCACAACAAGCGTGAAGTTCCGGTGAAGAGGCTAACAGAGCTGCAGCGCAGATACATGAAATAAATAATCACAGTGAGGTTTAGTTTTCGTCGTGTGACGGCACCAGGCTCGTCTTTAGACCGACGGAGAGCAGCCACACTCCGCAGAGATGCCTGAAAGTGAGTCCGAGCTCCGGAAGTCTGTTCGCTTGCTAATTATTAGCCTGCGTTAGCATCATGCTAACTGACCTGTTAGCATCATGCTAACTGACCTGTTAGCTGCAGAGACACAAAGCGGTTTACTAAAACAATTCTGCCGATTGAACTCAAACTAAGCGCGAGTGTTAATTAAGGAGAGTCTCTTTGTTTCACCGTATAAACACTGAGTTACCGTCATGAGGTTCCGCTAGCTTAGCTTAGCTTAGCTTATCTTATCGTAGCTCTACTCCTCTGCAGTAACATCACACCAAACTCCGTTCATATTTTTGCTAATTTAAAGCTTCCTCGCTCGGGCTGCAGAGACACAGAGCTGACAGGACGGGACTATATGATTTGAACAACAGAGAGGATTCACTCTTTACATCGGCTCCACTGCTGCATCCCGTTAACATCCCGTTAATCGCTTTTTATAATTAAATTGCGTATTTTGCAGTTACATTTAACGTTAGTGTAAAATCACACCAAGTTTCGTTTACAGTTGTGTCTGTTTAAAGCTGTATTGCTCCGTCTGTAGAGACACTGCTCAGTTTAACCATCAACAGCTGATTAAACACGCACTAAACATGTTTATTAATGAAGCAGCGTGCTTTTATATTTCACCATATAAACACTGAGATATCTTCTTTACGAGGCTGAGCTAGCTTAGCTTAGCTCAGCCTAGTTTAGTTTGTGTGTGTGTATATATATATATATTTACACATACATACATACATACATACATACATACATACATACATACATAAAACACGTGATGATCTGATGAAACGAGCTGACAGGATGTGAAGGAGTTAAAATCGTGTGCAGCAGTAAAACGACACATTAATGCAGCAGGAAGATTCATCCAAACATCAGAGAGAATAACAAACACTGTTGCTGCAGTGAGGCTTTAATGCAGCAGTTAGTGTGTGACAGGGTGATGTGAGGCTGCAGCTGATCATCTGAACATTGTGCTGACGAATCACTTAAACAAAGTGTTTGTCTTTAACTCTGAGTCTGTTTCCTTCATCAAACCTTGGTAAAGATCATTTTAGGAAAGTCATTTAAATCCTTCATCATTGACCAGACGATGGCGTCAGTGGACTCTCCTGTATATATCAGCTGAGCTGCAGCGCCCCCTGCTGTCACTAACATGTTGTCTCTGTGTGTTTCAGCTGAGAGTTACTCCAACCCCCTGGCTCCTGAGGGCCACGAGCTGGACGACCACAGAGCTGCTGCTCAGTCAGTATCACTGTACCCCTGTCTGTCTGTCTGTCTGTCTGTCTGTCTGTCTGTCTGTCTGTCTGTCTGTCTGTCTGTCTGTCTGTGTGTGTGTGTGTGTGTGTGTGTGTGTGTTAACTATGTGTGTGTTTCCTCAGGTCCAAACTGACCAACGATGACTTCAGGAAGCTGCTGATGACACCAAGGGCGACGCCCTCCTCAGCCCCGCCCTCCAAATCCAGACACCATGAGTGAGTGAAAAAAACACTGACGACGATGATGATGATGATGATGATGATGATGATGGCTGAATCCAAATTTCCGCACTACACGGACCTTGCGGGCGTGTTCACAGGAAGTCTGGGAGTGCTGAGGGCTCCAAGTCCACAATTCATTCAGTCCACAGGGGCGTCGAGGACTTTCAGAGTCCGCTTGGGGCACAGACTTCACCAGTTTAATTATTCATTGCAATACGGACGTGACAGAAAACACACACACACACAAAACTAGGGATGCACCGAATGTTCGGTAACCGAATATAGTCGGCCGAATATTGCAAAAAAACACATATCTGGTATTCTGTGGAATAAGTTAAAAGCAAGGCTGAATAATAGCGGCGTGTATTGATAACGCAATCAAACAGCTTGGCGTGACTGGTGGATTAAAATGTGGGCAGTGTGGCGATCCATCCGTCACCGCACTTATATTTGCGACTAAGAACAATTTTGAGCAAGCAAAATAGGCTTAAATCATTCAGCACACTGTGCGAGCAGCCTACAGATTTCAACCAGCAGCAGAAACGAAAGGCGAATCCCACCGATTGTGGGTTGAACAGGGGTCACAGACGCAGACAGTAATGTATTTCTGTCAAATACGGTGGCCATCGGCTTACCGGTGACGGAGAAGTCGGCTCCAATAATATCCTCTTCTTGGCATCATGACTGCCCAGAAGTACCTGGACAGCCGAGCCAGCCGAACACAGGTATGTGACGTGTCAGAGGAGAAGCGAGCCGTTCGTGGTCCACAAACCTCACCACACTATAGGGACTGTTCTTTACTTATGAAGGGACTGTTCTTTACTTGTCAGGGGAGGAGGGTGGCTGGTTGATTCTTATTTTATTTTGATTCCCCCCTATGTTAATCACTTATTGATGCTGTTTTTGAAGTATGAATAAGTCAATAACTAATAAAAAACTAATAAAAACTAAACAGCGGTACTCGGTATTCGGCCAAGCGTTTAATATTATTCAGTTTCAGCCACAAATTTTCATTTCGGTGCATCCCTACCCAAAACCACATATACTTATTATAAAATGCAATATAGTGTTTGTGTTTGAAGTTGTGTAAGGGGCCCTCGTCTGCAACAAGAGAAGGATACCAAAATTACCAGCTAATATAAATTGATTTTGTTATACAAATGATTATTATTATCATTATTATTATTATTATTATTATTATTATTATTATTATTGTTAAAACCATGGCCATCTGTGACACGCTGACAGCCATAGGCTAACACAGACATCATCATAGTAACTTTTCACAATCACTGCCAAACTCACCTGTTTGTCTTGCGGAGCAAACGCCTGAATAACTAGGTCAGGTAAACAACCCTCGGCCTCCAGTATCTTGTCAGGAGTACAGCGATGACGTAGGCGAGTGCCGCAGTGATCACCGTACTCATGATGGTCTCTCAAATGTTCCCACCAAAATGAGTGAAACAGACTCCAAACCTGTCTGTTAGCTTAGTCTATAACACTGCAGACTCCCACTCACTGGAGACTCTACGTGATGACGGTGAAGACGACACATTACGTACGCCTGAAGTCTGCGAGGGCTCAGTCTGCAGGTCCAGAGGGTGGAGATATGGACTCAGCTGAAGATGGTGTGACATGATGATGAAGATGATGATGGTCATGGTGATGATGATGCCGGAAGTGACTTGATGACTTTTTTTCCCAGAATGCCCAGAGACTACAATGAGGATGAAGATCCTGCAGCGAGGAGGAGGAAGAAGAAGAGGTGAGAGAGTATTGATGATCAGTTTGTCGTATTGGTCAGTTTGAATTAGAATCTGGTTTGTTGATTTTCACATCAAGGATTTTTTTGTTTTGTTTTATTGGTTCGCAGACAGCACAACAAAAAATAAACAATAACAATATGTTTATAAATATATGTTATGAAAAATGATCTCCAGTGAACAGAGACAGTCGTCCAGAATGATGTGCGTTAATGTGACACATAAAGACAGATGTTAATGTGCGGATGGACTGTTATGTTGACACGCACGCCACAGCTGGAATTAAGTTCCTTTGATGTTGACAGAGTCTGAGCAGATCATTGGTCTCATCTCAGAGAGTTTCAGTCTGGATGTTCCAACACAGGAAGCTGTTACGAGTATTATTCCCACGGTCACAGAAAACCTGGAAAAGTCACCAAACTTCAGTCACATTTTCCAGGCCTGGAAAAGGCCTGACATTTTGTTGCATGTGACAAAGTTGTTCCATTTATATCTGAAGCTGTTGATGTGGCACGTCTCAAACACATGTGACGTTTGTTTACAGTCCTGTTTGTTTATTTTCTCCGTGTTTGTGTCGCACTTTATTGGTCCTTGAAAAGTCTGGAAAAGTTTTAAAACTTTATCCATGAAACTGTGCAGGACCCCGACTCATACATGGAGAGGTCAACATGATATTCAGCCATATGAAGTACAGTCAGAGAGTGTTCTCTAGAGCCACACAGTGGATACAGGAAGTGCTTACTGCAGTCAGGAATCACCCCCTGACACCTGCACTGATTGTATGTCACTGACGTGTTGACCAGCGTCTCCCCAGTCTGTTCTGTGTGTGTGTGTGTGTGTGTGTGTGTGTGTGTGTGTGTGTGGGTGTGGGTGGGTGTGGGTGTGTGTGAAGGTGTGAGTCTGTTCATCGCTGCTTTAACTGGTTACTGACGTGTGTTGTTGCAGTTATTATGCTAAGCTACGTCAGCAGGAGATGGAGCGAGAGAGGGAGCTGGCCGAGAAGTACCGAGACCGAGCGAGAGAGAGACGAGATGGAGTCAACAAGGACTACGAAGAGACTGAGCTCATTAGCACCACCGCTAACTACAGAGCTGTGGGACCTACTGCTGAGGCGTGAGTACAACTAATGCTAACAGTGCTAACAGTACAGCTAACTACAGAGCTGTGGGACCCACTGCTGAGGAGTGAGTAGTGCTAATGCTAACAGTGCTAAAGACTGGAAGTAATGATATTTGCATATCTGCACTTTATATATTAGCTGTGAGTATTTATACTTCATATTTGTAGTTGATATTTGTTGTGTGCGTTTCAGTGATAAATCAGCAGCAGAGAAACGTCGTCAGCTGATCCAGGAGTCTAAGTTTTTGGGCGGTGACATGGAGCACACTCACTTGGTGAAAGGTCTGGATTTCGCTCTGCTGCAGAAGGTTAGTCTTCATGAGTTATCATTAGCATTAATGCTACATGTAGCTACAGGCTTAACGTTAATGCTACATGTAGCTTCACCAGACAAACAGCTGAAATGAGCTTGTGTGTGTGTGTGTGTGTGTGTGTGTGTGTGTGTGTGTGTGTTACAGGTGAGAGCTGAGATCACCAGTAAAGAGAAAGAAGAAGAAGACATGATGGAGAAAGTCCAGAAAGAGGCAAAGTATGAACCCAAATATAACCTGATTATAAACAGATTTTTGTGTTGTTTTCTTTTTAAACTTAGTTTTTTTTCTAAAACATTTGATCCATTTGACCTTTGACGTGTGTGTGTGTGTGTGTGTGTGTGTGTGTGTGTGTGTGTGTGTGTGTGTGTGTGTGTGTGTGTGTGTGTGTGTGTGTGTGTGTGTGTGTGTGTGTGTGTGTGTGTGTCTCTTTCAGGAAAGACGTGGAGCCGGAGGAGAAGATTGAGTTTAAGACTCGTCTCGGTGAGTCTGATCATCCGGTTTAATACCACCGTTGTCATGATGATGATGATTCTTCAGCTTCAGACTGTGTGTGTGTGTGTGTGTTTGACCTCACACACTCACGCCATACAAACAAAGAAAGGATTTTAAGGGATATTGTGATTAAAAAGTGTTTTAGTGTTATTGAGAAAAATGTATTTCGATTTTAAGTTTAAATATTTTGAGATAACAAAGTTTATTTGTGTGAAACTTTGATATTTTGAAAGAAAAAATATTTTATTAAGTTGAAATATTTTGAGATAAAAATTGCAGTGTTTCAAATAAACAAATATTTTGAGGAAAGAAGTTTGAATTTTATAAAGTGAATATTTGCAGTATAAAGTTGTGATATTCAGACAGAAGCTGTGACGTTGTTTCATGTGTAAACTCTTTACTCTGTCATTAAAGGAATATTCCACTGAAATCAGACTCTACAGAGCTCTGTCTGTGTTCCTCCTCCTCCTCCTGCTGATGTATCTTCTCCTCCTCCTCCTCAGGTAGGAATATCTACCGCGTGGTGTTCAGGACGGGTCAGGTGGAGAGGAACGAGCTCTTCCTGCCCGGCAGGATGGCGTATGTGGTCGACCTGGACGATGAGTTCACTGACACCGACATCCCGACTACTCTGATCCGCAGCAAAGCCGACTGTCCGAGCATGGAGGTATGGCCACGCCTCCCCTGTGACATCACGTTCATGTAGCTGACACTGATCCTCCGTCTGCGCGCTCTGAGTCTCTGTGGCTTATTAACATACTGACATCATGTGACGTCTCCGTGTCTCTCAGGCTCAGACGACTCTGACCACCAACGACATCGTCATCTCGAAGCTGACTCAGATCCTGTCGTACCTCCGCCAGGGAACACGACACAAGAAGATCAAGAAGAAGGACAAAGGTAACGTTACCTGTACCTGCTGTACTGTGACTCCAGCAGTAATTATACAAGTACTGTAGGTGTTGGTAGAGTCAGTGTGTGTCTGACACTAAGAGTTGTCATATTGCAAGACTAAAACTTGGAAAAAAAAAAATTTAGACTGAAAGTTTTAAAATTAAAATTACACGTTTAGGACTGTGTGTCGTAAAATTTTGAGATGAAAAGTTGTAAAATTTTAAGATAGGCGTAAAATATTTTTGACATTAAACGTAAAATTGTGAGACTGAAAGCAGGCTTAAGCTCGTACAATTTTTAGACTTAAAGCAACTCTTACCTTTCTTGCATTTCACACAGCACTTAGAAAAAATTTGAACATCCACAACTCCACCTCCCTCCTCCATTACGTCCTCATGACGTCTATGATAAATGTAGGCGTTGGCATGGTAACGTTAGACACACGGAAGAGAAGAGCGAGTGCAACGTTACAACCAAGACAGTCAAACACAACCCCGGAGTTTTAAACTCAGCCGGAGTCAGTGATGACTGAGAGTTTTAGAATAAGGTTACAGTGCTAACTTTAGATAGTAGTGTTAACGGTTACTAGTAAGTGGAAACACACAAGTAAGATAACGTTAACGTTTCAGTTGTTTCAGCATTCGGTCCGAATGCAGTGATTGGTCAGAGTTTTCTCAGAACACATGAGAATGATATGATCATGAGTTTTTATCTCTGCTGGAATTCACTTACATTTCAGTGTGCCATCAGCTTATTAATAGCATTTTAACCTAAACAAAGAAAAGTGTAACATTTCCAGAAAGGTGAGTGTTGCTTTGACACTAAAAGCTGTATTCTGAGACTGAAATTTACAAAAATGAAATGAGAATAAAACTAAAATTTCATACTATGAGTTGTGAAATTTTAAGTCATAAAATTTTGAGACTAAATGTCGTAGTATTACGAGACTTAAACTAAAAGTTGCAGAATATTAACACAGAGTCATAAAAGCTTTCAGACTAAAGTTGTAAAATTTGTTAATTAAGGAGTTGTACTTTGGGACCAAAAGCTGCAGTGTTCAAAGATGAAGAGTAAGAAGTATTTTGTCCACTCTGTGGACAGACAGACTGACTGTAGTTTATCTGATGAATGAATTCAGTTAATAAGTGTGTTTGTGTTGTAGGTAAACTGGATGATAAGAGGGCCCTGAGGCTGATCTGAGGTCAGTACACAACAACACCACCGGAACTCTTCTTCTTCTGTGTCTCAGTAAAACCATCCATCACAACTCTCCTCTTTGTGTTTCAGCATCTTTGAGGACATTGGAGACTACATCCCATCCTCCACTTCGTCCTCCAAACCTCCCAAAGACAAAGACAGACACCGAGACAGAGAGAGGGACAGGGACAGAGAGAGGGACAGGGACAGAGAGAGGGACAGGGACAGGGAAAGAGAGGACGACAGCAAGAGCAGGAGACACAGTTACTTCGAGAAACCACGAGGAGACGAACATCAGGTGAGATGGATGGACGGACGGGTGTTTGTCATTATTATTATGATCATGGTTATTACTGAGACTAACTAACTGTCTGTCTGTGTCTTTAGGTCATGGACGTGGACACTGGTAAATCACTTTATTTCTTTTTTAAAAACATCGAGTTCACAGTCTGAGAACAGACTGATGATAAAGAAACAATGAGTCGTTCCTGATGTCCTGTATGTCACATATATCTGTCTGCCTGCCTGCCTGTCTGCCTGTCTGCCTGTCTGCCTGTCTGTCTGCCTGCCTGTCTGCCTGTCTGCCTGTCTGCCTGTCTGTCTGCCTGTCTGTCTGCCTGTCTGTCTGCCTGTCTGTCTGCCTGCCTGTCTGTCTGCCTGTCTGTCTGCCTGTCTGTCTGTCTGTCTGTCTGTCTGCCTGTCTGTCTGTCTGTCTGTCTGTGTCCTGCAGGTCCTGGATCAGTCAGAGAGCAGATCAAGATGATCAATGAGAAGTTTGCAGGAGCAGCAGGCAGCCAGTGGCCGGGCCAGGAGCCATATCCTTCTGTAACTCAGCAGCTGATTGGTTCATAGCTGTCACATGTTATATATGAGCAGCCTCTGTGATGGAGATATATATATATATATTTATATATTTATATAACCCATATAACTCTGTAATGTTTTAAATACAGGACAGGTGTGTCTGCACACAGGACAGGTGTAGCATCTGTACACAGGACAGGTGTGTCTGCACACAGGACAGGTGTGTCTGTAGACAGGATAGGTGTAGCATCTGCACACAGGACAGGTGTGTCTGCACACAGGACAGGTGTAGCGTCTGTACACAGGACAGGTGTGTCTGTACACAGGACAGGTGTAGCATCTGTACACAGGACAGGTGTAGAATCTGGACACAGGACAGGTGTGTCTATACACAGGACAGGTGTAGCATCTGTACACAGGACAGGTGTAGAATCTGTACACAGGACAGGTGTAGAATCTGTACACAGGACAGGTGTAGCGTCTGTAAACAGGACAGGTGTGTCTGTAGACAGGACAGGTGTGTCTGTAGACAGGACAGGTGTGTCTGTAGACAGGACAGGTGTGTCTGTAGACAGGATAGGTATAGCATCTGCACACAGGACAGGTGTGTCTGTAGACAGGACAGGTGTGTCTGTAGACAGGACAGGTGTGTCTGTAGACAGGATAGGTATAGCATCTGCACACAGGACAGGTGTGTCTGTACACAGGACAGGTGTGTCTGTAGACAGGACAGGTGTGTCTGTAGACAGGATAGGTGTAGCGTCTGCACACAGGACAGGTGTAGCGTCTGTACACAGGACAGGTGTAGCGTCTGTACACAGGACAGGTGTAGCGTCTGTACACAGGACAGGTGCGTCTGTACACAGGACAGGTGTAGCGTCTGTACACATGACAGGTGTAGCGTCTGTACACAGGAGAGGTGTGTCGTCTGTACACAGGACAGGTGTGTCGTCTGTACACAGGAGAGGTGTAGCGTCTGCACACAGGAGAGGTGTAGCGTCTGCACACAGGAGAGGTGTAGCGTCTGCACACAGGACAGGTGTGGCGTCTGCACACAGGACAGGTATGGCGTCTGCACACAGGACAGGTGTAGCGTCTGTACACAGGACAGGTGTAGCGTCTGTACACAGGACAGGTGTAGCGTCTGTACACAGGACAGGTGTGTCTGTACACAGGACAGGTGTAGCGTCTGTACACATGACAGGTGTAGCGTCTGTACACAGGAGAGGTGTGTCGTCTGTACACAGGACAGGTGTAGCGTCTGTACACATGACAGGTGTAGCGTCTGTACACAGGAGAGGTGTGTCGTCTGTACACAGGAGAGGTGTAGCGTCTGCACACAGGACAGGTGTGGCGTCTGCACACAGGACAGGTGTAGCGTCTGTACACAGGACAGGTGTAGCGTCTGTACACAGGACAGGTGTAGCGTCTGTACACAGGACAGGTGTAGCGTCTGTACACAGGACAGGTGTGTCTGTACACAGGACAGGTGTAGCGTCTGTACACAGGAGAGGTGTGTCGTCTGTACACAGGACAGGTGTAGCGTCTGTACACGACAGGTGTAGCGTCTGTACACAGGAGAGGTGTGTCGTCTGTACACAGGAGAGGTGTAGCGTCTGCACACAGGACAGGTGTAGCGTCTGCACACAGGACAGGTGTAGCGTCTGCACACAGGAGAGGTGTAGCGTCTGCACACAGGACAGGTGTAGCGTCTGCACACAGGACAGGTGTAGCGTCTGCACACAGGACAGGTGTGGCGTCTGCACACAGGACAGGTGTGGCGTCTGCACACAGGACAGGTGTGGCGTCTGCACACAGGACAGGTGTGGCATCTACACACAGGACAGGTGTGTCTGTAGTCTCACTGCAGTGTTGGTCTTTAACCAGATGTTACTGGTTCTCAGAGGAGAGATGGCAAAGAACAGCTGGGAGATTTCTTTGGAGGATCCAACTCATATGCAGAGTGTTACCCTGCTACGTAAGATACACACACACACACACACACACACACACACACACACATACATTTAAGGTACATGCATCATTGAGTAATTATATCTGTTGTTTGTGTGTGTGTGTGTGTGTGTGTGTGTGTGTGTGCGCGCGCAGAATGGACGACCTGGCTGTGGACAGTGATGAGGAGGTGGACTACAGTAAGATGGACCAGGTAACTCCAACTCCCAGCATGCCTAAGAAGGGTCCTCTGGGTCTGGTAACAGTCCCCGTGTGGTAGTTAAACGTGTGTGTGTGTGTGTGTGTTCCAGGGGAACAAGAAGGGGCCTCTGGGACGCTGGGACTTTGACACGCAGGAGGAATACTCCGACTACATGAACAACAAGGAGGCGCTGCCAAAGTATGTACAGTGTCTGTTCCCTGAGCTCTGACTGACAGGCTGATCTACTGAGGAATGTGATGACGATGAAGTTTGTCCCTGCAGGGCTGCCTTCCAGTACGGCATCAAGATGTCTGAGGGCAGGAAGACTCGACGCTTCAAAGAGACCAATGAGAAGGCAGAACTGGACCGACAGTGGAAGAAGATCAGTGCCGTGAGTTCACAGATAAAAGTCATAATAAACATGTCTGTAAGCAGGAAGTAGTCACGAAATATGTTTTATTAAAATATATTTATTTTGTTTTTACAGTGTGAGATACATTTACCTGATTTTACAGTGTGGGGTCTGAAGTAACTTTATGGACACTGAACTGTGAACACTGGTTATTATGTCTTACGTGGGGAGAGTAGTTGTTACCATGGTAACAACTAACAGGGATCCAACAATCAACAACCTGTTTGTGTTTCAGATCATAGAGAAGAGGAAGAAGATGGAGGCTGATGGGTGAGTGTTTCCTGTTATGTGTTCAGCCAATCAGAAGAGAGCGCGTAGTCCTCGTCAGTCCTGTCAGTGTAAACAGTAAACAGTAATCAATGTGTTTGTGTTTCAGAGTGGACGTGAAGAGGCCCAAATACTGAAGACTCTGAGCTGTCGTCCATCAGGATCAGTATTGATCAGTTATTATCTGTTATTCATCTGTGAAGTGATGATTAGTTAAAACCTGTCCATCGATCAGCATCTGTAGTTTTAGCTTCAGCAAATAATTTAAGTTTCAATAACCTGTCTGATCGTCTCCTGAAGTTATTGATCAGTTTGTGATATCTGATGTTGTTGAAGCATTATTAATCAATAAAACTGTCTGACCTCATTTTGTCGTTTGTCGTTTTCACTGATTTATGACTGGTTTTACCCTCCAAGCCCCTCAAACCCCTTATAATGCAAAGAAACCCCTAAAGTCACAAAGGTGCTTTAGAGATGCAGTAACATGAGGGTTTGTCAGTGTTCAGAGTTCGACGCAGCAGCAGTTTGTCGAAACAAATGTGACGATCGTCAGACTTTTATATTTTCTTGATGTCGTTTTACAAACTGGAACAAATGTAAACTTCAGACTTTGTTTTTCAGACTCAGCTGATTAATTAATGAATTAAGGAGGTGTGTTTGTTCTAATTAAAGATGAAATCATCAGTGAACCTGGTGTGTGTGTGTGCGGACGCTAATTAGTGTGCGTTGGTCTTGTTAAGACACAGCTCCTCATTAACAGATCAAACTGTTTGTTGTTGTTGACGACACAAATATGTTTAACTCTCTGGCAACAACTGGACGAATTAATCCCCCAAATTAGCATCAACACGCTAATGAGCCTGTGTGTGTGTGCGTGTGTGTGTGTGCGTGCGTGTGTGTATGTGTTTTGATGGACAGCTGGACTGATGAATATGGAGATCTGTGGATGTTTGTGAAGATGCTAACAAGATGTAAACGAGCGGCTAACGAGGCCTCAGAGCTCCGCCCCCCAGCAGCTCCAACAGGAAGTTGATTCTTCAACATCAAAGACAAAGTTTGACTGTTTTTGTTTTTGTCTTTAATCTGATGATGATGTTTATAAACATTCAGGACGAAGGTGCAGCGAAGTGAAACTCATCGTCAGGGTAACGATAAACAGGAAAGCAGGATCACCTGCAGACCGAACTCCTGCAGACAGGAACACCTGCAGACCAAACTCCTGCAGACAGGAACACCTGCAGACCAAACTCCTGCAGACAGGAACACCTGCAGACAAAACACCTGCAGACAAAACACCTGCAGACAGAACACCTGCAGACAGGAACACCTGCAGACAGAACACCTGCAGACAGGATCACCTGCAGACAAAACACCTGCAGACAGGATCACCTGCAGACAAAACACCTGCAGACAAAACACCTGCAGACAGGAACACCTGCAGACAAAACACCTGCAGACAGAACACCTGCAGACAGGAACACCTGCAGACAGGAACACCTGCAGACAGGATCACCTGCAGACAAAACACCTGCAGACAGAACACCTGCAGACAAAACACCTGCAGACAAAACACCTGCAGACAAAACACCTGCAGACAGAACACCTGCAGACAAAACACCTGCAGACAGAACACCTGCAGACAAAACACCTGCAGACAAAACACCTGCAGACAGGAACACCTGCAGACAGAACACCTGCAGACAGGATCACCTGCAGACAAAACACCTGCAGACAGAACACCTGCAGACAAAACACCTGCAGACAAAACACCTGCAGACAGGAACACCTGCAGACAGAACACCTGCAGACAGGATCACCTGCAGACAAAACACCTGCAGACAGAACACCTGCAGACAGGAACACCTGCAGACAGAACACCTGCAGACAGGATCACCTGCAGACAAAACACCTGCAGACAGGAACACCTGCAGACAGAACACCTGCAGACAGGATCACCTGCAGACAAAACACCTGCAGACAGGATCACCTGCAGAAAGGATCACCTGCAGAAAGGATCACCTGCAGACAAAACACCTGCAGACAGGATCACCTGCAGACAAAACATCTGCAGACAGGATCACCTGCAGACAAAACACCTGCAGACAGGATCACCTGCAGACAAAACACCTGCAGACAGGATCACCTGCAGACAAAACACCTGCAGACAAAACATCTGCAGACAGGATCACCTGCAGACAAAACACCTGCAGACAGGATCACCTGCAGACAAAACATCTGCAGACAGGATCACCTGCAGACAGGATCACCTGCAGACAAAACACCTGCAGACAGGATCACCTGCAGACAGAACACCTGCAGACAGGATCACCTGCAGACAAAACACCTGCAGACAAAACATCTGCAGACAGGATCACCTGCAGACAAAACATCTGCAGACAGGATCACCTGCAGACAGAACACCTGCAGACAGGATCACCTGCAGACAGAACACCTGCAGACAAAACACCTGCAGACAGGATCACCTGCAGACAGAACACCTGCAGACAAAACACCTGCAGAAAGGATCACCTGCAGACAGAACACCTGCAGACAAAACACCTGCAGACAGGATCACCTGCAGACAGAACACCTGCAGACAAAACACCTGCAGACAGGATCACCTGCAGACAAAACACCTGCAGACAGGAACACCTACAGACAGACACCTGAACACCTGCAGACAGGATCACCTGCAGACAAAACACCTGCAGACAAAACACCTGCAGACAGAACACCTGCAGACAGGAACACCTGCAGACAAAACACCTGCAGACAGGATCACCTGCAGACAAAACACCTGCAGACAGGATCACCTGCAGACAAAACACCTGCAGACAGGATCACCTGCAGACAGGATCACCTGCAGACAAAACACCTGCAGACAGGATCACCTGCAGACAGAACACCTGCAGACAGGATCACCTGCAGACAAAACACCTGCAGACAGGATCACCTGCAGACAAAACACCTGCAGACAGGATCACCTGCAGACAGAACACCTGCAACACCTGCAGACAGGATCACCTGCAGACAGAACACCTGCAGACAAAACACCTGCAGACAGGATCACCTGCAGACAGAACACCTGCAGACAAAACACCTGCAGAAAGGATCACCTGCAGACAGAACACCTGCAGACAAAACACCTGCAGACAGGATCACCTGCAGACAGAACACCTGCAGACAAAACACCTGCAGACAGGATCACCTGCAGACAAAACACCTACAGACAGGATCACCTACAGACAGGATCACCTGCAGACAAAACATCTGCAGACAGGATCACCTGCAGACAAAACACCTGCAGACAAAACACCTGCAGACAGAACACCTGCAGACAAAACACCTGCAGACAGGATCACCTGCAGACAAAACACCTGCAGACAAAACACCTGCAGACAGGAACACCTGCAGACAAAACACCTGCAGACAGGAACACCTGCAGACAAAACACCTGCAGACAGAACACCTGCAGACAAAACACCTACAGACAGGATCACCTGCAGACAGAACATCTGCAGACAGAACATCTGCAGACAAAACACCTGCAGACAAAACACCTGCAGACAGAACACCTGCAGACAAAACACCTACAGACAGGATCACCTGCAGACAGAACATCTGCAGACAGGATCACCTGCAGACAAAACATCTGCAGACAGGATCACCTGCAGACAGGATCACCTGCAGACAAAACACCTGCAGACAGGATCACCTGCAGACAAAACACCTGCAGACAGGATCACCTGCAGACAAAACACCTGCAGACAGGATCACCTGCAGACAGGATCACCTGCAGACAAAACACCTGCAGACAGAACACCTGCAGACAGAACACCTGCAGACAAAACACCTGCAGACAAAACACCTGCAGACAGAACACCTGCAGACAAAACACCTACAGACAGGATCACCTGCAGACAGAACATCTGCAGACAGGATCACCTGCAGACAAAACATCTGCAGACAGGATCACCTGCAGACAGGATCACCTGCAGACAAAACATCTGCAGACAGGATCACCTGCAGACAAAACACCTGCAGACAGGATCACCTGCAGACAAAACACCTGCAGACAGGATCACCTGCAGACAGGATCACCTGCAGACAAAACACCTGCAGACAGAACACCTGCAGACAGGAACACCTGCAGACAGGAACACCTGCAGACAGAACACCTGCAGACAGGATCACCTGCAGACAAAACACCTGCAGACAGGAACACCTGCAGACAGAACACCTGCAGACAGGATCACCTGCAGACAAAACACCTGCAGACAGAACACCTGCAGACAGGAACACCTGCAGACAAAACACCTGCAGACAGGATCACCTGCAGACAAAACACCTGCAGACAGGATCACCTGCAGAAAGGATCACCTGCAGACAAAACACCTGCAGACAAAACATCTGCAGACAGGATCACCTGCAGACAAAACACCTGCAGACAGGATCACCTGCAGACAAAACATCTGCAGACAGGATCACCTGCAGACAGGATCACCTGCAGACAAAACACCTGCAGACAGGATCACCTGCAGACAGAACACCTGCAGACAGGATCACCTGCAGACAAAACACCTGCAGACAAAACACCTGCAGACAAAACACCTACAGACAGGATCACCTGCAGACAGGATCACCTGCAGACAAAACACCTGCAGACAGGAACACCTGCAGACAGGAACACCTGCAGACAGGATCACCTGCAGACAAAACACCTGCAGACAGGATCACCTGCAGACAAAACACCTGCAGACAAAACACCTGCAGACAGGAACACCTGCAGACAAAACACCTGCAGACAGGATCACCTGCAGACAAAACACCTGCAGACAGGATCACCTGCAGACAAAACACCTGCAGACAGGATCACCTGCAGACAGGATCACCTGCAGACAAAACACCTGCAGACAGGATCACCTGCAGACAAAACACCTGCAGACAGAACACCTGCAGACAGGAACACCTGCAGACAAAACACCTGCAGACAGGATCACCTGCAGACAAAACACCTGCAGACAGGATCACCTGCAGACAAAACACCTGCAGATAAAACATCTGCAGACAGGATCACCTGCAGACAAAACACCTGCAGACAGAACACCTGCAGACAGGATCACCTGCAGACAAAACACCTGCAGACAGGATCACCTGCAGACAAAACACCTGCAGACAGGATCACCTGCAGACAGGATCACCTGCAGACAAAACACCTGCAGACAGGATCACCTGCAGACAGGATCACCTGCAGACAAAACACCTGCAGACAGGATCACCTGCAGACAGGATCACCTGCAGACAAAACACCTGCAGACAGGATCACCTGCAGACAAAACACCTGCAGACAAAACATCTGCAGACAGGATCACCTGCAGACAAAACACCTGCAGACAGGATCACCTGCAGACAAAACACCTGCAGACAGAACACCTGCAGACAGGATCACCTGCAGACAGGAACACCTGCAGAGGATCCAGGTCTGAAAAATACCAACTGATGGATTTCAGCTAAAATAAAATGTCATCAAGGAGATAACGGGGACATCTCACAGCTCTGTATGTGTGTGTGTGTGTTTTGCCTCAAACCTTCAGTGTGTGATTTTCTTTTGTTCTCTGGTGAACTCTCTGCAGTGCTCTCTGATTGGTCGCCTCTGCTGCGGTCTCGCTCTGTTGGTCACATTCATCACAGTGACAGAGAGTCAACCAATCAGATCACACATAAACACACTGTACAGGTGTGTGTGTGTGTCAGAGAGGTGATGAAGCCAAAAGGTGAACCGACATTCTCATTTACTTAACTGGGTCGCGTGGGGAAGAGGTGTGTGTGTGTGTGTGCGTGTGTGTGTGTGTGTGTGTGTGTGCGTGTGTGTGTGCTAGATAGAGTAAAAGCTGGGCTGAAACACAGTGGGTTAATGTCATGACAGAATTGACACCTTCCTCCACCTCACACACACACACACACACACACACAGTGTTAATCTGACCTTTCTTCTCACTGATGGATATAGTTCCAGTTCTTTGCTGTGTGTGTGTGTGTGTGTGTGTGTGTGTGTGTGTGTGTGTGTGTGTGTGTGTGTGTGTGCGCCAATAACAGAGCAGGACAAAGACAGTAATCTAAAACCAGAGTTTAATTTATTTAGTTATTTTATTTTTTACAGTGTACTTTATATTCACACTGTAAAAAAGCCTCAATTGAGTCTGAAATAGAAATAAAAACAGTTCAGATTATTAAAGAGGTGTTCAGAGTGATGATGATGATGATGATGTAAGGCTGTGCAATTAATCGTCTGGTGATCGAGATCATGATTTTGAGGTCAAACGATTTCAAAACGAATGAAATCCAGGGTAAATGCCTGGAGATATTATTTTGTCTTCTGCAGAAGTCGCGCAGTACTACCAAAATAATTATGATTATGATTTTTTTTCGATAATCGAGCAGCCCTATGATGAGGATGATGAGGAGGAGGGGAAGAAGAAGAATAAAAAATGTAAATGACTGAAATATTTAAAGATCAATTGCAATGTTTATTTTTCAGTTTCAGGTTTAATCTGTGACAAAGTTTCAATGATTCAAATCAAAGGTCACATGACCTCAGGCGCCTCGTGACCTCAGCGAGCTTCAGATTAAAGATGGCTGATGTTCTTTAATCAGCAGCAGGTGAATTTGATCGTTAACAAAGTTCAGCTGATACAAAATTTATAATCAATAATCAGAGCTCAGTCCTGATTCTTAATGAACACAGAGTTCAGGTTCTGTGGCGACCTCGTCTCCCACCTCTCCTCAAACATCTTCACACACCTTGTCACACACCTCGTCTCACACCTCTCCTCAAACATCTTCACACACCTCGTCACACACCTCGTCACACACCTCGCCTCACACCTCTCCTCAAACATCTTCACACACCTCGTCACACACCTCGTCTCACACCTCTCCTCAAACATCTTCACACACCTCGTCACACACCTCGTCTCACACCTCTCCTCAAACATCTTCACACACCTCGTCACACACCTCGTCACACACCTCGTCACACACCTCTCCTCAAACATCTTCACACACCTCGTCTCACACCTCGTCACACACCTCGTCACACACCTCTCCTCAAACATCTTCACACACCTCGTCACACACCTCGTCTCCCACCTCTCCTCAAACATCTTCACACACCTCGTCACACACCTCGTCACACACCTCGTCACACACCTCGCCTCACACCTCTCCTCAAACATCTTCACACACCTCGTCACACACCTCGTCTCACACCTCTCCTCAAACATCTTCACACACCTCGTCACACACCTCGTCTCACACCTCTCCTCAAACATCTTCACACACCTCGTCACACACCTCGTCACACACCTCGTCACACACCTCTCCTCAAACATCTTCACACACCTCGTCTCACACCTCGTCACACACCTCGTCACACACCTCTCCTCAAACATCTTCACACACCTCGTCACACACCTCGTCTCCCACCTCTCCTCAAACATCTTCACACACCTCGTCACACACCTCGTCTCACACCTCTCCTCAAACATCTTCACACACCTCGTCACACACCTCGCCTCACACCTCTCCTCAAACATCTTCACACACCTCGTCACACACCTCGTCACACACCTCTCCTCAAACATCTTCACACACCTCGTCACACACCTCGTCTCACACCTCTCCTCAAACATCTTCACACACCTCGTCACACACCTCGCCTCACACCTCTCCTCAAACATCTTCACACACCTCGTCACACACCTCGTCTCACACCTCTCCTCAAACATCTTCACACACCTCGTCACACACCTCGTCTCACACCTCTCCTCAAACATCTTCACACACCTCGTCACACACCTCGCCTCACACCTCTCCTCAAACATCTTCACACACCTCGTCTCACACCTCGTCACACACCTCGTCACACACCTCTCCTCAAACATCTTCACACACCTCGTCACACACCTCGTCACACACCTCGTCTCCCACCTCTCCTCAAACATCTTCACACACCTCGTCTCACACCTCGTCACACACCTCGTCACACACCTCTCCTCAAACATCTTCACACACCTCGTCTCACACCTCTCCTCAAACATCTTCACACACCTCGTCACACACCTCGTCTCACACCTCTCCTCAAACATCTTCACACACCTCGTCACACACCTCGCCTCACACCTCGTCTCCCACCTCTCCTCAAACATCTTCACACACCTCGTCACACACCTCGTCTCACACCTCTCCTCAAACATCTTCACACACCTCGTCTCACACCTCTCCTCAAACATCTTCACACACCTCGTCACACACCTTGTCTCCCACCTCTCCTCAAACATCGTCACACACCTCTCCTCAAACATCTTCACACACCTTGTCACACACCTCGTCTCCCACCTCTCCTCAAACATCTTCACACACCTCGTCACACACCTCGTCTCACACCTTGTCTCCCACCTCTCCTCAAACATCTTCACACACATCTCCTCAAACATCGTCTCACAACTCTCCCCAAACATCTTCACACACCTCGTCACACACCTCATCTCACACCTCGTCTCCCACCTCTCCTCAAACATCTTCACACACCTCTCCTCAAACATCTTCACACACCTCATCTCACACCTCGTCTCCCACCTCTCCTCAAACATCTTCACACACCTCTCCTCAAACATCTTCACACACCTCTCCTCAAACATCTTCACACACCTCATCTCACACCTCGTCTCCCACCTCTCCTCAAACATCTTCACACACCTCTCCTCAAACATCTTCACACACCTCATCTCACACCGTCTCACAACTTGTCACACTAATTAATGACCAACTCAAACATGTTCAGTATTTAGTATTTTAAACTCATGATGATGATGATGTAATAAAATCTGTACAGGTCACTGAAAATAAAAACAACAAACAAAATCAGCTGTAAGCGCTGCCTCGTTAAGGACCACAGCTCGTTAAGATGTTCAGGACCACGCCCACTCTGTGATGTCACTACTGAGGTCTGGATTCAAAACTGTGATTGTTAACTCGTTAAGCTCGTTAAGTTGTGTTTCCTGTCCTGTTGAGAACTCAGCAGGTGATCAGAGACGGTCCGACCTCAGCTGGGACCAGAACTACAGGAACACATGACACAAAGTTTTAATGCAGTAGAGAAAAAAAATGTGGCTCCACCCCTTCTAACAAGAGTCACCTGATGACATCACAGGTGTTCATGTGATGTGTCACGTGAAACCCCTCCCCCATCAGGGTGACCAGTCCTGTTCACACCAGGCTCCGCCCTCTTTAATAATAATAACAATAATGATAAAAACAGGAAGTAAACAGTGAGGTGGCTGATGGGACTCTGAGTGTTTAGTTCCTCTTTTGTTTTTAATTTGTCCATGTTTCGGGAGGTCCAGTACAGCTTCATCAGCTGCTCCTCTTCATCAGCAGCTCCTCAGAAGAGCAGTGGAGGTTTGGTGAACGGTCTGTTCTCTGCACAAAAAGGTTCATTAATTTATTTTAGTTTGTTTTGTCCCAATTTTATCTATGCATAAATATTTATATATTTATATTTATATATTTTATTTTATTTTTGCAGAGTACTGTCTGTCAGGATGAATCCAAATGTCCACCCTCTGGACCTGCAGACTGAGCCCTCGCGGACTTCAGTTGTACGTAGTGTGACGTATTTACTGTCATCACGTAAAGTCTGCGAGGGCAGAGACTGCAGCAGCTGATAGACAGCCCTCAAGACTGTTTTACTTGTTGCCGTGGAAACGTTCAACTGTCCCTGCTGTCATATTCATATGTGTCATACACGTTGGTTAACAGAGCTGAACTCATCTGTTCCTGCAGATAACAAGATAAACATCTCATGTAGAGCCTTTGTGTGACAAAAATATATTAATGCATCTCTGTGTAACATATATAACATTTAACACATAACGAGATAAAAATCAAACTGAATCTGGAAGAAACACAAGGAACACACATGTAATCACACACACACACACACACACACACACACACACACACACACACATATCGCTGCTTTGATGAATGAATCTTATTATGATGTCACACACCACACACACACACACACACACACACATACACACACACACACACACACACACTCTGCTGTGTAAACACTGTGTGTGTGTGTGTGTATGTGTGTGTGTGTGTGTTCTGCTGTGAAGTCTCTGATTGTTTCTGTTGATTCAATTTCACAGTCTGCACACACACACGCGCACACACACACACAGAGGGAAGTATTCAAAGTGACTCCTCAGTCTGTTCATGTTTCCTGTTATCATATCGTTACGTTAACATTTTTGATGATTTTTGTTTACCTTTTAAAGTTTTTGACAATTTTTTTTTTCTTAAAAATGTTTGGGGTTTTTTTCCGTTTAAAATTTTTGATGATTTCATTATTTTTCAAATTTATTTATTTATCTAAAGTTTTGGACGTTTTGTAAATAAACAGTGAAGCAGTGCCTCAAATCTGCCTGTGGAGGGTTTCACAGGCAGATTTTAAACATGTCTCTGTTATCACAGTCAGAAACTGTAACAACAGAAATTATCATTGGATTTTCACGTCTGACAGTCCTTGGACGCATCATGTGTGACGAAACCAAATCTGATCTTAAAACAGTAGTAATTAAATTCATTTTAATATTACTAAATGTTTGCATGACGAGTGAAAAAGTTTTGACTTTCAAACATCAAACAGTGAATTTTAAAATTCTATGTTGGAGGATCACGTCAGCTCAGGACAAAATATTTGGACAAACAATCGTTTACTCTAACTTAATTTTCTGTCGGCTGTTGATCTTCTCTGTTGTTGACCTCAGCACAGGCATTTATTTTAAATTAATCTATTTAAGAATAATGCTGTGTTTCTCTTGTCATTATTAGATCTTGAATGTTCAGACTCAGACTGACATCATGTCAGTGACATCATGTCAGTGACTTCCTGTCTGCAGCTCAGTGTTTCCTGCAGACGTCTTTTTCTTATTAAAACACAGTGGTGTTTTCTCCGGAGCTGTCTGATGATACTGGAGGACGTGATGGATATTAATCTATCCCTCCATGTTACAGCGCCACCTGCTGTTGTTCTCAGCTGTTCCATCTACAGTATAATGTCCTTTATATTTGAGCAGTGTGTGACTGTTGTTACCTTGAGCTGCAGAGTTCTCCTGCTGTTTGTTCTCCGGCTCGTTCTCAGGAATCACTGCGTCTAAAACACAGACGTGTACTTTCACTGTGTACTTATATACGTCAGACGTCAGGACAAAAGTTCAGATGCAGTTTTCTGAAGTCTTTGGTCAAGTACAGAAATAAGAGAAGAAGAGTCGGAGGACTCACCTGTGTGTTTGAGCACTCGCTCCACCTGCTCTCTCCTCCGTGACTCAAAGTCCAACGCCTCCTGTAATTTTCTCTTAGCCTTCTTCTCCTTCTTCAGCCTCCTCTGGATCGACACTGATGACCACACACCATAATAACAGGACAGACCATAATAATAACTAGACAATGCAGTTCCTGCATATATTGTGTGTGAATGCTGAGAGCTGAAAAAACTGAACATTGCTGAAAATGAACTGAACTGTGACACTGAAAGATCAGATGAACTGTTTAAGAGAACTGAAAGAAAAACTGATTTTTGTTAATAATCCTGCAGGAGGGAAAAACACAATATTTCATAAAGTGGAAAATGTTGAAAAAAGAAACATAAAATCTGAACAGTTTGATATTTGAACTGTTTCTGTAGAAATATTCACCTAAAAACATTCTGAGGACAGAAGAGGAAAGATTTAGATGCTGAATCAGCGTTAATTATGTTTATTTAATTTAGTGTCTGTTACAATGAGTTAGAGTCTAACCTGTCTCACGTCTGCAGCGACCTGTCTCACGTCTGCAGCGACCTGTCTCACGTCTGTAGCGACCTGTCTCACGTCTGCAGCGACCTGTCTCACGTCTGTAGCGACCTGTCTCACGTCTGCAGCGACCTGTCTCACGTCTGTAGCGACCTGTCTCACTTCACGTCTGCAGCGACCTGTCTCACCTCACGTCTGTAGCGACCTGTCTCACGTCTGTAGCGACCTGTCTCACTTCACGTCTGCAGCGACCTGTCTCACCTCACGTCTGTAGCGACCTGTCTCACCTCACGTCTGTAGCGACCTGTCTCACTTCACGTCTGCAGCGACCTGTCTCACTTCACGTCTGCAGCGACCTGTCTCACCTCACGTCTGTAGCGACCTGTCTCACTTCACGTCTGCAGCGACCTGTCTCACCTCACGTCTGTAGCGACCTGTCTCACTTCACGTCTGCAGCGACCTGTCTCACTTCACGTCTGCAGCGACCTGTCTCACCTCACGTCTGTAGCGACCTGTCTCACTTCACGTCTGCAGCGACCTGTCTCACCTCACGTCTGTAGCGACCTGTCTCACCTCACGTCTGTAGCGACCTGTCTCACCTCACGTCTGTAGCGACCTGTCTCACTTCACGTCTGCAGCGACCTGTCTCACCTCACGTCTGCAGAGACCTGTCTCACGTCTGCAGCGACCTGTCTCACTTCACGTCTGTAGCGACCTGTCTCACCTCACATCTGTAGCGACCTGTCTCACGTCTGCAGCGACCTGTCTCACCTCACGTCTGTAGCGACCTGTCTCACCTCACGTCTGCAGAGACCTGTCTCACGTCTGCAGCGACCTGTCTCACTTCACGTCTGTAGCGACCTGTCTCACCTCACGTCTGTAGCGACCTGTCTCACGTCTGCAGCGACCTGTCTCACCTCACGTCTGTAGCGACCTGTCTCACCTCACGTCTGGAGCGACCTGTCTCACCTCATGTCTGGAGCGACCTGTCTCACCTCACGTCTGTAGCGACCTGTCTCACCTCACGTCTGCAGAGACCTGTCTCACCTCACGTCTGCAGAGACCTGTCTCACCTCATGTCTGCAGCGACCTCTCACCTCACGTCTGTAGCGACCTGTCTCACCTCACATCTGTAGTGACCTGTCTCACCTCATGTCTGCAGCGACCTGTCTCACCTCATGTCTGTAGCGACCTGTCTCACCTCACGTCTGCAGCGACCTGTCTCACCTGTCTGTAATGACCTGTCTCACCTGTGCAGCGACCTGTCTCACCTCATGTCTGTAGCGATCTGTCTCACCTCACGTCTGTAGCGACCTGTCTCACCTGTGCAGCGACTTGTCTCACCCCTGTAGCGACCTGTCTCACCTCATGTCTATAGCGACCTGTCTCATCTGTGCAGTGACCTGTCTCACCTCGTGTCTGCAGCTCGGAGCTCAGCTGTCTCTGGAGCGTCTGTCTTGCGTCTCGTTCCCGCTCCAGCTCCAGTTTTAACTCTTTCCTCTCCAGCTGGTTCTGTTTGTCCTGAGATCGAGCGCTCTCCACCGCCACCTTCAGGAGACCCTGAGGACACACAGACTGATGACTCACCGTGAGACGTCCTGATGGGACAAACCAATGGACTGGAGGTCCACCTGGACACTTGGAGTGCATTACAGACTGTACATTATTTATTTTATTTTTTATTTGTTGATTTCGCACCATTGCACAAGACAATAGAAAAACAAAACAAAAAGCTGACCATCACAAAATAAAGGTGCTGAGCAGAGGCAAGAGACCTGGATGGGCCTATACGGGGCCTCAACTCCTTAAATACAGTACATCACCAATTCAACACAAGAGCCTAAAGCAAAGTGAAAATAAAAAAAACATCCAAACAAATTTCATAACATAGAGATAACAATAATAATAATAATGATAATAATACTAACATTAATAATAATCAAAACAAATCAAGATAAAACAGCAAACACAAAATGACAGTAACAAAAAGCACAAAGTTATTCACCTAACAAAGTATATTTAAGCCTGGACTTCAGCAGTGGAGCAGAGGAACAGTTTTTAATCATAGAAGGTTTTGAATTCCATATTGTAGGACCTCTGAATCTTATACTGAACTGACCTAATGTTGTGCGGGAGAAATGGCAATGAACATTTTTTGATTGCCTGGTAGGATATGAATGAATACTGGAATTTGGTATGAAAAAAATATGGAAAACAGCAGGAAAATAATCAACCTTTTGAATACAGTTAAACTCATACACATTAATATCAAAAATTGATAATATCTGAAGTTGCCTAAAAAGAGGAGCTGATGGTTCAGTCTGAGTAGAAATAGTGGCAAGCTTTATGAATTACTTTTGCAACAAAAAAAGTTTGTGAAGAAAAGTAGGAAATGTACTGGCCCAAATAATATTACAGTAAGATAAATATGGGTATATAAAACTGTAATACAATGTCAGAAGACAGGAGTGATTCACTAAAGAAGAAATCATTCTAATTATCCCATAAGACTTCATAATTTTTTGCACACAAGCTCAATATGGCTTGTCCATGTAAGGCCTTCACCAACAACAACACCTAAAAATTTGGCATGAGAGACCTGTTTAATTTCAATGTCATTGATAAATAATTTAGAGTCTCGTTTTAAATAATTTTTGTTTTTATGTTTATGTGTATAATTGGATTTGTTGATGTTTAAGGAAAGCCTATTCATCTGAAACCATCTCGAAGTTTGTGCAAGTATAATATTCGGATCTTTAATCAGGGAAGCACAGTCAGACTGTGAAAAAACTATGTTTGTGTCATCAGTGAAAATAATGGGCAGAGCAGTGTCAAACTGTACAACAAAATCATTTATAAAAATCAAAACCAGAAGAGACCCAAGAATTGAGCCTTGTGGTACACCACAAGAAACCACTGTTCAATTGGAATTCACACCCTCTATACAAACATATTGCTGCCGATTGCTAAGATAATCTCAGAGCCAACGGATAACAATATCCTGAAAACCATAACGAACAAGTTTGGATATTAGGATACCATGATTAACTGTATCAAAGGCTTTCAATAAATCCATCATCATCTGCATGTCTCCATGTTATTGTCTCTGTGATACCATCTGTCTATTATCTCCCGTACATTATTGTCTCTACATTATCACCTCTACATTACTGTCTCCACATTATTGTCTCCACAATACTGTCTCTACATTATTGTCTCTGCATTATTGTCTCTGCATTATCACCTCTACATTACTGTCTCTACATTATTGTCTCCACATTGCTGTCTCGACATTACTGTCTCCACATTACTGTCTCCACATTACTGTCTCTACATTACTGTCTCCACATTACTGTCTCTACATTG
Source organism: Cromileptes altivelis (assembly GCA_013133815.1). Lineage (NCBI taxonomy): Eukaryota > Metazoa > Chordata > Actinopteri > Perciformes > Serranidae > Cromileptes > Cromileptes altivelis. The sequence continues at coordinate 42,668,767 of CM023143.1, read as the reverse complement.
TCTCCACATTGCTGTATCGACAATACTGTCTCCACATTACTGTCTCTACATTATTGTCTCCACATTATACTGTCCACTACTGCATTGTTATCGACAATACTGTCTCCACATTACTGTCTCCACATTACTGTCTCTACATTATTGTCTCCACGTTGCTGTCTCGACAATACTGTCTCCACATTACTGTCTCCACATTACTGTCTCCACATTACTGTCTCTACATTATTGTCTCCACGTTGCTGTCTCGACAATACTGTCTCCACATTACTGTCTCCACATTACTGTCTCTACATTATTGTCTCCACGTTGCTGTCTCGACAATACTGTCTCCACATTACTGTCTCCACATTACTGTCTCTACATTATTGTCTCCACGTTGCTGTCTCGACAATACTGTCTCCACATTACTGTCTCCACATTACTGTCTCTACATTATTGTCTCCACGTTGCTGTCTCGACAATACTGTCTCCACATTACTGTCTCTACATTATTGTCTCCACATTACTGTCTCTACATTGTCTCCACATTGCTGTATCGACAATACTGTCTCCACATTACTGTCTCTACATTATTGTCTCCATGTTGCTGTCTCGACAATACTGTCTCCACATTACTGTCTCTACATTATTGTCTCCATGTTGCTGTCTCGACAATACTGTCTCCACATTACTGTCTCCACATTACTGTCTCTACATTATTGTCTCCACGTTGCTGTCTCGACAATACCGTCTCCACATTACTGTCTCCACATTACTGTCTCCACATTACTGTCTCTACATTATTGTCTCCACGTTGCTGTCTCGACAATACTGTCTCCACATTACTGTCTCTACATTACTGTCTCTACATTATTGTCTCCACGTTGCTGTCTCGACAATACTGTCTCCACATTACTGTCTCCACATTACTGTCTCTACATTATTGTCTCCACATTGCTGTATCGACAATACTGTCTCCACATTACTGTCTCTACATTATTGTCTCCACGTTGCTGTCTCGACAATACTGTCTCCACATTACTGTCTCCACATTACTGTCTCTACATTATTGTCTCCACGTTGCTGTCTCGACAATACTGTCTCCACATTACTGTCTCTACATTATTGTCTCTGCATTATCACCTCCACATTACTGTCTCCACATTATTGTCTCCACAATACTGTCTCTACATTATTGTCTCTGCATTATTGTCTCTGCATTATCACCTCTACATTACTGTCTCTACATTATTGTCTCCACGTTGCTGTCTCGACAATACTGTCTCCACATTACTGTCTCCACATTACTGTCTCTACATTATTGTCTCTGCATTATCACCTCCACATTACTGTCTCTACATTATTGTCTCTGCATTATCACCTCTACATTACTGTCTCTACATTATTGTCTCCACATTACTGTCTCTACATTATTGTCTCTGCATTATCACCTCCACATTACTGTCTCCACATTATTGTCTCCACAATACTGTCTCTACATTATTGTCTCTGCATTATCACCTCTACATTACTGTCTCTACATTATTGTCTCCACATTGCTGTCTCGACAATACTGTCTCCACATTACTGTCTCTACATTACTGTCTCTACATTATTGTCTCCACGTTGCTGTCTCGACAATACTGTCTCCACATTACTGTCTCTACATTATCGTCTCCGCAATACTGTCTCTACATTATCGTCTCTGCATTATTGTCCCTACATTATCGTCTCCACAATACTGTCTCTACATTATTGTCTCCACATTACTGTCTCTACATTATTGTCCCTGCATTATTGTCTCTACTTATCGTCTCTACAATACTGTCTCTACATTATTGTCTCTACGTCATTGTCTCTGCATTATTGTCTCTACATTATTGTCTCTGCATTAATGTCTCTACATTATCATCTCTACATTATTGTCCCTGCATTATTGTCTCTACATTATTGTCTCTGCATTATTGTCTCAACAATACTGTCACTACATTATTGTCTCCACAGTATTGTCCCTGCATTATTGTCTCTACATTATTGTCCCTGCATTATTGTCTCTACATTATTGTCTCTACATTATTGTCCCTGCATTATTGTTTCTGCATTATTGTCTCTACAATACTGTCTCTCCATTATTGTCTCTGCATTATTGTCTCCACATTACTGTCTCTACATTATTGTCTCTGCATTATTGTCTCTACAATACTGTCTCTACATTATTGTCTCTGCATTACTGTCTCTACATTATTGTCTCTACATTACTGTCTCTACATTATTGTCTCTGCATTATTGTCTCCACAATACCGTATCTACATTATCATCTCGGTGTTATCGTCTCTACATTATCGTCTCTACATTATTGTCTCTGCATTATTGTCTCTACATTATTGTCTCCACATTATCGTCTCTACATTATTGTCTCTACAATACTGTCTCTACATTATTGTCTCTACATTATTGTCTCTACAATACTGTCTCTACATTACTGTCTCTACAATATCTCTACATTATTGTCTCAACATTATTGTCCCTACATTACTGTCTCTACATTACTGTCTCTACATTACTGTCTCTACATTATTGTCTACATTATTGTCTCTGCATTATTGTCTCTACATTATTGTCTCTACAATACTGTCTCTACATTATTGTCTCTACAATACTGTCTCTACATTATTGTCTCTGCATTATTGTCTCTCCAATACTGTCTCTACATTATTGTCTCTGCATTATTGTCTCTACATTATCATCTCTACATTATTGTCTCTGCATTATTGTCTCTCCAATACTGTCTCTACATTATTGTCTCTGCAATATTGTCTCTACATTATTGTCTCTACATTGTCTCTGCATTATTGTCTCTCCAATACTGTCTCTACATTATTGTCTCTGCAATATTGTCTCTACATTATTGTCTCTACATTATCATCTCTACATTATTGTCTCAACATTATTGTCCCTACATTATTGTCTCTGCATTACTGTCTCTACATTACTGTCTCTACATTATTGTCTCTACAATACTGTCTCTACATTATCATCTCTACATTATTGTCCCTACATTATTGTCTCTGCATTATTGTCTCTACAATACTGTCTCTACATTATTGTCTCTGCATTATTGTCTCTACATTATCATCTCTACATTATTGTCTCTACATTATTGTCTCTGCATTATTGTCTCTACATTATCATCTCTACATTATTGTCTCTCCATTATCATCTCTACATTATTGTCTCTACATTATTGTCTCTGCAATACTGTCTCTACATTATTGTCTCTACATTATCATCTCTATATTATTGTCTCCATAATATTGTCTCTACATTATTGTCTCTACATTATTGTCTCCACATTACTGTCTCTACATTATTGTCTCTACAACACTGTCTCTACATTATCATCTCTCTATTATTGTCTCTGCATTATTGTCTCAACAATACTGTCTCTACATTATTGTCTCTGCATTGTCTCTACATTATTGTCTCTACATTATCATCTCTACATTATTGTCTCTACATTATTGTTTCTGCATTGTCTCTACAATACTGTCTCTCCATTATTGTCTCTGCATTATTGTCTCTACATTACTGTCTCTACATTATTGTCTCTGCATTATTGTCTCTACAATACTGTCTCTACATTATTGTCTCCACATTACTGTCTCTGCATTATTGTCTCTGCATTACTGTCTCCACATTATTGTCTCTACATTATTGTCTCTACATTACTGTCTCTACATTATTGTCTCTGCATTATTGTCTCCACAATACCGTATCTACATTATCATCTCGGTGTTATCGTCTCTACATTATTGTCCCCACAATACTATCGCTACATTATTGTCTCAACATTGCTGTCTCTGTTATTGTCTCTGTGTTATTTCAGGTAGTTCTGTCACCTGTATGTTGGTCAGCAGTGTCTCCATGGACGACAGACCTTCAGCCAACAGGAACGGAGTGAAGGCAGGGTTTGCATTGTTGACCGACAGCGGCTGAGAGGTAAGAGGCAGCCTCTCATTGGTCGGTTTGGGGAGGGGGAGGGGCAACATGCTGTCCTCTGCAGGTAGAAACAAAGTAAACACACGTTTGTTGTTGACGTGTTTTAGTTTCAGCCAATCAACAAACAGCATCCTGAATATTTAAAGACGTTTTATTAAAGGTGGAGAAGAACTTCCTGTTTTATTCAAGATCTGTGTGTGTGTGTGTGTATATTATCATATGTTTTGTATCTTTGTGAGGACCAGTGTGGGTGTTAGACCTGCGTAGTGAGGACATCTGAGAATACATCACCCCGGCCAGAGTCCTCACAAAGACACAGTTAAAATCCTGTAACACACACAGGATCTGAGTCGTGGATCAACCATCTGTTGTCTCTGCCCTGTTGTTCTGTCTGTCCATCATCACATCAGACATCAAACTGATGTCTAAGCTGCAGCGTTCCACAGATTCATCACACACAGAGGTGTGTCGATCTGATCAAAAACTTTGTGTTACCTCACTGTGACATCACTCCTCCATCCTTCAATCAGAAGTCAGATCAGTGGATGATGAGGAGTGATCACAGAGGAGGTGTGAAGAGATGTGATGCAGACAGAGTCACTGTTTGTTCATGAATAACAGACATGTTTGTGTTTGTGTCCCCTCGGTCTGTCTCTTACCGTTGTCCCTCACAACCTTCTTGAAGTTGTTTTCTTGCTCTGCGACGTCTCCATCTGTCGATGACATCACACACAGGATACAGGATCAGGAAGCAGGAAGCAGCTCTCCGACTGCTGAGTCATGTTTGTTTGTTTATACACTGAACAAAAATATAAACGCAACACTTTTGTTTTTGCTCCCATTTTTCATGAGCTGAACTCAACGACCTAAAACATTTTCTATAAACACAAAAGACCATTTCTCACAAATATTGTTCACAAATCTGTCTAAATCTGTGTTAGTGAGCACTTCTCCTTTGCCGAGATAATCCATCCCACCTCACAGGTGTGGCATATCAAGATGCTGATTAGACAGCATGAATACTGCACAGGTGTGCCTTAGGCTGGCCACAATAAAAGGCCACTCTGAAATGTGCAGTTTTGCTTTATTGGGGGGATCAGAAAACCAGTCAGTATCTGGTGTGACCACCATTTGCCTCACGCAGTGCAACACATCTCCTTCACATAGAGTTGATCAGGTTGTTGATTGTGGCCTGTGGAATGTTGGTCCACTCCTCTTCAATGGCTGTGCCAAGTTGCTGGATATTGGCAGGAACTGGAACACGCTGTCGTATACGTCGATCCAGAGCATCCCAAACATGCTCAATGGGTGACATGTCCGGTGAGTATGCTGGCCATGCAAGAACTGGGATGTTTTCAGCTTCCAGGAATTGTGTCCAGATCCTTGCAACATGGGGCCGTGCATTATCATGCTGCAACATGAGGTGATGGTCGTGGATGAATGGCACAACAATGGGCCTCAGGATCTCGTCACGGTATCTCTGTGCATTCAAAATGCCATCAATAAAATGCACCTGTGTACGCTGTCCATAACATACGCCTGCCCATACCATAACCCCACCGCCACCATGGGCCACTCGATCCACAATGTTGACATCAGCAAACCGCTCACCCACACAACGCCACACACGCTGTCTGCCATCTGCCCTGAACAGTGAAAACAGGGATTCATCCGTGAAGAGAACACCTCTCCAACGTGCCAGACGCCATCAAATGTGAGCATTTGCCCACTCAAGTCGGTTACGACAACGAACTGCAGTCAGGTCGAGACCCCGATGAGGACGATGAGCATGCAGATGAGCTTCCCTGAGATGGTTTCTGACAGTTTGTGCAGAAATTCTTTGGTTATGCAAACCGATTGTTGCAGCAGCTATCCGGGTGGCTGGTCTCAGACGATCTTGGAGGTGAACATGCTGGATGTGGAGGTCCTGGGCTGGTGTGGTTACACGTGGTCTGTGGTTGTGAGGCCGGTTGGATGTACTGCCAAATTGTCTGAAACGCCTTTGGAGACGGGTTATGGTAGAGAAATGAACATATTGATATTGGGCTTTATAAATAAAATTGAAATTGAACATTCAATTGAAATTGAAATTGAACATTCAATTCACGGGCAAAAGCTCTGGTGGACATTCCTGCAGTCTGCATGCCAATTGCACGCTCCCTCAAAACTTGTGACATCTGTGGCATTGTGCTGTGTGATAAAACTGCACATTTCAGAGTGGCCTTTTATTGTGGCCAGCCTAAGGCACACCTGTGCAATAATCATGCTGTCTAATCAGCATCTTGATATGCCACACCTGTGAGGTGGGATGGATTATCTCGGCAAAGGAGAAGTGCTCACTAACACAGATTTAGACAGATTTGTGAACAATATTTGAGGGAAATGGTCTTTTGTGTTTATAGAAAATGTTTTAGATCTTTGAGTTCAGCTCATGAAAAATGGGAGCAAAAACAAAAGTGTTGCGTTTATATTTTTGTTCAGTGTATCTACAGAACATGAACGTGTGTGCGTGTGCGTGTGTGTGTGTGCTGACCGAGCTCTGGTGTGTGTGCTGGAGGAGGTGTTGATGAGGAGGATGAAGATGCTCTGGAAGGTGATTGGCTGGTTGGGTCTTGGGGGCGGAGCTCATCATCACTGGGGGAGAGACAGGGGGAGGGGCTTCCTGGAGGAGACTCCTGAACACAGAGAAGAGATGGTAAGCATTAGAGCTGTTAGCATTAGCGCTGTTGGCATTAGCAATGTTAGCATTACCATTCTTTTTGTTAGCATGTGTTAAGTTAGCGGTGACAGCAGCTGTTTTTCATGTTTATTTTTTCTGTTGTTTAAGTGCAAAAGGCATTAGCACTGTTAGCATTAGTGTTGTTATCATTAGCAGTTTTTAATTTTTCTTTACCAGTAGAATGTGTGCTGAATTGTTAGAATAGGCAGTAGTACACTTAGCACCATAACATTGGAGCTATTAGCATTAGCACTGTTAGCAGTAGCAGTAATTGATGTTAGTGGTAGCACTGTTAAAATTAGGGCTGTTAATATTAATGCTGTTAGCAAAGTTGGCAGTACAACTTTTAGAAACAACTTTGTTAGCATTTACAATATTAGCATTAGCACTGCTACCCTTAGCAGTGTTAGCCACAACACCACCTGGGTCAGTGATGTTATAATTAGCCTTGTTAGCATTCTTAATGTTAACATTAGCCCTGTTAGCATTCTCAGTGTTAGCATTAGCACTGTTAACATTGTGTGCTGTTAGCATTAGCACTAGTATTGTTAGCTTGCACTCACCTTGCTCTCCTCTATCTGAACATGTGACACAGTGGCCATGTTTGCCAAACTGCCCAGCTGACTCATCTGGTTCATCGCCATGGCAACGCTGGCAGGGGGCAGACCCACGGGGAGGAGGGGGTGTGGCATGACCATAAAGGGGAAGTCTGACAGACCTGAGGAGGCGGAGTCACAAAGAAACATGGATGACAGGAAATAATTTAGTACTACAATGCTAAACTAACGGTAAAGGAGCCACTCAGTCATCCAATCAGAGCAGAGCTGGGACTTACGGTTTGCCAATAGTGAGCTGTGCTGCTGCAGAGTGTTGAGGTGTAGAGACGCCGAACCAGGAGGAGGGGCCACAGCTGAAGAGAGAGGAGACAGGAGGTGCTGCTCTTTCTCCCAGGATCCTTCACTGCCTCCTACAGGCCGGAGATGGTAATGAGAGGACAGAAGGAGACAAGGAGAGGAGAAAAGGAGACATAACTGAGTTTTGAGCCCTTAGAGTTTCAGAGACAGATGATGATGTCATGATGATGATGATGTCACGGTGGTCATGATGTCACAACGTACTTGTGTCATCGTTGTCTGACTCGGCTCCATTGTGCTGTTTGCTCTGATCACTGTTGCCATGGAAACCCATCATCATCCTCATCTTCTGCAGCTTCAGGGCCTCTGCCATTGCTGCCGCCGTCAGACCTGCAAAGACAAAACACGTCAGAATCCAACGAGACACCTGAGACAGGTGTGATGTTTGAATGATGAAGGAAGAAGGACACAAAGTCTGATCACAGGTTAGATACCTGAGTGACACTCTGACTGTAATCAGTGTGATATTTGTTGGTGGGCGGGGCTTAGTTGGAGGCAAAACAGTTCTCCACAGACATTAGCTAGCGCTAGCTAACAAGTTGTGATGTCTTGTTTTAGACAATGGAGGAAGATGATGTGAGTGGTGCGTTCAGAAGCACTCATTCTGGGGTGTTGGGGGTGTAGTGGATAGTGCCAGCACCCCATGTACAGAGGCAATGCCTCGACGCAGTGGTTGCAGGTTCGAGTCTGGCTTTCGACCATTTACTGCATGTCACCCCCAGCTCTCTCTCTCACCCCATTTCACTCTGTCCTATACATTAAAGGCAAAAAGCCTGAAAATATAATCTAGACAAAAAAAAAAACAAAAAAAAAAGAAACACTCATTCTGAGTGTGGGAGCGCACTCTGACACAAACTGGAGCGTTGATAAATTGAGAGTGCTGTCTGAATGTAGCGTTGGGTTATCCAGAGCAGCGCACTCTGGACACTCTGTCTGTGGAGACGGAGCAGCAGAGCGCCGAGCGGAGTGAATGTGTGATTCTGATGACATAGTTTCTCTAGATGGCATTGCTCTGGCCTCTAGCACTACCGTAAGAAACCTCGGCGTAATATTTGATCAAGATTTGTCTTTTAATTCTCATTTAAAACAAACCTCACGGACTGCATTTTTTCATCTGCGTAATATTGCGAAAATTAGGCCTATCCTGACCCGTTAAGATGCAGAAAAATTGGTCCACGCTTTTGTTATCTCTAGGCTGGATTACTGTAACTCTCTATTATCAGGTAGCTCTAGTAAGTCCTTAAAAACTCTCCAGCTAATTCAGAATGCAGCAGCACGTGTACTAACAGGAACTAAGAAACCAGATCATATTTCTCCTGTTTTAGCTTCTCTGCACTGGCTCCCTGTAAAATCCAGAATTGAATTTAAAATCCTACTGTTAACTTATAAAGCTCTAAATGGTCAAGCTCCGTCATATCTTAGAGAGCTCATAGTGCCATATTATCCCACCAGAACACTGCGCTCTGAGAACGCAGGGTTACTCGTGGTCCCTACAGTCTCCAAAAGCAGATCAGGAGCCAGAGCCTTCAGCTATCAGGCTCCTCTCCTGTGGAATCATCTTCCTGTTACGGTCCGGGAGGCAGACACCGTCTCCACATTTAAGACTAGACTTAAGACTTTCCTCTTTGATAAAGCTTATAGTTAGGGCTGGCTCAGGCTTGCCCTGTACCAGCCCCTAGTTAGGCTGACTTAGGCCTAGTCTGCCGGAGGACCCCCCTATAATACACCGGGCACCCTCTCTCCTTCTTTCTCTCTCGTATTCTATTACTGCATCTTGCTAACTCGGCCATTCTGGATGTCACTAACTCGGCTTCTTCTCCGGAGCCTTTGTGCTCCACTGTCTCTCAGATTAACTCATATCACAGCGGTGCCTGGACAGCGTGACGTGTGTGGTTGTGCTGCTGCCGTGGTCCTGCCAGATGCCTCCTGCTGCTGCTGCTGCCATCATTAGTCATACTTCTACTGTTATTTTACACATATGACTATTATCACACATGTATACTGCCAGATATTAATACATACTTTCAGCATATTGTATATAACTATAATATTATTACTTACAATAATGTTGTAAGCTACTGTCATTACCTGCATCTCTCTCTCTCTCTCTCATTGTGTCATACGGATTACTGTTAATTTATCATGCTGATCTGTTCTGTACGACATCTATTGCACGTCTGTCCGTCCTGGAAGAGGGATCCCTCCTCAGTTGCTCTTCCTGAGGTTTCTACCATTTTTTTCCCCTGTTAAAGCGTTTTTGGGGGGAGTTTTTCCTGATCAGCTGTGAGGGTCCAAAGGACAGAGGGATGTCGTATGCTGTAAAGCCCTGTGAGGCAAATTGTGATTTGTGATATTGGGCTTTATAAATAAAATTGATTGACTGATTGATTGATTGAACTTAACCGTTGGTTCATTCATGTAGAAATATAACGCTGCGTTTCTTCCAGCAACAGGGCTCTCATTTTAGTGTAGAGCGTCAGACTGAATTTACCAACGCACCATGTCAGGTCACTCACTCTCCGGGACCGCCAGTGTTACTTGAATAAGTAAACACTGACCAACGGGACCAGACTGGCCGACCCGTATGCTCTCACTCAGTGGATGGATGATGTCACAGGAAGCCAATCTTACAAAGGAGGACCACACTTGTTTGTTTTGCTATGGAAGCTAACGTTAGCTAATGTGCTAAAAAGTTAGCGTTGCAGAGAAATCCAATCTTCCTCTTAATCCCTCCCCAGTTTCTGATGAGGTGGACATGATAACCCTTAATACACATAACCTTATGTACATTGTCAGCAACATCTGAGATATCTGCAGTTTAATTAATGACATCAGCTCCGTTTGAGCTTCAGCGACTGGACACGAATAAAGGTCAGTGTTTCTATGTTTTTATCTTTACAGAGGAAGATGAAGGAGAGAATTTCTATCTTTTGAAGATGACGATAAAAAGGAGATCAAGGTTGTTTAATTGTTTAGCAGCAGAAGTTGGTGACTGATCAATAATGAACGTCTTTGTCTTCAGATGAGAAAGATGAAGGTGAAATGATGAAGATGAAGGTAAGTGTTTTTGTCTTTCACAGATGAAGGTGAAGATGAAGGTGAAATGATGAAGATGAAGGTATATATTATAAAGTGTGTAGCAGCAGCAGAAGTTGGCGTCTGATCTGACTGATCAATAATCAATAATTAATGACGCCGTCAGCCTCAGAGTCTCCAGTGACTGTCTCTGTCTCCCTGCAGCCACTTGGCCCAATTAATTAATTTCCTCCTCTAATTAATTCAGTCAGTATCAACAAGGGACTCGGCTAACTATCGGACAGCGACCCCCCCCCGCACGCCGCAGGCTGATGAGCGACAACACAAAGTGTTTCTCTTTTTGTTCTTGTGTTTGGCTTCAGGACGTTCTGAATCTGGAACGCTTAATGTCAGGAGACGTTTCCTCTGTTTCATCTCTGAGTGTCCACCACACATTACAGCCGTTAGCTTAGCATAAAGACCTAACTGTGCTAACTGTGAGTGTGGCTCTGTGAAACAATCAGACATCACTTTGTTCTTTGAGTCCGACACTGACACCATCTGACTTCAGTCCTGGTGTTCACAGCGTCTGACTGTCTGTGCACATAATGAAGGTTTTTATTTTACAAAGCTCAGCGACACGTTAACAGGATTAAACAAGTTGAATATTCGCACACTGTGAAGTCAATTGAACCCTTTAATATAACCCTTCCCCAGCAGAGCATCTGTCTATCACATTAAACTGCTGCAGGAACCTTTTTCTCACTGAAGCAGGAAGTGTTTCACTGACCTGATCAGAAACTACAGAATGACATCACTGATCAAATATAAATAAAACACAATATATTTTTCTCACAGCAGAGTCTATCAGAGAAACACCACCTCGAAACAGGAAACGCATCACTTAGCAATGTAATAAACACACTGACATGTCACTTTGATGAATTTGTCTTGTTTCCTGTTGAAATTGCTTCTGCTGTCGCTGAACGAAAACAGACGCTCTGAGATTCTGTCACTGTTTCTGTTGATTAATTTCTGGATCTACACAAAAAGAAAACATGTTTGTTTCATACATGATGTTTAAACTTGGACCTGAATGTTAAAGAACACAAATCAGTTTGACGTCAGCTCAGAGACAAAAACCACAAAACCACAAACTGATCAATGAAAAATAAGAAAAGACGAGATGGCTCCAAGTGTGACGGGATCTACTGTACATCAGGGATAAAAGCAAACCTGAGGGTGGAGTCAGAATTCTGAATGAAGACGCTCCATCTGCTCACACCAACTGAACTCAAGGATTATTGATCAGTTATTGATCAGTTGTTGATCAATTCCTTGGTCTGAAGGCTGGAACCTGTTTCTGTACTTGGAAATTGTTCAGAGACGTTTTTCTTTTTTGGTTATTTTTTCGACTTTTATCTCGGGATGCACCGGCTTTGAAATTCTGGGGCGATACGGATGTTTTTGTTTTTTATTTTTGTTTTGTTGTCATGTTTCCACAGCGCAGACAGCCGTGGACGGAGGCTTCATTATTTCAGGTTGTCTGTGCGTCTGCACAAACGTACCTCTGTCTGACCTCGAAGAAGTTTCTTCAAATTTGGCACAAACTTTGTGTCAGGGATCAACAGTCAAACATCCTCCTGCACTGAAGAACAAACTGAGCAGAATTTGATGGTCAAAGGTCAGTGTCACATCACAAACATGTTTTTGTCCATAACTCAAGAATTCATTCACTAATTCTGACAAAACAGGATAAAATAATGAAGGTCAAAAAGTCAAAGGTCAGCTTGACTTTGACATCATCATGTTTTCTGTCACTTATCTTCAAACATATTTTCTGTGTGTGAAACATCCATGTTTTAGTTCATGTTGTTGTTATTTATTCCTTCTGTTTATTCCAGAGAAACAAAAAAAATATTCCATTATTTAAAAAATAACAGTTTTAAAGTCAGATGGTCATTACACTGCTGCTGCTGAACACAGATTCATTCAGACACATTTATCAACCTTTCATAAACCTTTTGTCACATGGAAAACATGTTTTTAAAAAACTGCTAGAAATTTTTTTTTCCACATATAATGAATCATAATTCTCTCTGTGTGATATCTATTTTATATTCCTGTGAAAACGTCGACACATTTCTCCTTCAAACAGCTGAATTTATTCAAGTTTCTCACTGAAAGCTATATTTTACAAGATTACACTGAACACATCATGAGAACGTTATAATTTACCTTTGGGGAATACTCAGTTTTACTGAGTAGAGCTTGAATGCTTCATAATGTGACTAAATGTAACATCAGCTGTTAGCTCTGGCTGCCAACAGCTAACAGCTGATGTTAACTAGCTGCTAACAGCTAACGTTAACTAGCTGCTAATAGCTAACAGCTGACATTCAGTAAGATTGTTATTCACGTCGGCGGCAATGACACCCGGTTACGTCAATCGGAGGTCACTAAAATTAATATTGCCTCGGTGTGTGAATACGCAAAAACAATGTCGGACTCCGTAGTTTTCTCTGGACCCCTCCCAAATCTGACCACTGATGACATGTTTAGCCGCATGTCATCATTTAATCGCTGGCTGTCCAGGTGGTGTCCAGCAAACGATGTGGGTTTCGTTAATAATTGGAAAACTTTCTGGGGAAAACCTGGTCTTATTCGGAGAGACTTTGGATGGAGCTGCTCTGATTTCTAGGAACCTGGCAAACTTTATCAGTAATTTAAATCCCTGACAACCGACAGTTGAGATCAGGACTCAGAGTCGCAGTCCTAAACGCCTCTCTGAGCTTCTAGTTCAGTTACCCAGCCATAGTTTTCATAGGTTTATACAAACGGTGTCTGTCCACCTAAATTATTTAAATCTAAAATTAAACAAAGAGGAGTTGTGCATAACAACCTCATAAAAATTAAAACCTCTTCTGTGACAGAAAGACAAAACAGGAGAATTAAATGCGGACTGTTAAATATCAGGTCTCTGTCGTCTAAAGCAGTGTTAGTAAACGAATTAATATCAGATAATCATATTGATTTACTCAGTCTCACTGAAACCTGGCTGTGTCAAGATGAATATGTTAGTCTAAATGAGTCCACTCCTCCCAGTCATAATAATACCCACATTCCTCGAGGCAGCGGCCGAGGAGGGGGAGTTGCAGCCATTTTTAACTCTAGTCTGTTAATCAGCCCTAAACCTAAACTAGATTATAATTCATTTGAAAGCCTCATTCTTAGTCTTTTACACCCGACCTGGAAAACCTCGCAGCCACTTTTATTTGTTATAGTGTACCGTGCTCCTGGCCCGTATTCTGAATTTGTATCTGAATTCTCAGAGTTTTTATCCAGTTTAGTTCTTAAATCAGATAAAGTTATTATTGTAGGCGATTTTAACATTCATGTCGACGTTGATAATGACTCCCTGGCTACCGCGTTTATCTCACTATTAGACTCCATTGGCTTCAGTCAGGGTGTACATGTACCCACTCACTGTTTTAACCATACCCTCGATCTAGTTCTGACGTATGGAATTGAAATTGATAACCTAAAAGTCTTTCCACAGAATCCGTCGCTATCTGATCATTATCTGATTACTTTTGATTTCTTTTTACTCGATTACACGCCACTCAGCAACAGTTACTATACTAGATGTTTATCAGATAGTGCTGTTGCAAAATTTAAGGAAAAGATTACTTCATCGTTAAATTCAATACCAAGTCCTTCAGTAACAGAGGTTTCCTGTACCAACTTTGATCATTTTGTCAATAGCGCCGTAGGCTCGCTGCGAACAACACTCGACTCTGTAGCTCCTCTTAAAAAGAAGTTAAAAAAGCAAAGAAAGTTCATTCCTTGGTATAACTCTCAAACCCGTAAGTTAAAACAAATATCACGAAAATTTGAAAGGAATTGGCGATTAACCAAACTGGAAGAATCTCGTTTAATCTGGACAGACAGTCTCAAAACCTATAAGAGGGGCCTCCGCAATGCCAGAGCAAACTATTACTCAGCATTAATAGAAGAAAATAAGAACAACCCCAGGTTTCTTTTCAGCACTGTAGCCAGGCTGACTGAGAGTCAAAGCTCTATTGAGCCTTGTATTCCTTTAGCCCTTAGCAGTAATGATTTTATGAGCTTTTTAATGACAAAATTCTAACTATTAGAGGCAAAATTCATGACCTCCTGTCCTCAGATGATAGCCTACCTATCTAACCTCAAACACAGCTGTAAACCTAATATATATTTAGATTGCTTCTCCCCAATTTCTCTTCAAGAATTGACAGCAGTGATTTCTTCATCTAAATCATCAACGTGTCTCTTAGACCCCATCCCAACTAGGCTACTTAAGGAGGTCTTTCCTGTAGTTAACACTCATATATTAGATATGATCAATATGTCCTTATTAACAGGCTATGTACCACAGTCTTTTAAGGTAGCTGTAATTAAACCTCTACTAAAAAAGCCCACCCTGGATCCAGAGGTGTTAGCCAACTATAGACCAATATCTAATCTTCCCTTTATGTCAAAGATCCTTGAGAAAGTAGTCGCAGACCAGCTGTGTGATTTTCTCCATGATAATAATTTATTTGAGGAATTTCAGTCAGGATTTAGAGTGCATCATAGCACTGAGACAGCACTAGTTAAAATTACAAATGACCTTCTGATTGCTTCAGACAAAGGACTTGTCTCTGTTCTTGTTTTATTAGATCTCAGTGCGGCGTTTGACACAATTGACCATCAAATTCTACTGCAGAGACTGGATCACTTAATTGGCCTAAAAGGTTCTGCACTGAGCTGGTTTAAATCTTATTTATCTGATCGTTTTCAATTTGTTGACGTTCGTAATGAATCATCCTTACGTACCAAAGTTTGTTTTGGAGTTCCGCAAGGTTCTGTGCTCGGACCAATCCTATTTACTCTATTGATTGATTAACTAACTGCTAACAGCTGACGTTAACTAGCTGCTAACAGCTAACGTTAACTAGCTGCTAACAGCTAAGAGCTGACGTTAACTAGCTGCTAACAGCTAAGAGCTGACGTTAACTAGCTGCTAACAGCTAACAGCTGATGTTAACTAGCTGCTAACAGCTAACAGCAACATTAACGAGTTCTCCTCTTGATGATGTCAGCACAGATTTGATTAGCTCTGATCAGCTGACGCCTCTTTCGGGAAATAAAAATGAATCCCGTAGATAATTTCTCATCTTCACTTCATGAATCAGTCGTACTTCGTCCAATCAGGCGCTCTCCCATGCAGCGACAGAAATGACACAGGATGTCTGACAAAAGTTCAGCTCACAGCAGCAGCGCTGCGTCCCTCGCCGTTATTCAGGATGCCTCTTCTGATGGCTTCACATCGAAATGTTGTCATGTTGGTGTAGTTTCAGTTTTCTAACCACATCTTCTCTCCTCGTTCAAAAACACGTGAAACAAAGAAACACAGCGTGCGTCGCTCAGCCCCTCCCATCTCCTGACATGTGACCTCCTTCATGTTGTCGACAGCGGCCTCGACTCTGCCGGACACCAGCGACTCCATCTCCACTGTGTTTACAGTGAACATATTCTTTATATTTTTCATATTATTATTATTATTGTTGTTATTTGCATTCAGATTTCATATTTAACCGTTTATAGTATTTCCTTTTCATTCGCATGCTTCTAATTAGTCTACATGTTTTATAGATTTTATATTCTTTGTTATGCACTGTTATGACCCAGGCCTAGGGGCACCTGGGCCACACATGATAAAGTGCCCCCGCTCTTCCCACTCCCAAGAAGGTCAGCCAACTTCCATGTAAAAAGTTCAAAGTAGCAGTTTTATTTTTATCACTTCAGAGAGCAGCAATGCCAAAAATAACAAACAAAACAACTAAGTCCAGATCCCTACCTTACCAGTCAGAAAATAAATGTGGAAACAAAAGACAATCAAACTGACCTACCTCCCAACTGAAATAAACAGGAGAAAAAGGGATCAACAAAAATGGCTTCTCCCTCCTACTTTAAGATTGCTACTGAATTGAGCAATTGCGCATTATTTACAATATTACAATGTTTACAATAAGCTGTTCTAATCACAGTCACAGGTAGTTTTAACACACAAACTAAAGTTCAAGGTAACAGCTTCTGCAGGCAGATGCTCTAAATCAAAAATGCTACTGCGGCACACACAAGATCATACACAGTATACCGGCTGCTGTCATGTTGGGAATGGGGAGAGTGAGAGGCCAAAGGCTGGCGTCAGGTAGAGTTTAAAACTGAGCAGTCAGCCAATCAGCGGTAGCAACCCGGTCACGTGGTTGATTGGGGAATCACACCTCCTGCAGCTCATCACACACACAGACAGGCTGATTGCTACTGCAGAGGAGGGGAGGAGAGAGAGAGAGCTGTCAGGACAGACAACATAAACAACCAAGTAAATGACCACAGCCATAACAGCACCAAAACACCAAGCCAAATTCCTTTATGTGAAAACCTACCTGGCAATAAAACCAATTCTGATCACTCTGTTTATAAACATGTTCTGTTGGTCATGTTGTCATGGTGCTGATTATTAAAGATGCAGCACGGTGACGTCATGACGAACGCTGGTGCAGCCGGTTTACATTAAATCAAACTGCTTAATTTAATTTAAACTGCTTTAAGCTTGTACACCAGACCAGACCAGACCAGACTACACCAGACTACACCAGAATGGAACAGACCAGACCGGACCAGACCAGACTACACCAGAATGGAACGGACCAGACCAGACTGGACTATATCAAACCAGACCAGACCAGACTGGACTATATCACACCAGACCAGACCAGACTACACCAGAATGGAACAGACCAGACCAGACTGGACTATATCAAACCAGACCAGACCAGACTGGACTATATCAAACCAGACCAGACCAGACTGGACTATATCAAACCAGACCAGACCAAACTACACCAGAATGGAACAGACCAGACCAGACTGGACTATATCAAACCAGACCAGACCAGACTCCACCAGACCAGACCAGACTACACCAGAATGGAACGGACCAGACCAGACTGGACTATATCAAACCAGACCAGACCAGACTGGACTATATCACACCAGACCAGACCAGACTACACCAGAATGGAACAGACCAGACCAGACTGGACTATATCAAACCAGACCAGACCAGACTGGACTATATCAAACCAGACCAGACCAGACTGGACTATATCAAACCAGACCAGACCAAACTACACCAGAATGGAACAGACCAGACCAGACTGGACTATATCAAACCAGACCAGACCAGACTCCACCAGACCAGACCAGACTACACCAGAATGGAACGGACCCGACCAGACTGGACTATATCAAACCAGACCAGACCAGATCGGACCAGACCATATCATATCATATCATATCATATCATATCATAACAAATCATATCATATCATACTAAACCGGATTGGACCAAACTGGACCAGACCAGACCAAACCGGACCAGATCAGACCAGACCGGACCAGACCAGACCAGACCAGACCAGACGGTAACGTACCGTACCGTACCAGACCAGACCAAACCAGACCAGATCGGACTGGACCGGACCAGACCAGACCAGAGCAGACCAGACCAGACCAGACCAGACCAGACCAGACCAGACCAGACCAAACCAAACTGGATGGGACCAGACCAGACCAGACCAGACCAAACCAAACCATATCATATCATATCATATCGTATCATACCAAACTAAACCGGATCGGACTAAACTGGACCAGACCGGATCACACCAGACCAAACCGGACCAGATCGGACCGGACCGGACTGGACTGGACCGGACCGGACCAGACCAGATCAGAGCAGAGCAGACCAAACCAAACCATATCATATCATACCAAACTAAACCAGATCGGACCAAACTGGACCAGACCGGACCAGACCAGATCAGATCAGAACAGACCAGACCGGACCAGACCAGACCAGACCAGACCAGATCAGACCAGACTGGACCAGACCAGACCAAAAGACATCAGATCAGACAAGACAAGACCAGACCAGACCAGATCAGATCAGAGCAGACCAGACCGGACCAGACCAAACCGGACCACATCAGACCAGACCAAACCAGACCAGATCGGACTGGACCGGACCAGACCAGCACCAGCGACTCCATCTCCACTGTGTTTACAGTGAACATATTCTTTATATTTTTCATATTATTATTATTATTGTTGTTATTTGCATTCAGATTTCATATTTAACCGTTTATAGTATTTCCTTTTCATTCGCATGCTTCTAATTAGTCTACATGTTTTATAGATTTTATATTCTTTGTTATGCACTGTTATGACCCAGGCCTAGGGGCACCTGGGCCACACATGATAAAGTGCCCCCGCTCTTCCCACTCCCAAGAAGGTCAGCCAACTTCCATGTAAAAAGTTCAAAGTAGCAGTTTTATTTTTATCACTTCAGAGAGCAGCAATGCCAAAAATAACAAACATAACAACTAAGTCCAGATCCCTACCTTACCAGTCAGAAAATAAATGTGGAAACAAAAGACAATCAAACTGACCTACCTCCCAACTGAAATAAACAGGAGAAAAAGGGATCAACAAAAATGGCTTCTCCCTCCTACTTTAAGATTGCTACTGAATTGAGCAATTGCGCATTATTTACAATATTACAATGTTTACAATAAGCTGTTCTAATCACAGTCACAGGTAGTTTTAACACACAAACTAAAGTTCAAGGTAACAGCTTCTGCAGGCAGATGCTCTAAATCAAAAATGCTACTGCGGCACACACAAGATCATACACAGTATACCGGCTGCTGTCATGTTGGGAATGGGGAGAGTGAGAGGCCAAAGGCTGGCGTCAGGTAGAGTTTAAAACTGAGCAGTCAGCCAATCAGCGGTAGCAACCCGGTCACGTGGTTGATTGGGGAATCACACCTCCTGCAGCTCATCACACACACAGACAGGCTGATTGCTACTGCAGAGGAGGGGAGGAGAGAGAGAGAGTTGTCAGGACAGACAACATAAACAACCAAGTAAATGACCACAGCCATAACAGCACCAAAACACCAAGCCAAATTCCTTTATGTGAAAACCTACCTGGCAATAAAACCAATTCTGATCACTCTGTTTATAAACATGTTCTGTTGGTCATGTTGTCATGGTGCTGATTATTAAAGATGCAGCACGGTGACGTCATGACGAACGCTGGTGCAGCCGGTTTACATTAAATCAAACTGCTTAATTTAATTTAAACTGCTTTAAGCTTGTACACCAGACCAGACCAGACCAGACTACACCAGACTACACCAGAATGGAACAGACCAGACCGGACCAGACCAGACTACACCAGAATGGAACGGACCAGACCAGACTGGACTATATCAAACCAGACCAGACCAGACTGGACTATATCACACCAGACCAGACCAGACTACACCAGAATGGAACAGACCAGACCAGACTGGACTATATCAAACCAGACCAGACCAGACTGGACTATATCAAACCAGACCAGACCAGACTGGACTATATCAAACCAGACCAGACCAAACTACACCAGAATGGAACAGACCAGACCAGACTGGACTATATCAAACCAGACCAGACCAGACTCCACCAGACCAGACCAGACTACACCAGAATGGAACGGACCAGACCAGACTGGACTATATCAAACCAGACCAGACCAGACTGGACTATATCACACCAGACCAGACCAGACTACACCAGAATGGAACAGACCAGACCAGACTGGACTATATCAAACCAGACCAGACCAGACTGGACTATATCAAACCAGACCAGACCAGACTGGACTATATCAAACCAGACCAGACCAAACTACACCAGAATGGAACAGACCAGACCAGACTGGACTATATCAAACCAGACCAGACCAGACTCCACCAGACCAGACCAGACTACACCAGAATGGAACGGACCCGACCAGACTGGACTATATCAAACCAGACCAGACCAGATCGGACCAGACCATATCATATCATATCATATCATATCATATCATAACAAATCATATCATATCATACTAAACCGGATTGGACCAAACTGGACCAGACCAGACCAAACCGGACCAGATCAGACCAGACCGGACCAGACCAGACCAGACCAGACCAGACGGTAACGTACCGTACCGTACCAGACCAGACCAAACCAGACCAGATCGGACTGGACCGGACCAGACCAGACCAGAGCAGACCAGACCAGACCAGACCAGACCAGACCAGACCAGACCAGACCAAACCAAACTGGATGGGACCAGACCAGACCAGACCAGACCAAACCAAACCATATCATATCATATCATATCGTATCATACCAAACTAAACCGGATCGGACTAAACTGGACCAGACCGGATCACACCAGACCAAACCGGACCAGATCGGACCGGACCGGACTGGACTGGACCGGACCGGACCAGACCAGATCAGAGCAGAGCAGACCAAACCAAACCATATCATATCATACCAAACTAAACCAGATCGGACCAAACTGGACCAGACCGGACCAGACCAGATCAGATCAGAACAGACCAGACCGGACCAGACCAGACCAGACCAGACCAGATCAGACCAGACTGGACCAGACCAGACCAAAAGACATCAGATCAGACAAGACAAGACCAGACCAGACCAGATCAGATCAGAGCAGACCAGACCGGACCAGACCAAACCGGACCACATCAGACCAGACCAAACCAGACCAGATCGGACTGGACCGGACCAGACCAGACCAGACCAGACCAGACCAGATCAGATCAGACCACACCAGACCAGACCAGACCAAACCAAACCGGATGGGACCAGACCAGACCAGACCAGACCAAACCAAACCGGATGGGACCAGACCAGACCAGACCAGACCAGACCAAACCAAACCATATCATATCATACCAAACTAAACCGGATCGGACCAAACAGGACCAGACCAGACCACACCAGACCAAACCGGACCAGATCGGACCGGACCGGACTGGACTGGACCAGACCAGATCAGATCAGAGCAGACCAGACCAGACCAAACCAAACTGGATGGGACCAGACCAGACCAGACCAAACCAAACCAAACCATATCATATCATATCATACCAAACTAAACCAGATCGGACCAAACTGGACCAGACCTGACGCCTCTTTCGGGAAATAAAAATGAATCCCGTAGATAATTTCTCATCTTCACTTTATGAATCAGTCGTACTTCGTCCAATCAGGCGCTCTCCCATGCAGCGACAGAAATGACACAGGATGTCTGACAAAAGTTCAGCTCACAGCAGCAGCGCTGCGTCCCTCGCCGTTATTCAGGATGCCTCTTCTGATGGCTTCACATCGAAATGTTGTCATGTTGGTGTAGTTTCAGTTTTCTAACCACATCTTCTCTCCTCGTTCAAAAACACGTGAAACAAAGAAACACAGCGTGCGTCGCTCAGCCCCTCCCATCTCCTGACATGTGACCTCCTTCATGTTGTCGACAGCGGCCTCGACTCTGCCGGACACCAGCGACTCCATCTCCACTGTGTTTACAGTGAACATATTCTTTATATTTTTCATATTATTATTATTATTGTTGTTATTTGCATTCAGATTTCATATTTAACCGTTTATAGTATTTCCTTTTCATTCGCATGCTTCTAATTACTCTACATGTTTTATAGATTTTATATTCTTTGTTATGCACTGTTATGACCCAGGCCTAGGGGCACCTGGGCCACACATGATAAAGTGCCCCCGCTCTTCCCACTCCCAAGAAGGTCAGCCAACTTCCATGTAAAAAGTTCAAAGTAGCAGTTTTATTTTTATCACTTCAGAGAGCAGCAATGCCAAAAATAACAAACAAAACAACTAAGTCCAGATCCCTACCTTACCAGTCAGAAAATAAATGTGGAAACAAAAGACAATCAAACTGACCTACCTCCCAACTGAAATAAACAGGAGAAAAAGGGATCAACAAAAATGGCTTCTCCCTCCTACTTTAAGATTGCTACTGAATTGAGCAATTGCGCATTATTTACAATATTACAATGTTTACAATAAGCTGTTCTAATCACAGTCACAGGTAGTTTTAACACACAAACTAAAGTTCAAGGTAACAGCTTCTGCAGGCAGATGCTCTAAATCAAAAATGCTACTGCGGCACACACAAGATCATACACAGTATACCGGCTGCTGTCATGTTGGGAATGGGGAGAGTGAGAGGCCAAAGGCTGGCGTCAGGTAGAGTTTAAAACTGAGCAGTCAGCCAATCAGCGGTAGCAACCCGGTCACGTGGTTGATTGGGGAATCACACCTCCTGCAGCTCATCACACACACAGACAGGCTGATTGCTACTGCAGAGGAGGGGAGGAGAGAGAGAGAGCTGTCAGGACAGACAACATAAACAACCAAGTAAATGACCACAGCCATAACAGCACCAAAACACCAAGCCAAATTCCTTTATGTGAAAACCTACCTGGCAATAAAACCAATTCTGATCACTCTGTTTATAAACATGTTCTGTTGGTCATGTTGTCATGGTGCTGATTATTAAAGATGCAGCACGGTGACGTCATGACGAACGCTGGTGCAGCCGGTTTACATTAAATCAAACTGCTTAATTTAATTTAAACTGCTTTAAGCTTGTACACCAGACCAGACCAGACCAGACCAGACCAGACTACACCAGACTACACCAGAATGGAACAGACCAGACCGGACCAGACCAGACTACACCAGAATGGAACGGACCAGACCAGACTGGACTATATCAAACCAGACCAGACCAGACTGGACTATATCACACCAGACCAGACCAGACTACACCAGAATGGAACAGACCAGACCAGACTGGACTATATCAAACCAGACCAGACCAGACTGGACTATATCAAACCAGACCAGACCAAACTACACCAGAATGGAACAGACCAGACCAGACTGGACTATATCAAACCAGACCAGACCAGACTACACCAGACCAGACCAGACTACACCAGAATGGAACGGACCCGACCAGACTGGACTATATCAAACCAGACCAGACCAGACCAGATCGGACCAGACCATATCATATCATATCATATCATATCATATCATATCATATCATAACAAATCATATCATATCATACTAAACCGGATTGGACCAAACTGGACCAGACCGGACCAGACCAGACCAGACCAGACCAGACGGTAACGTACCGTACCGTACCAGACCAGACCAAACCAGACCAGATCGGACTGGACCGGACCAGACCAGACCAGAGCAGACCAGACCAGACCAGACCAAACCAAACTGGATGGGACCAGACCAGACCAGACCAGACCAAACCAAACCATATCATATCATATCATATCGTATCATACCAAACTAAACCGGATCGGACTAAACTGGACCAGACCGGATCACACCAGACCAAACCGGACCAGATCGGACCGGACCGGACTGGACTGGACCGGACCGGACCAGACCACATCAGAGCAGAGCAGAGCAGAGCAGACCAAACCAAACCATATCATATCATACCAAACTAAACCAGATCGGACCAAACTGGACCAGACCGGACCAGACCAGATCAGATCAGAACAGACCAGACCGGACCAGACCAGACCAGACCAGACCAGATCAGACCAGACTGGACCAGACCAGACCAAAAGACATCAGATCAGACAAGACAAGGCCAGACCAGACCAGATCAGATCAGAGCAGACCAGACCGGACCAGACCAGATCAGATCAGAGCAGACCAGACCGGACCAGACCAAACCGGACCACATCAGACCAGACCAAACCAGACCAGATCGGACTGGACCGGACCAGACCAGACCAGACCAGACCAGACCAGATCAGATCAGACCACACCAGACCAGACCAGACCAAACCAAACCGGATGGGACCAGACCAGACCAGACCAGACCAAACCAAACCGGATGGGACCAGACCAGACCAGACCAGACCAAACCAAACCATATCATATCATACCAAACTAAACCGGATCGGACCAAACTGGACCAGACCAGACCACACCAGACCAAACCGGACCAGATCGGACCGGACCGGACTGGACTGGACCAGACCAGATCAGATCAGAGCAGACCAGACCAGACCAAACCAAACTGGATGGGACCAGACCAGACCAGACCAAACCAAACCAAACCATATCATATCATATCATACCAAACTAAACCAGATCGGACCAAACTGGACCAGACCGGACCAGACCAGACCAAACCGGACCAGATCGGACCGGATCGGACTGGACTGGACCAGACCAGACCAAAAGACATCAGATCAGACAAGACCAGACCAAACCGGACCAGACCAGACCAGACCAAATGAGATCAGATCAGACAAGACCAGACCAGACCGGACCGGACCAAACCAGACCAGACCAGACCAGTCCTGACCAGACCAGACCAAACTGGATCGCATCGGATCACACCAGACCAGACTGGACCGGACAAGAACAGACCAGACCAGACCAGACCAGAATTGACTGTATCATACCATACCAGACTGGACCAGACCAGAATTGACTGTATCATACCATACCAGACTGGACCAGACCAGACTACACCAGACCAAATCAGACCAGAATGGACTGGACCGGACCAGACCAGACCAGACCAGACCAGATCAGATCAGACCACACCAGACCAGACCAAACCAAACCGGATGGGACCAGACCAAACCAAACCAGACCAAACCAAACCATATCATATCATACCAAACTAAACCGGATCGGACCAAACTGGACCAGACCAGACCACACCACACCAAACCGGACCAGATCGGACCGGACCGGACTGGACCGGACCAGATCAGATCAGATCAGAGCAGACCAGACCAGACCAGACCAGACCAAACCAAACTGGATGGGACCAGACCAGACAAGACCAAACCAAACCAAATCATATCATATCATATCATATCATACCAAACTAAACCAGATCGGACCAGACCAGACCGGACCGGACCAAACCAGACCAGACCAGTCCTGACCAGACCAGACCAAACTGGATCGCATCGGATCACACCAGACCAGACTAGACCGGACAAGAACAGACCAGACTGGACCAGACCAGAATTGACTGTATCATACCATACCAGACTGGACCAGACCTGACTACACCAGACCAAATCAGACCAGAATGGACTGGACCGGACCAGACCAGACCAGACCAGACCAGACCAGACCAGACCAGATCAGATCAGACCACACCAGACCAGACCAGACCAGACCAAACCAAACTGGATGGGACCAGACCAAACCAAACCATATCATATCATACCAAACTAAACCGGATCGGACCAAACTGGACCAGACCAGACCACACCAGACCAAACCGGACCAGATCGGACCGGACCGGACTGGATTGGACCAGATCAGATCAGAGCAGACCAGACCAGACCAAACTGGATGGGACCAGACCAGACCAGACCAGACCAAACCAAACCATATCATATCATACCAAACTAAACCAGATCGGACCAAACTGGACCAGACCGGACCGGACCGGACCGGACTGGACCAGATCAGATCAGAGCAGACCAGACCAGACCAGACCAAACCAAACTGGATGGGACCAGACCAAACCAGACCAAACCAAACCAAATCATATCATATCATATCATATCATATCATACCAAACTAAACCAGATCGGACCAAACTGGACCAGACCGGACCGGACCGGCCTGGGCTGGACTGGACCAGACCAGACCAAAAGACATCAGATCAGACAAGACCAGACCAAACCGGACCAGACCAGACCAGACCAAATGAGATCAGATCAGACAAGACCAGACCAGACCAAACCGGACCGGACCAAACCAGACCAGACCAGACCAGTCCTGACCAGACCAGACCAAACTGGATCGCATCGGATCACACCAGACCAGACTGGACCGGACAAGAACAGACCAGACCAGACCAGACCAGAATTGACTGTATCATACCATACCAGACTGGACCAGACCAGACTACACCAGACCAAATCAGACCAGAATGGACTGGACCGGACCAGGCCAGACCAGAATGGACTGGACTGATCCAGACCAGACCAGACCGGGCTGGAAAGGATCAGATCAGACCGGCAAAACTAGAAACCAACCCATCTCTACTGTTCACAGTGTGACATCAATCAGTCAATCAATCAATTTTATTTATAAAGCCCAATATCATCATCATTGAAACAACAGGCTGCGTCCTCTGAAGTGTCCATTCTGAGTTTACTGCATCCTGGAGAAAATCTCTGTTTTCGGTCGTCAACAGGACGCCGTTCATCTGGACTCCTGTTTTTTTCGCACAACAGTGAAACATCTGACGCTGTCATCAGTGATGTCAGCAGATTTACTGATCAGTCAATGAGGAGAAAATCAGCTGATACCAACGTGTGTCCAGTAAATCAGAGCGTCCGTACTTTCATCATTTTAACGTTTTTTTTTTAAGGACATGAATCAACCAATCAGCTGCGAGACAGACGGAGACATTTAACAACATACTGCACATTCATATTTAACATCTCTCAAAGAGACACAGTCCACTTTGTCTTTACTTTATACTGAACCTTTACATTTTAAGCAACTCTGTGTGTGTGTGTGTGTGTGTGTGTGTGTGTGTGCGCGTGCGCAGAGTTAATCATTTTCTTGTTCCTTTGATCTCTGTGTCTCTGACCTTGGTCAAGAACTGTGGCAGTTTGAGTATTTTTAATAAAGACCTGTGTGTGTTAGCGTGTGTGTGTGTGTTAGTGTGTGTGTGTGTGTTAGTGTGTGTGTTTTCATTAAGCCGTCAGAGCTGTCAGGAGGTGACGGAGGTGAGAGTGTTGGTATTAGCTCCGTCCTCTGTTGGATTAAAACTTTGTGTGAAGAGACGTCAGTGCTCTCGACTGTTTCCATGGTCTTCATCAGAGGACACTCAGCCAGAGTCACATGACCCATCATGAGACCTGCTCAGGTACTCTGTCCTCTACCTGCTCAGGTACGCTGTGCTCTACCTGATTATTGGACTGATATTTATCAGGTGACACAAACACAGAGACTTGTGATGACTTATTATGTTGATCTGAGTATAAACAGATGACCAATCATGATCCAATCAGAGCGAGGCCCGACTGTGATGTTACTGACTTTTCATCTTCATCCACTGACAAACACTCATCTGTAAAATCTTAAGCTGATTTTCTTTTACAGCTTTTTCAACACAAGATTAAAAAAAGTCTTGACACATGTTGCCCCGGGCAACACACACACACACACACACACACACAGTGCTCGGGGTGAAACTCAATCTGTCAGTCATTTTGACATCTGCTAATTAAGCATGCTAATTATAGCTCTAATCACACACACGGACACGCGCATGCACACACACACACATACACACACTCTGCTGAGCTGTGTTCAGACGTGTTACCGTGGTGACAGTCAGACCCTCCTCCTCCCCACCAGCTGATGTAAAACACATTAAAACATCTTCATCAGGATCTGTGTGCTGTGAAATGTCTCTGTCTTATCTTCAACCTGCAGACACTTCCTGTGCTGAGGGACACTTCCTGTCTGGTTCCTTCACAGGAAACGCTCCACCTCAGGACCTCCGACCACCACACACTGACGCTCATGTCACAACTTCATCTCCTGGTCAAAGCGTCAGTCTTCAGTGTGCTCAGCAGCTGACTGTGGGAATGAAGATGACATCGTGCTGCCTTACCTGGTCAGGTAACGGAGGACTGTGGGAGTCCTCTGTGTTGACAGTGCTACAGGTGTCACTCACCTGGTGTGCTGGATCATGGTGACTGGTCACAGGGCTGGGGGACATGACGGAAAAAGTACTGGGAAGACGGGGTGTTGGGCTCGCTGCTACAAGCCATCTGATCTTTGTGTAACCAAACTGAGCTGTGTCCACACACTCAGTCAAACACGCTCTCAGTGGGTGGTGTTCCTCCACCAGGGTCGTCTCTGGTCTCTGATCCTGTTTGTGAATTACATGGACAGTATCTGGAGGTGCAGCCGGGGGAGGAAGAACTTCGGTCTGGTGACCTCAGAATTTAATCTCTGTTTTTGCACATGACGTAGATCTATTGGCTTCATCACACAGTGACCTCCAGCATGACCTGGGGCAGTTTGTGGAGTCAGCTCCTGCCAGTCTGAGGTCATGGTTCTCTGCTGGTGAACGGTGGATTGTTCCCTCTTGGTTGGGAGAGAGTTACTGCCTCAAGAGAAGGATTTCAAGTATCACCAATCAATCAATTTTATTTATAAAGCCCGATATCACAAATCACAATTTGCCTCACAGGGCTTTACAGCATACGACATCCCTCTGTCCTTAGGACCCTCACAGCTGATCAGGAAAAACTCCCCAAAAAACCCTTTAACGGGGGAAATAACAGAATCTCAGGGTCTTGTTCACAGTGAGGGTAGAATGGAGCGTGAGATGGATCGGTGGTTTGGTGCAGTGTCTGCAGAGATCCATCTGCATCCCAATCCTCACCTATGGTCATGAGCTCTGGGTAGCGACTGAAAGAATGAGGTCACAGATACAAGCGGCCGAAAGGAGTTTCCTCTGTAGGGTGTCTGGGCTCAGCCTTAGAGATAGGGGGAGGAGTCAGACATCTGGAGGGAGCTCGGAGTAGAGCCGCTGCTACTTCATGTTGAGGTGGTTCAACATCTGATCAGGATCCTCCTGGTCCAGCTGGTAGGAGGCCCCGGGGCAGACCTAGAACACACTGGAGGGATTATAGATCTCATCTGGTCTGGGAACACCTCGGGGTCCTCCAGGAGGAGCTGGAGTATCTCACTTTATCCCAGTGCCTCTGACACCCCAAATGAGAGGATGAAAACCGTAGGGCTGCAATTATTGATCCTGATCATGAGTTTGACCTCCAATAAATGAACATGATCAGCTGTGACGTTTAAAAGTCTGCACTCATCTCGTATTTTAGATTTAGAAGAGAACCAATCACAGTACAGAGTTCAGAGACTTTGTGTCGGCGTCACAAAGAAACAAACTCGTTAAACCACCTGATTAAACTCTCCCACCTGCAGGATGATGCACACATGATGTCACTGTGTCGTCACCTCACTGAGTCCCTCAGCTCAGGCAGCAAGGCTGCCAGTCGTCACAGTAATATGACCACGACAGGAATGTAAAACAGTGGCAGGTACACATCCAACGTCCAGATGGACTGAACTCAGGTCAGTGTGATTCTGAGTTAATTGTCAGGACGGCAGTGACATCAGGTCATGTGACTGACCTGAGATTTGACCTTTAGCTCACACTGTGTCACAAAGTGTTCCTTTGTTTGACTCACCTGTCTGTGACAGCAGGGCGGGGCTTATCAGACTGTGTGGGAGGAGCCTAGAGCCGTCTGTCAAGGTGGCCATGCCCAGCGTTCTCTTGGGAGGTCGACCTGGTCGAGAGCTGAAAAACACAGTGGTATGGCCCTTTAATAAACCAGCTGATGTAAAACACATTAAAACATCTTCATCAGGATCTGTGTGCTGTGAAATGTCTCTGTCTTATCTTCAACCTGCAGACACTTCCTGTGCTGAGGGACACTTCCTGTCTGGTTCCTTCACAGGAAACGCTCCACCTCAGGACCTCCGACCACCACACACTGACGCTCATGTCACAACTTCATCTCCTGGTCAAAGCGTCAGTCTTCAGTGTGCTCAGCAGCTGACTGTGGGAATGAAGATGACATCGTGCTGCCTTACCTGGTCAGGTAACGGAGGACTGTGGGAGTCCTCTGTGTTGACAGTGCTACAGGTGTCACTCACCTGGTGTGCTGGATCATGGTGACTGGTCACAGGGCTGGGGGACATGACGGAAAAAGTACTGGGAAGACGGGGTGTTGGGCTCGCTGCTACAAGCCATCTGATCTTTGTGTAACCAAACTGAGCTGTGTCCACACACTCAGTCAAACACGCTCTCAGTGGGTGGTGTTCCTCCACCAGGGTCGTCTCTGGTCTCTGATCCTGTTTGTGAATTACATGGACAGGATCTGGAGGTGCAGCCGGGGGAGGAAGAACTTCGGTCTGGTGACCTCAGAATTTAATCTCTGTTTTTGCACATGACGTAGATCTATTGGCTTCATCACACAGTGACCTCCAGCATGACCTGGGGCAGTTTGTGGAGTCAGCTCCTGCCAGTCTGAGGTCATGGTTCTCTGCTGGTGAACGGTGGATTGTTCCCTCTTGGTTGGGAGAGAGTTACTGCCTCAAGAGAAGGATTTCAAGTATCACCAATCAATCAATTTTATTTATAAAGCCCGATATCACAAATCACAATTTGCCTCACAGGGCTTTACAGCATACGACATCCCTCTGTCCTTAGGACCCTCACAGCTGATCAGGAAAAACTCCCCAAAAAACCCTTTAACGGGGGAAATAACAGAATCTCAGGGTCTTGTTCACAGTGAGGGTAGAATGGAGCGTGAGATGGATCGGTGGTTTGGTGCAGTGTCTGCAGAGATCCATCTGCATCCCAATCCTCACCTATGGTCATGAGCTCTGGGTAGCGACTGAAAGAATGAGGTCACAGATACAAGCGGCCGAAAGGAGTTTCCTCTGTAGGGTGTCTGGGCTCAGCCTTAGAGATAGGGGGAGGAGTCAGACATCTGGAGGGAGCTCGGAGTAGAGCCGCTGCTACTTCATGTTGAGGTGGTTCAACATCTGATCAGGATCCTCCTGGTCCAGCTGGTAGGAGGCCCCGGGGCAGACCTAGAACACACTGGAGGGATTATAGATCTCATCTGGTCTGGGAACACCTCGGGGTCCTCCAGGAGGAGCTGGAGTATCTCACTTTATCCCAGTGCCTCTGACACCCCAAATGAGAGGATGAAAACCGTAGGGCTGCAATTATTGATCCTGATCATGAGTTTGACCTCCAATAAATGAACATGATCAGCTGTGACGTTTAAAAGTCTGCACTCATCTCGTATTTTAGATTTAGAAGAGAACCAATCACAGTACAGAGTTCAGAGACTTTGTGTCGGCGTCACAAAGAAACAAACTCGTTAAACCACCTGATTAAACTCTCCCACCTGCAGGATGATGCACACATGATGTCACTGTGTCGTCACCTCACTGAGTCCCTCAGCTCAGGCAGCAAGGCTGCCAGTCGTCACAGTAATATGACCACGACAGGAATGTAAAACAGTGGCAGGTACACATCCAACGTCCAGATGGACTGAACTCAGGTCAGTGTGATTCTGAGTTAATTGTCAGGACGGCAGTGACATCAGGTCATGTGACTGACCTGAGATTTGACCTTTAGCTCACACTGTGTCACAAAGTGTTCCTTTGTTTGACTCACCTGTCTGTGACAGCAGGGCGGGGCTTATCAGACTGTGTGGGAGGAGCCTAGAGCCGTCTGTCAAGGTGGCCATGCCCAGCGTTCTCTTGGGAGGTCGACCTGGTCGAGAGCTGAAAAACACAGTGGTATGGCCCTTTAATAAAACACCTGAACAGACAGGAAGGAGTTAATGAGAGGAGAATGAATAATGAAGGAGCTGATTTAATATTCCAGGTTAATCTGATGTTTTAACTTCATAAATTAATCTGTTTCATCTCCGCGCCCTCCTGAAGGCCCTTTATTCTCACTGTCACTGTCCCCAGGGGACAACTTTAAGAGACGCACCATTATAATAATAATAATTATTATTATAATGTGTCTGTCCCTGCTGCAGTCCGTAACAAACAACCATAAAGGTCGGTGAGAACACAGAAATGTTTCAGACTAAATTTCCCTCTGAAATGATCTGATGTTTTTATTTAACCTTTATTAAAACACTCTTTAGATTCAAAATCTTTTTTCAGGAGCATCCTGTCAGAGACAGACAGACAGACAGCGAGAGGACATACAGATGAGCGTGGACACGTTAACATGTAGATGACAGTGAATTAACCTGGACACTTCCTGTGTTTGTCCTTTCAAAGTAAACTCACACATGGTCCGGTCATAGCTGATCATAGCTGATAAAAGCACCGATAATACAAAGTCAGACTGCTTTCAATGACTTAACAAGGGCAGCATCAACACACCTGACACAGTGGGCGGAGCTACATGTACCTTTAAACTTGGTTTGAGAGAAGAAGTACAAGAACTGCAGCAGCTGTCAGGAGGGAGAAACATGTGGCAGTGTGGATGACTCACAGGTCAGAGGAAGACAACAAGACAGCGCTGAGGGTCTGAACTGACCGCCAGACACAGGTTAGACACAGCACTGAAGGAAAGTCTCCAGAGTGTTCGCACGAGCTAATTAGCAGCAGCGGCTAAAATCCAACACTGAGCTTTTAAAAGGCTCAACTCTGTTGTTAAATTTATTAATAACCGCTCACCATGTGACATTACAGCTATTGGTTATTTGTATTGTTACCTTTCTGGAGACTGAGTCCAAGTCTGAATCCGAGTCTGAGTCTGAGACTGAGTCTCAGTAAATCATGGTGTCATCAGATGAACACATGCAGCACCAACACACAGAGGCCAATCAGAGAACTATAGGAGCTCCTCAGTGTCCGACCACACTGCCGGTTACCATGATTACCACACCTGGTGAAACCTGCCACCTCAGCTTTATCAACACATGCACGCACGCACGCACGCATGCAATGAAGTCCTATCCATCCCAAAATAAGCAGACACATGCGCAGCAACGTGTTTGTGCATGCGTGATTAACATAGTAAGCTTAATAAGTTTAGTATTGTGGAAGAAAGTATTTGCATGAAATATTTATTGTACCATTCACAGAGAGCAGAGTTAGCTCACTGGGTCAAGTGAGGGTGCTGTGCTTACAGTCAAAACATTATGGGATTGAATCTCACCGTCACCATGTTTCTCTTTGTTTGTGTATTAAAAAAAATGATTAGATCAAACTGCAAAAGAAGAACAGACAGTCTGAAGCCTAATTTTGTATTTTCTTCAGTATCAGCCAATTTTGGAAGAAAATATTTGACTGAAATAAATGATGGTAACGCTCACTAGGCAAGGCAAGTTTATTTGTATAGCACATTTCAACACAAGGCAATTCAAAGTGCTTTACATAAAATATACAGCAAGTAAAAGCAATAAGCAACATAAAAAGACATTAATCACATTAATGTAACTACAGATAAGTTAGAATTAAAACCTAGATAGGAGATAGAATAAAGACAGAATAAAAGTTACAGTGCAGTGTGAGAAGAAGAAGGCTCGATTTAATCAAAGGCAGCAGCAAACAGAAAAGTCTTCAGCCCTGATTTAAAAGAACTGAGAGTTGCAGCACATCTGCAGTTTGCAGGGAGTTTGTTCCAGATATGTGGAGTATAAAAACTAAATGCTGCTTCTCCATGTTTAGTAAAAGCAAAACTATAATTATATATGTGTCTATATATAGTGTATTATTGGCTCGATGGCACCATCTACTGGATGGCAAATAGAACACAGAAATAGAATGAAATGGAAAAGGAAACGATAATCGTGCAATAATGTGCTATTTAAATCTTAAAAGATTTAGTCCCCCCCTCCCATTCCTAGTAGTGGTATATCCCACACTCTTTCCAACGGGCGGGGCTGCTTGGCAGCAGCAGCGTGTGGCTGAACCCGGTTGTCCACATCGTGCATGGCAGGGAATGATGTTCACTCACACAGACACAGTTTAACTTACACCAGTTACAACACATCCCATTTACTGTTACAACAAGCCCCAGGCCCAGGCTGATGATATAAACTGTCTGCAACATTTCTCCTGCATTGTTCAAAAGCCTACTCAATTACCAGTGCTGCTAAGCTAAAAGCTAATGATTAAGCTCAGAGTTTAGTGATAGAGAGGACAGGAGAGAAAGAAGAGGGAGAGGACGGGACAAGAGCAGTCAGTGGCGGAGTGGCTCGTAGCTATGGGTACCTGTCAGTGAGACAAACATGAGAGACATGCAGTCTAACTGACGAGGAGCGGTCATTACGTGCGACTATTATGCACGGTTGTGAGGTGCGCAGCGGCAGATCTCACAGCACAC
Organism: Cromileptes altivelis; assembly: GCA_013133815.1. Lineage (NCBI taxonomy): Eukaryota > Metazoa > Chordata > Actinopteri > Perciformes > Serranidae > Cromileptes > Cromileptes altivelis. The sequence continues at coordinate 42,634,181 of CM023143.1, read as the reverse complement.
TGTTTATAAACCAGGAAATGTTTAGTTATTAAGCCATTTCTCATAAGTATAGACATTCACTCTGCCTGTTGGAGAGATAGAGAGAAGATTAAAGCGTCAAATTGCGGTAAAAGATGCTGTGTAAAAGACAGGCTACAACTTTTTTCCCTTGTCCCCCCCCAACTATAAAATGGGATTTTCACCCATGTGTGTGACACATTCAGTCGATAGCTGCACACGCGCGCGCGCACACACACACACACACACACACACACACACACACACACACACACACACAGTGTCAGAGTGCTGGGGTCAGAGTTTGACTGACAGGTCCGAGACAATCCGCCCACACACACACACTAAATTAAATTCCTCAGTAATGTGTGTGTGTGTGTGTGTGTGTGTGTGTGTGTTGGGGGGGTTTCCACACTTAATTAAACTGGGACAAAATGTCCTTTATGAAGCACACATACACACACACACACACACACACACACACACACACACAGGTGTCTGATCACATGACACCCTGACCTTTGACCCTATGACATGTATATCTGTTACCATGGAGATAAACTGAGCTCACAGAGACAAAGGTCGCCCTGAGAATTTATATTTCTGTTGTTGTTATTTATTACTGATGTTATTTAATTGTTTGTTATATTTAAAATGATTTTACTCAGTTAAACAGTTAAAGTCCATCTGTAAGAGGAGCCACGTTCGATTATGTGCTGATTTGTAGCTACTCATTTGACCAATAACCGATGACTGATGTCACATGATTCTGCCTCACGTTATGTAACGATGCACTTTGTTCCAGTCCATCACTCTTAACGTTGCATTACGTTACGCTACGTTATAGACTTGCACTGATTTATCGGCAGTGCTTGGAATCGGGCCAGTTTTCACGTGATCAGCCGTGACCTGCGACCAGCCAGTCAGTCTAAAATATGCCAATTTAAAACGCTGGTCAAATTCCCACCGCGCCGCGCCGCATGATTGACATTGTGTAACATCAGCAGCACACACACACACGTGCCTCACCATGTGCCTCACCTTCATCATTCACGCACACACATCAAAAGAGAGAAGGAGGAAGTTGTTTATTGTCTGTGTTAAACTGAGCTGCAGAGCTCTCACTGCTGCACTGTGCCGCTTGAAAGTGATGAGGCGCGTGTCCGTGCGCTTACTGGCGGGCGCGTCCTGAAGACCTGTGTGAATTTTCCGCAGGAGATATTTTTACTTTTTTGTCTATTCAAGAAATTACCCACAAATGCTCCACATATACATACTTATGTATTTTAATACTGTACCTGAAGTTATATTTGAGCAAAAAGCCTGTGTCACTGTTTCTGTCTGTCTGTCTGTCTGTCTGTCTGTCTGTTTGTTTGTTTGTTTGTTTGTTTGTTTGTTTGTTTGTTTGTTTGTTTGTTTGTGTCTGTCTGTCTGTCTGTCTGTCTGTCTGTCTGTCTGTCTGTCTGTCTGTCTGTCTGTTTGTTTGTTTGTTTGTTTGTTTGTTTGTTTGAGATGATTATTCAAGAGCTGGTTGTATCTTGGTTAAAATGTTCTATTAAAGCAAAGATAGAAAACATTACAATATCTTGTGTGCTGTAAAGTGGGTTTGAATAAAATGAAATCGGAATCGGCCCAAAAAATTGTAATCTAGTCTATGTAATCTACTATGTTATGTTATATTCATTTCATTTCATTTATTATACAGGAAAAGATTAAAGGTAACATTATAGGTACAGTTAAAGCGGCCTGACTCAGTTTAAACTGGTTTACAGCAGGTTCCCATTCTGCAGCACATATAGACATGACAAAAACACAGTGCAACAGGACAGTCACATTCTCAAGACATTAACTTAGTCTAGTACAGACAGTTACAAAACAGAACAAACAGACGGTCAGTGATTGCAGGTGTAACTGTTGAAAAAAAACTGTTTGTAAACCTTTTTAAATTGTGTGCTAGATGGTAGTGCTGTGATATGTTTGGGGATGTCATTCCTCATTTTGGTGTATGTATGAAAGAAGGACATCTGCCCATAATTATTTTTGTCAGCAGGCAGTCGAAGAAGTGCCATTGAGACTGATCTAGTGACGCACTGTTGGAATAAGGGCAGTAAGTGTCGGTGAGGTGCTGTTTTGAATCTGAAGGTAGAATGCAAGAGCTTGGCTTTATATGTAGGTTTGAAATGTCAGAGCGTGACAGTGCGATGCAGTGGTGTGACCACTTGGGAAGATTACTGTGGATCTCGATTATACAGTCGTGCTATTGGTTCAGTAATTTCCTTTGTGGTAAGGGACCAAATAGGTAGGCTGTAGGAAATTGTGGAAAACACAATTGCATGCAAATAGGTTTCAGAAAGAGAGAGAGAAAGGTATGTTCTAATTTTGTTGTATACATAAAGTTTCTGATTCAATTTCTTTGTTAACTGAGAAACATGTTGACGATATGTGAGGTGTGAGTCGGGCAACACGCCAAAATATTTGTGTCTGTGATAACAAGGTTTTGATTCGAGAAAGTGCTAGGGTCTATGTTATGTTACACTATGTTACGGTATGTTACACTATGTTATGTTATGATATGTTATGATATGTTATGATATGTTATGATATGTTACACTATGTTACGTTATGTTACCTACGTTACACTATGCTATGCTATGCTATGTTATGTTATGTTATGTTATGTTATGTTATGTTATGTTATGTTATGTTATGTTATGTTATGTTATGTTATGTTATGTTATGTTATGTTATGTTACACTATGTTACGGTATGTTACACTATGTTACATTATGTTATGTTACACTATGTTACGTTATGTTACGTTATGTTACGTTATGATATGTTATGATATGTTACGTTATGTTATGTTACACTATGTTACGGTATGTTACACTATGTTATGTTATGTTACACTATGTTACACTATGTTATGTTACACTATGTTACGGCATGTTACACTATGTTATGTTACACTATGTTATGTTATGTTATGTTATGTTACGTTATGATATGTTATGATATGTTACACTATGTTACGTTATGTTACCTACGTTACACTATGCTATGCTATGCTATGCTATGCTATGCTATGCTATGCTATGCTATGCTATGCTATGTTATGTTATGTTATGATATGTTATGATATGTTACGTTATGTTACACTATGTTACGGTATGTTACACAATGTTATGTTATGTTACACTATGTTACGTTATGTTACACTATGTTATGTTATGTTATGTTACACTATGTTACGTTATGATATGTTATATGTTATGATATGTTACACTATGTTATGTTATGTTACACTATGTTACGTTATGATATGTTATGTTATGATATGTTATGATATGTTACACTATGTTACGTTATGTTACCTACGTTACACTATGTTATGTTATGTTACACTATGTTACACTGTTATGTTAAGTTATGTTAAGTTGTGTTAAGTTATGTTACATTATGTTACGTTGTGTTACCT